>WOXC01001829.1:0-262521 GCA_011680675.1 Gymnobelideus leadbeateri
TTTAAACATTTTTTATCATCTACTGGCCTTTGCATATTATCTGCATCTTTGACAAAACTTCCCCCAAATTCCCATTTAATTTCTTATGGAAACCCACGATGGGGAAAGTTGAATGTGGAAGGGATAACTATACTTAACAAAATCTTACAACATGATATTTGATAGTACCATGGTAAAGAAAAAAAATCTTCTACTGAAGTCCTACTCTATTTCTAAACTGAGCTGGTTAGTCCCTCCTTAAGCAGCCCCCTGAAGCTCTTCAGGGTTCATTATAATGGTGCTGAACTTAATGTGGACATCTGGATTAGCTCAGCTGTACTGCAGCTCAGGACTCCTAAACTGAAGTGATGTGCCACCCTTCGCACCCCTTCGCTTTCCCAATTATAGGGATTTACAGGCACTTACCACCATGGTCAGCTCTAGAAACTTTCTTACCA
Organism: Gymnobelideus leadbeateri; assembly: GCA_011680675.1. Lineage (NCBI taxonomy): Eukaryota > Metazoa > Chordata > Mammalia > Diprotodontia > Petauridae > Gymnobelideus > Gymnobelideus leadbeateri. Next base: position 438 of record WOXC01001829.1, read on the forward strand.
CCACTGTACTAATTAGTACTTCAATTAATCAGCACCTGGTATCTTCATTCTCTTTCACTATAAAACCTGAGTGAGCTTCCTTGTAGTGAAGTTGATCTTATACCTACTGGATAGATGGACCTTGTAGGAAACTGGTGTGTTAAATTTGAGGATAGCTGCTCTGAAGAACCATTGCTAACCTGCTTCATCTTGTCATGGCCTGAAGACTTTCATCCAAAGCTTGTGGGTCTAGACTCAGTTGTATCCACTCTCTCTGGACACTGAGACTTGGTCATATCCTTTGCCTAAAATATCTCCACAGCACCATTCCTCCCATCTTCCCACCCCAAAACCTGCCCCTTGTTTCATCTGAGCTCTTGAATTTACCTTCTTTCATGTGTATCACATTAAAAGACCTATTGCTTTATGCAATAGGGTTTTGTTTGATTCATTTGTGAAAGAAAATTCATTTGTGATTACTTATAAAAAGAGTGAGGGAAAGGGAAAGTGAAAGACACCCCAGTCATGCTTAATTCACTTGTGACTAACTGGAGAAAAAAAAAAGATGGCTATTGAGGATGCAGTAGTTAAGGAAGATTACTAAGATACAGAGGAGGTCACAAGTAAACTGATTTCAAAATTTCTTTTTTTGAATGAAGGAGTATATAAGTTAGACTATGAGGAATCTATAAGTTAGAGAACAGAAATCTGGGGATGATCTGATTATCCTGACCTAAGACAAAGGATTTAGGTTAGTTGTTCTTCAGAGCCTTCTGGTCTTTGTTCCAGGAATTTTTTTTTTTCTTTTTGGAGGGCAACTGGGGTTAAGTAACTTGCCCAAGGTCACATGGCTAGGTTTTTGTTTGTGTGTGTTAAGTGTCTGAGGCCGGATCCAAACTCAGGTCCTTCTGATTCCAGGGCCGACACTCTACTCACTGCGCCACCTAGCCGCCCCAATGTCCCAGAAATTTTTGATCTTTCCTGCCTCTGAGAGGGACAATGCCAATTTTTCTCTCGTTCCTTTGGTGAAAGGGAGAACAGAAGGTTAAACATAAGGCCAGCTGATAGTAGACTGGGCAGGAACTCTCACAAGGGGGGCTGAGCTAGACTTCAGCAGGTGTGGAAGCTGCCTGCTCTTTAGGGCTGCTGAGCATCTCCCCTGAATTGTGGACTCTTAGGTTTTTGTCTTTGTATTCCCAACACTTTAGCACATTAATAGGTACTTAATAAATGTTGAACTGAATTCTGAGCTTAAACCACAATCTTTATCAAAGAAATATGATGAGAAGTTTTCTGAAACTTGTCAGTCTTGGCCTGAAAGATCACTGTCTAATAGTGAGAGGAACCTTCTTGACACTTCCTCACTGGCCAAAGTTTATTGCCTTAAGAGGACTTATAGTATTTTTAGGAAGAAAAAACTAGGAGTATTTAAAATGAAAATGTGTACATTACTACATAATTCATAGTAAATAGCATTAAAATAAAAAATTATAAGATGAATCAAATATTTTAGAGTAAATAAGCATTGTTTTAAATTTTTTCTTAAATTATCCACTCTTCTTTGCAGTTGTAAAGAATATGTGGAAAATTAAGCACTTGGTTCACAATTTTTGATAAATATTTTATTATGATTCTAATTCAAATACTGATATTTTAAAAATCAATGTATTAAGATAACTTGTATTCAGACCCACAACAGAAATAAAAAATATAGGAAATTCCTAAGATAGAGACTAGAAAACTTGTACTGAGTTTCTGACTCAATCTTTTAATTCTGGATTGTATATTTCTGGAGTGTGATAGTACTTCTCTTGCTTCCAATTATCCAATTATACTATCGTTACCAACAAAATTAGAGGCCAGTACAAATATCATGTTCTTAAGCCTGAGAACAGAAAACATAATTTAATCTTAGATGAGAATTTAACAAGTCTAAAATTCATTTTGTAAATTTCCATAATTTCCTAGTAAAAGAAAAAAAAAGATTTCCTTGATGAAACTTGATTAGTCATATAAAATTATATATTTAGAAAGCAAATCTCTTACAAATACATTAATGAATAGGACTTAAGAAGAACATAAACATCAGGCATTTAAAAATATAACATTTGGCAATCTGAAACACTGGAATTCCCACTACCTTTGTTTTTGTTTTTAAACACAGTTTTTTCCAGCTTGTTTCCAGACTTCCTTTAGTGCTTTGATGCTCTCTCTTTTCACACATTTCCAGTATTCGTGTATGCCTGGGTGCTGTGGTTCCTGTTTACAACAACAGCAAAACCGTAATTGAATAATTTGATGTTCGTTGCAGTATTTCATTGAAAGTTAATATTCTTTATATATAACTTGATCATTTTGTAGGTATGGACAAATCTCTAGGAAAAAAGGGAATAAAGAGGGTTCAAGGTTCCAAGTCTACCAGACCAGAAGGGTAAGAGCTAATAACAGAAATGGAGGAGCTGGAAAGGGAAGCTATTTTGAAGAAGAAAGCCATGGCTTTAATATTGGACGTGCTGAATCTGAGATGGCAGTAATATCTTAAGTGGAAACTTTCAGGAGACAACTAGAAAATACAGCACACTCTTTCTAATCTTAGGGGAAAAGGTCTAGAGCAGGGATGATGAACCTGTGGCTCCAAGGCAACACGTGGCCTTCTAGGTCCTCAAATGTGGCCCTTGGATTGAATCCAAATTTCACAGAACAAATCTCCTTAATAAAAAGATTTGCTCTGTAAAACTTGGACTCAGTCAAAAGGCTGCATTCTAGGATCCAGAAGACCACATGTAGCCTTGAGGATGAGTTTACTTATACTACAAATGAGAGTATTTGTTCCTGATGCAAAATGCTTCAGATAGTTGTTCATTTTCTTTAAAAAGCCCTAAGTTTTTCAATACTCTCAATTCATCTTTCAGTGTGAAGACAGATTCACTAAGGTCTTGCAATCTTCAATGTTTATTGGGTTCCTTTTTAAAAAGAAGAAGTATTTGCTCTAGATTCAAGACTGGCAGCAGAAGAAGTGGCAGTAGCAGCCAGGATGAAAGAAGTACAAAATTATAAGGCCATGAGCAGGAGGCAACCTAACCCATGTCAAAGTGCATAGAAAATATCTGAAACTGAATCTGGAGTTTCCTGTATTTCTGGAACTCTTTTGAAATAGTGGTGCTCAAGGTATGGATTTGAGAGTCACAGAGGTGACAAAGTCATGATAGAAAATACATTTTTCAAGGGATTCCTTAAGAAATACCTACACAGGGGGAAGAGGATGGGCAGGAGGCAGTATATGAATAGGTAGGTGCCTGTGAATAGAAAGTATAGATAGAAAGATAGAAAGTATCACTGAAGTCACAGTAGAAAGTATCACTGAAGTCACAGCAGGATAGAGAACACTTCCTAATGGAGGAGCTAGTTTCAAGAAGGAAGAAATGATCTACAATGTTGAGGAGAGTAAGGATGAAGACAAAAACTTTAGATTTTAATATGCATTCACTGATGACCTTAAGGGAGTTAAAGATGGCTGTGGACAGTCTCTTATTTGAGAAACTTTGTAATGAAAGGATGGAAACTGGACAATTAGAAATAGCAGGGTTAAGGAAATATGCGACAGCCTTTCTACTCTTCAAGGACTTTCATTGGGACTACTGGAAAATCTTTTGTGACCTATCTGAGGCTAAATGAGGAGTGCATGTGAGGTGAGAATGGTGAACTTATTTTTCTCAAATCTATCTATTTTGCCTCAATCTCTGCTAAACTCCAGTCTTGTATCTCCAACTGCCTTTCAGACATCTAGAGCTGGCTGTCTAGTACACATCTTAAACACAATATGTCCAAAACAGAATTCATTATCTTTTCTCCTAAACTTTCCCTCTCCCCCTATACCTTCCCTATTACTGTGGAGGGAAACACTATCCTCCCAGTCCCTCAGGCTCACAGCCTGGAAGTCATCTTGGACTCCTCACTATCTTCTCACTACCCCCCATAGCCAGGCTGTTGCCAAGGCATGCCAACTGAATCTCTGTAACATCTCTGGAACATGCCCCTTTCTTTCCTCTGATGGGGCCCTCATCACCTCACACCTGGACTATTGTACAGACAGTTCTTACTTTATGTAAGTTTGCAGTACGCAAATTGAACTTTCCTTACCAAAGAATTCTGAAAGAAATCCTCATTCCAAAAAACCCTATGTTAACTTTACTGTATAGTACTGTGCTCTCTCTCCACTCCTGTCCTGCTGGGTGCTCAGTTCTCACCTCCCCCCTCCCCCAATAAAAGAAAAGCCCTTAAAAAAAAACCAAACAAACCCTCCAAGGGAAAGTGGAACAGACTCAACACTGAGAGGAGACCTGTACACCCTGTTCTACCTACCCACTGTGGGTCTGCCCTCTGGTACCATGTGTCCACCGTGGCCCCCACTTGCTGCCTATCCCCTCCTGTTTGCATCCATGTCTGGCCCTGGTCCCCATATGGTTTTCCTCCTTTTCTTGATTTTCTGTTCCCTGAACTGTGTGCTGACCCCCTATCTCCACAGGGTGTGACACCCTTCCTGTCCTCCTCTTTCCCTCCCTCCCTCCCCCAGTCTGTGGGCAAATTTGCATTAAGTAAAACTTTCTTTATGTAGAGGTCTGGTTCACTTATGTAAAGTGAGAACTGTCTGTAATAGCCTACCAGTGGGTCTGCCTGCCTTGAGTCTCTTCCTATTCCAATCTATTCTCCGTTCAGTCATTAAAGGGTGAGCATGTCAAACCTCCCCCCGCACCCAACTCCCAACTCCAATGACTCCCTATTGCCTATAGGATCAAATGCAAAGTGCTCTGTTTAAAGCCCTTCTTAACCTAGCCCTCTCCTACCTTTCCAGTCTTCTTACACCTTAGTCCCCAACACTTACTCTTCAATTCAGTGACATTAGCCCCTGGCTGTTCCATGAACAAGACTCTCCATTTCTGGACTCTAGGCATTTTCCCTGGCTGTTCCCCATTCCTGGAACACTGTTCCTCCTTCCCTGCAGCTACTGACCTCCCTGGCTTCTTTTAAACCCCGAACTAAAATCCTACTTCCTACAGGAAGCCTTCCCTCTTTTAATTATTTCCTATTTATCCTGTATATAGCTTGCTTTGTATATATTTGTTTACATATTGTCTTCCCCATTAGATTGTAAACTCCTTGAGGTCAGGGACTTTGTCTTTTGCTTCTTTTTGTATGTCCAGCACTTAGAACAATGCCTGGCACATAGTAGGTGCTTAAAAAATATTTATTGATTGAATGATCATTTGTCATCTTTATAAAGGTGACAAAAATATGTAACCATGATTTTGCCAATATATAAAAGTAATCAAACAAAACAGCAACAATCTCCCCATCCAGGAAAGGGTTTTTTAAAAAAAAAAATAATAGTACATAATAATACTTTATAAATCATGACTTTTAAATTTTATATAGTTATATATTTACAAAGATATTTTAATAATATTAACCTAATTATCTATCAATCAATGAGCATTTAATAAGAGTCTACTAGGTGCCAGGCAATGCTCTGGGTCTCAAGGAATATATATTTAATGGAGGAGACAACCTGAATATATACCTGCATAGGTATATATATTTAACACATCCAAAACAGATACCTATTTAGGGAAAGCAATAGATGCTAGGGGAGGTAGGGTAGACCAGGAAAGGTCTCATGTAGAAGGTGGTGTCTGAACTAATTAAGTTGTGACATAAACCACATATTCAAAGAGATATAAAGAAGGGAAGATTTTTAAGTAGGGGGACAGTCATTTAGAAGGCCAGTATGGTTGTATCATTAAGTGTGTTGAAGGAAGTAAAGTGTAAGAAGATTAGAAAGATATGATGAAGTAAAAATGTGAAGAACTTTAAATTCCAATCAGGGGAGTTTATACTTGACCCTGGAGGTAATAGGGAGTCACTGGATTTAATGAGCAGGGGGCATGCATGGCATATTGGACTTGTGCTTCTAGAAAATCCCTTTGGTGGCTACATAAAGTAACAATCTGAGCGGAGAAGAGAGTAGAGGCAGAGGGATCAATTAGGAGACTAGAGTTTTCATGTAACAGGTGAGAGTCCTGAATGAAGGTGGTAGTTATGTGACAGGAAGGATGGCAACACATGTGACAGATGTTAAGGAGAAATGACAAGATATGACAACTCTTTGGAGATGTGGAATGAGAGCAAATAGTCAAGGATGACACCACAAGGTTTTGAATTTGATAATTTGATAAGAAGGATGGTGGTGCTCTGGATAGTAAGAAGAAAATTTAGATGAAAAGTGGTTTTTTGGGAAGGAGTTAAAAAGAGTTCTGTTTTAGACATGTCAAGTATGAGATGGCTACTGGATATCTAATCTGAAATGTTTTTTTTTTTTTGGGGGGGGAGGGGGAAGCCAGGGCAATTGGGATTAAGTGACTTGCCCAAAGTCACATGGCTAGTTTTATGTTAAGTGTCTGAGGCCGCATTTAAACTCAGGTCCTCCTGACTCCAGGGCTGGTGCTCTATTCACTGCACCACCTAGCTGCCCCTAATCTGAAATGTTTAAAAGGCAGTTGGTGAAGTTGAACTCAAATGCAAAAGTAACACTTAGGTTGGATATATAGATCTGAGAGTCATCTGAATGGATATGATATCTGAACCCATGGGAGGCCACCAAATGAGAGAGAGGAGAGAAGGGGACCCAGGACAGAGCCCTGGGTAATAGCCACAGTTAACTGGCATAACATTGATGATTATCCAATAAAAGAGACTAAGAAGGAAAAATAGATAGAAGAACCAAGAAAGATCAGGGCCATAAAACTCAGAGACAGAGTATATAGGAGGAGAGGAAGATCAACAGTGTCAAATATCACAGAGAGGTTTAGAAAGATGAGGAATGAGAAAAAAACATTAGATTTGATAATTAAGATTAATTAAGGAGTTCAGTTGAGTAATGAGGTAGGAAGCCAGACTGAGAGGGTTTTGAAGAGAATGAGAAAAGAGAGATAGAATGAAAGCTAGTAGAGACAGGAGGATCTAGAGAGGATACTTGGGCACATTTGTAGGTAGAAGGGCAGGAAGCAGTAAACAGGGAAAGACTGTAGATGAGAAAAAGATAAGTGATTATAGTGGAGGCAGTCTGCTGGAGAAGACAGGAGGGAGTGAGACCAAGAGGACATTTACAACAGGAGTTGATTTCAGGGGGCTCATGAGCTTGGGTGGGAGAAAAATTAATTTTAATCTTCACTATAATTGATCTTGTCTGTAATCTTTTGCATCTTATTTTATGTATTAAAAAAAAACATTGTGAGGAGAGGTCCATAGGCTTCACCAGACTTCCAAAGGAATCTATAATGCACACAACAAACTTAAAAATCTCTGTTGTAGAATGTTTGGACATAAGGCAAAAAGCCACATTTTTTTCCCCAACCAGAGACTAGAATAAAGGAAGAGCTAATTGGGGATGATATCAAAGGACTGTAAGACGAAAAGAAAGGGAGGAGAGTGGGCTCTTGATTTTCTTTATCAAGTATGAGACAAGATCCTCAGCTGAGAAGGCTGATCGAGAAGGTACTTCTGGAGGCTGAAGGAAAGAAAAGAAAGTTTGGAATAGCCACTGTGGAGAGTGAGATAGGAAATAAGATATGAGGAATAAAAGGACTGCCTTGCTACAATGAGGATTAGATAACACAAATTGAGATTAGATAACATAAATTTTATGTATTTGAAATTAAGGATAAAAACTGGCATTTGTTACCAATAAGCCTCGATGCATCCTGTTCTTTAAGACCCCAAGAATCTCTCCATGGCTAAGGCAATCATCACCATCTACATCAAAGATCTTGAAGACGGTGTCCAAAATATTGTCTGAGAGCTCCTGGCCTGTTGCCACTTTCACAGCTCTCTTAAACTCCGCTAACAAAAAGAAAACACAAAAGAACATCATACAGACCCCCCAGGATTGGGGTGATACAACATAAGGGGATTTAGTTAGTACCACCTCAGTGTTCAGTGTTTAGCAATTTGAATTACATGTAAAGACCAAACCAGTAATCTTGCAATTATGTCAAATCCAAATAGCAATACAATGAAAATCTTGGCATGAAAAGTGCTAGTATTTTAAATTTTCAACCACCAGGATGATCAAATTAGTTCTAACTGTATATCATATGACAAAATTCTGAGATATATGTGTGTGTGTGTGTGTGTGTGTGTGTGTGTGTGTGTGTGTGTGTAGAGAGAGAGAGAGAGAGAGAGAGAGAGAAAGAAAGAAAATTTGAAAAATACATGGGAAGTCATTGTACCTACACTTGTATTTGGCCTATATAGAGCTGAACTTACTTCTACCTTTTGGACACTGCTTGATTCACTGCAATAGTTAGAGCTAAGTAGCATCCTGGACACGGCATTACACCTGGAGTCAGAAAGACCTGAGTTCCAGCCTCAGACACTTACTAGCTGTTTGAACCTGGGCACGTTACCCTCTATGCCTCTCCTTCCTCAACTGTAAAACTGGAATCATAATAACATCTAACTTCCCAGGGTTGTTATGATGATCAAATGAGGTAATGTTTATGTAAGTACTTAGCACAGTTCCTGGCACATAGTAGGTGCTTAATAAATTCTTACTGCCTTTTCTACTCTTTAATTCAATTCAGTTTGTGTAGTCATGTCCCATGCTTTGGATTGTGATTTCAAAGAGGAATACTTACAACATGGATATTTGTATTTAAAATGGTCCATATAATAGTGACAAGATAGTTTCTTGTCATTTAATGTTAGTTTCAAATAAATTTTTACATATTCCCTACCATTTGTTTTTAAGAAAAGTATAACCAAAAAAAGGTGGGAGATCTCTAAAAGAAAATGAATATGGTGCTGAAATTATAGTCAATGTTTTTAGAGATATAAATTTTTGTGTGTTTGGAGGGGGGAAGGCAGGGCATTTAGGGTTAAGTGACTTGCCCAAGGTCACATAGCTAGTAAGTGATAAGTGCCCGAGGCCAGATTTGAACTCAGGTCCTACTGACTCCAGATTTGGTGCTATTCACTGTGCCACCTAGCTGCCCCAAAGATAAATTTTTATAACTATATAAAGATACAAGTTTTAAAGATAGAAATATAAATACAGATAACTACATAGGCAGAAAGTACATTTTTACGAACTGGATTAAAAGGTCAGTATTTTGACTGATGAATTTGATTTTTGAGAGGAATCATCTGGTTGAACTTTGATTTAGAATGGCTTACAAAATAAAAATGTTCATCATTACATTTTACTTGCCTAGTTTGATAGGACGATGAGCTAAACTAAACATTTCCATTGTGATTGAAAAGTCTTCCAAGTGGGTTGTAAACTTGCAAAATGACTTGAATTCCTCCAAACTAATATTCTAGAAAAAAAGTTAGATTTATTGAATTTTTGCAAATAGGTTAAGAATTTTCAGGCTTAGGAACAAAAACAATTCTCTGTAAAGATATATCAAATGAGTAAAAGGTATAAAAAGAAACATAGATATATGGATCTCAGAGTTGATTTGAAAACGAAAGTTCTATGTAAATGTAAGATCTAATTATAATTAAGTCTAATTCCCGTTATTTTAATAACACAATTGAAATAAATAACATCCCTAGCTGACAGAGAGATCATTAATTTCCATTTATATCTATTGCTTGATTTCTCACTCCCCTTTCCCCACCCAATTGAGGATATTCTCATTTGCATGTACAGTTCATTGGATTTTAAAAGTCCAATTAAAACAGTACTTTAAAAAAGTCAACTTAGAGATTTGCTAGATTAGGTTCTGACAAACAGACAAAAACATTTATATATGAAAAGTAAATACATTTAAACAATAACTTGAATTTAGGAAAAATATGAACAGAACTTTTGATTATTGTGATATTGATAAAGAACAAGTATAAAATCTGGATAATTTGAAAGGAAATCTTAGGTAGGGAAATCAGTTTAATTATGACTATACTATCTCTGTCACATAAATTAATACGTGTACACCAACCTCTCCTGCTGACAACCTCTCTTTCACATTTTGCCAGTAAACAGCTTTGTCCTCAATGTCTGTGAAATAAAGTAACCATTCTGCAAAGTCTTCTTTCCTCATGGAGTTCAAACCTTTTGAAAACTGTAGGAATTCCATTTCTTGTACCTCTGTTTGCAGATCTTCCATAAATCTAAGCATGAAAATATAAAATTGCAACATATAAGAAGTAGTGAGTTAGGCATTCAATTTTAGTACTGAAATAAATTAGTTAAAATTACACCTAAAGAATGTCACTAGTCAGGTATCCTTGTGCTAACACCTTAATCTCTGTGGGTCTCAATTTCCTGATCTGGAAATAGAAGCCTGAACTAAATCATCTCTAAGGATCCTTCTGATAATAAATTCTATGAAAATGCTGTTATTCTGTGATTTTTCAGTGTTTTGTTTAAAAATTATACTATCAGGGTGATTTCTGTGTCTTTGTGTACTTCTTTATGTACACTGTAATAAAAACCCAAGATGATAAGAATAATGTACTTCTGTCCCAGTATATTCTAAAAGTCAGTTTAAAACAGCATTTTGAAGACAATGCAAAGATAATCTGAAATATATACGATTATTTTATATTTTAAAATGTTGCTAGTATTGCTGTTTTCCCTATGTGAACATGATAAAATTGATGTGTGAACATGATAAAATTGATGTGTAAACTGTGCATTTTTTCAACTCAAAGATAATTCCTTGGTTTACAGTTGTAGGGACTAATTGTCAGACCTATGATTATTTCACTCCAGTCTGTTTCATACAACTAAATCATGTCTAACAGCATGCTAATATTCCATGCCATTTATATATCATGCTTTATTTCAGTCATTCCCCAACTGATACCCTCCTAATTTCTAATTCTTTGTCACTAAAAAGAGCTGCTATAAACATCTTTGCACATATAGGTCCTTTTCCTCTTTTTTGTGGGGGGAGGAGAGAGGGTCTTAACTTAGTTGTGATACTGCTGAGTCTAAAGGTAAGCACAATATAGTGAGTATTTGAACACTGTTCCAAATTCCTTTCCAGAATGGTTGGAACAGTTCACTGTTCCAGGCATCAATGTACTAATGCTCCCAAAACTGTCATTGTCCTCTGTTGTAATCTTTGTATGAGTATGACATTATTTTAATTTGCTACGTGGTACAGAAGACATAACATGAGACCTGCAGTCAGGAAAGCCCAAGTTCAAATTCTGCCTCTGACACTTACTAGCTGTGTGACTCTGGATAAATCACCTCTCTGTATCTCAGTTTTCTTATTTGTAAAGTGGGGACCATAATAACACCTATCTCACAGAGTTGTTGTGAAGATCAAATGAAGTAATATCTACAAGTGCTTTGCAAACTTTAAAATGCTATGTAAATACTAGTTATTATTATTATGTCCCTATTAATGATATGGAGCATTTTAAAGATATATTTATTGCTAGCTTAGATCTCCTCTTTTGAAAATTTCCTGTTCATTTCACTTTACCAGGTATCCATTGGGGAATGGCTCTTGTTCTTATGTATTTGAATCAGTTCCTCATGTATCTTGGATTTGAGACCTTTATCAGAGAAAACTTCTGCAATACTTTTTTTCCCAGTTAAAATAATTTTTCCCTATGTCAAAGAGCCTCTCTTTTCCTATAGGATGCAGTTCAGGCTTTCTCTTTTGTTATGAAGCCTTTTCTCATCCCCCAACTATTAATGCCCTATTTTGCTACATTACTTTGTATTTAGCTATTTTGTGTTGTGTGTGCAGATGTATACATATATCCATGTATTTATTAGCTTTATATATATATACACATATGTGTATATATACGTTTATATGTATATGTGTGTATGTATATATACACACACATACATACATACATACATATATATCTATATGTATTGTTTGTCTCCCTCATTGGAATGTAAGCTCATTTTGAGTAAGGGGTTATTTCATTCTTTGTACCTGTATCCTCCATACCTAGCAGATAGTAGGTGTTTAGGAAACTTAGTCAAAGATCCAAGTAGGTATCAATTTATTAGGGAGACCAGTGGGCCCAAATTATTTGTATCCAAGACTCTCCACTTCAGTCACAAATTCCTCTGCTTGGACTCTTCAAGTTTTTATAGACACTCAGAGATTACTAAAAATAGCAAGAAATGGTACAATGCATGACTGGTCAATTCTTGAAGCAGAGTCTCTCCAACTGGCCAAGGTACGTGCCTATTAATCACCAGTGTTTAGTCACCAGAGCTGTAGGACTTTCTATAAGTAGTTATGAACATTAGATGTGGAAAAAAAAGGAGAAAATGAGGAAACTGTGTTTTTTTTTATATCACAGTTCTCAGATTACATTATAGGAGTAGGATAGAGTAAGAATAATACACAAGTTAATATAAGTCTTTATAACAGGCCTAAACAATAGAGTATAATTCTACCCTAAAAATCAATTAAAAGCAATCATACTAATACATAGTGGGTTAATTAATCCTAACTTACATAACTTCTATTCTAACAGTGTTATTAACTAGATCAAACTTAATTCTATCCCACCTTACACAATCGCTGATACCTATTAAATCACAATGAACTAATCAAATTGAGTAGATGTATCAAAATTATTCTCATACCTCCAGGCAAGATACAAAAAATATAGTGCTATGGGTGAATATACTAGGTAATTAACCAGCAACCTGAAATCATAACTGAATGTCAAGGATACACTTAAAACAACTAACATCTACATAATACCGTTCTTTTTTTTTCCTTTGGAGGGGAGAGGAAGGGAGGTCACACAGCTAGTGTCTGAGGCTGAATTTAAACAGAGGTCTGTTTGACTTCAGGGCTGGTACTCTATCCACTGTGCCACTGAGCTGCCCCACAATACAATCTTAATGTACACTTTTGGAGCTGTAAAGTGGACTATAATAGACTTGGAAAATATTCTAACAAAAACCAGGTAAAAATACAGAGACTGCTACCCTAAGATAGCTATAGAAAGATAAACACATCCTTGTCAAAAAGGAAATGGATAGACATTTTAGAAGCACATGGTGAACAGTCAAAAGATAAATACTTCTGGAACAAAGAAACCACTTCAAGCAACAGTAAAAGGTAATAACTGGTGAACACCATTAGATTTGTTGAATAAACTGAAAACCTGTATGAAACCCATCCAAAAAATGAAAATAAGATAATAAGTGATTTTTCCAAGGTTTATAAAGAGCTTTACATATATCATTTGAACCTTGTAGTAACTTTGAGTTAGGTATTATGTATATTATTATCCTCATTCTACAGGAAAACTAAGACAGAAATTAAGTGACTTGACCATGTTCACATAGCTAACAGGAGCTGAAGACAGGATTTGAACTCAGGTTTTCAAGATTCAAAGTCTAGGCCTCTATCAACTACATTGCTTGGTATGTCAGCTAAAGTTTTGGTTTTATGTTATTCACATAGAAGCTGTTTTCTATATTATTATAATACTTGAACAAAAATGAAAAAATACTGATTACTTACTGCCAGATATATTATCTTACTGTACTAATAATTTTCATTGTAGTTAAACTTTGTGAGAAGCTAGAGTTATATTCCTGAAAAGTTGGTATAAATTAAAACTGTATCCATTCATAAATTTTAGGAATTTACCGTTTAAAGGAACACAATTTATGCGACAAATCCCTAATAGTTCTGTTATGGTTTTACATTTTATATATAAGATTTTTTTTAAAGCAGAGAATACATAATCACTTTTGATAATTACTTTTTGAAGTGCTATGGTTTTTAAAAATAATTTTTTGTCACTTAGGATTACTACATTCATGAATGTGATATTTTTATACTCTATAGACTGAATTTTATACTCTATAGACTTTATATTCTATAGACTGAATTCTTAAGGGACGAGTGCTACATAAATCTGCGAATATTATTTCATAGTACTGTAGTTTTAGTGGGTAACTAAAATATAGTCCCTTGTTTACTTATTTAAAAATATTGATAACATTACATTTTATAACTCAAAGTCTCTCTAAATACATACAAACCTTCGAAATTCTTTATAATGAAGTTTCTTTTTTCCTTCTTTTCCAAAGAAATATACCTGAAGAGTGGTATTAATTCCAGAATCTTCCTCTTCTGGACTCTATAAAACCAAATTACTCATTTTTATTAATTATGAATACAAACTATTTTACAAATTCAAGTTAAACGAGCATTTTCAAAGTACCAAGTATATGAATAGTATTGTGCTTAAATGAAATATCTTCCTGATCATAGTTTATATTCATTCTATTCCAGTGTGTGTGTGTGTGTGTGTGTGTGTGTGTGTGTGTGTGTGTGTGTGTGTGTGTGTGTGTGTGTGTGTGTTAGGTGAAGGGGTGGGCACAGGAATAACAATGAACATTCCTATAGGGATACAGTCTGGTTCTGAGTTTTCTTCCCCCTTCTTCCCCCTTTTTCCCCCTTCCTCTCTCTCTTTTCCCCCTCCCCTTTGGCAATTTATATTCTTACAAACTAACCAGAAGAGTGACCAAGAGATGGGACTTGAACCCCCCTGGAGGCTGACTTTCTGTCCATTCCACCACTGCTACCTGCTCACATTCCTATAGCATGTTTAAAGTTGGCAAAGTGCTTTCCTTGTAGCAACTTATTAGATAGTAAATGTGAACATTAATGTTTCAATTTTACATATAGAAATGAAGGCCCTACTAGATAAATATTGATCTCTAAGAAAACAGTAGCAAAGCAATTGATCAGTTTTTGTGGAATGTTAAAGAACATTCAAAAATCAGAACCAGGTCAGATCTGAGATTAAGGAAAATTACTTTGGCAGCAGAGTCTAAATCCTAGAACAAAAAGATCATAAAGATAGGTGGATAGGCCAATTAGCAGTCAGCTGCTGTAATTTAGGTGAGAAGTGATAAAAGCCTGAACTAAGGTGATAGATATGTGAGTGCAGAGGAGTCAATTTGAAAGATGTGGAGGTAGAAAAAAAACAGGAGTAAGCAACTGATTAGCTATATGGAGTGGGGGAGAGTGAGGAATTGTACAGAACTCTGAGATTATAAACCTGAGACATTGGAAGGATGGTGAAAAAAGAAACAGGGAAGTTTGGAATTAGGGTGGGTTCTGGGGGGGGGCTAGGGAGGAAATTAATTTTGAGATGTCCAATATGCAGTTGGTGATGTATGACTGAAGCTCAGGATAATTTTAAAATTATCAAACAATTTGGATATGCAGATCTGAGTCATTAATACAGCGGTAACAATTAAACACATGGGAGTTGATAACTGGTCAGCATGTGTCTAAAATGTTTTTGATCAATGTTCCTTATATATGTACAGATTTATTTAAAAGCTTTAGTAATGCCTTCCATTTCTGTATAAGTAATTCAAAATATTTTCAACACAGGGCAACTGAATTAAATTTTTTGATTCTTTCATGTAGTCTGTTACCCTCATCTACTTTTCCATTTTAAAATCAGTGCCAAACAGTTTTTAACAATTATAGCTTTATGGTATAATGTGAGGCCCAGAATTGTGACTTTGTGACTTCTCCTTCATTCCTTCTTTTTAAAAAAATTTCCCATGAGGTTTACATCTTTTGTTTCTCCAGATGAATTTTATTATTTTGTCTAGTTCTATAATGTAATCTATTGGTAGTCTGATGAATATAGTACTAAATCTACAACTTAAGTAGAGTCATAATTTTTATATTGGTATAGCTCAGCCATGAGCTATAATTACATATCCTATGATAAGCAATTATTTCTATCAAGTGTTTTATAATTGCATTTATATGTCATAGTAGACTAACTTCAAGATATTTTATGACTTTTGCAGTTTTTTGTAGCCTACAACTCTGCTGACACTACTAATGGCCTCATAGTATATTTGCTGATAGTTTCCAGAACTATATTAAATAACCTTGGGGTCAGTAGACATCCTTACCTATTGGGAAGGGCCCTAGTGTACCTCCACTGGAAATGAGGCTTGCTTTTGGTTTGATAGATATATTTTATATTAGATAAGGTTCATCTATGCCTAAAGTTGTTATAATAAGTGAATGTTGTATTTTGTCAAAGGCTTTTTTTGCAACTATTGAGATAATAATGTAGTTTTAAAAACAAGATTATGTTATTTGCCTACTGTTGAATCATCTTTGTATCCATGGCATAAAACTAACTTGGTGAATAAGTTTTGGATCAAACAATCACTTACTGTAGTCTATTTGACAGTCTTTTAAGTATTTTTAAGTGACATTCATGATCTAAATTCACCAATCTAAAGTTCTCCTGTGCTTTATCCTTCCCTGGTACTAGGACCATTTTTGTCTCATAAAAGAATCTAGTAGAGTGCTTTCTAAATTGAGAAGCAATTTTTTTTACAATAATTTGAGTAATATTAGTACTAATTTTTCTTTAAAAATCTAAAGGAATTTTCCTATGAATCCATCTATCTTTTATATTTGTTTGCAATATCTCTGTGCCCTAACACTGGGTCAATTTTTGTAAAAGTTCCATATGGTTCTGAGAAACATACGTATTCTTTAGCAGTCTCATTTAAAAGGTGATAAATCTTTTGCCTCTAGTTTCTCCAGTAACTTGTTCTTTTCTACCTTCCCCCTTTTATTTATCTTTCTGTTAAACTTGTCCAAAACTAAGACAGGGACATTAAAATCTCTTCCCACTATTGTATTATTGCCACTACTGTATTACTGTCTATGTGTTCTTGTAGTTCAGCTACATTTTCCTTCATGAATTTGGAAGCTTTATGAATTGGGGCACTTGGAGCATATAAGTTTAACTGACTTAGATGTGTTGTCTATGGTTCCTTTCATCATAACATTTCCTTGTTTTCCTCTTTTTATGTTGTGAATGTTTTTATTTTGACAACATGATTGTAATTCTTCTTTTGGAATTAATTTTGTTACAGCCACTCATTTTATTTTGTTTTATTTTTTAGGTGTGTTTCTTGAAAGCAACAGACTATAAGGTTTTGTTTTCTTATCCATTCTGTCACTCTTTTTTATTTTAATGGATAGATAAATTCATTCACATTTAAAGTTATATGAGTCACATTTATATTTTCCTTCATATGTCTATAATAATTTCCCTCCAAATTATGATATTTTTCCTCTTCCTCCTTAAACACAGTATTTTGTTTCTTATTTTTACCAAATCTGCCATAAGGCTATAACCCCTTCCTCTTGTTACTCTTTTTCCTAGTTTTATGGTTTAGCTTAACTTATTAGTTCCTTTTATCTAGTCATTTAATTTTCCCCTCTTTTTTCCCCCACAGATAAAATATTCAAGTAAAATCTCCTTCCTTATCCTTCCCTTAAATTTGTTTTGTTAGTTTAAAAACATCATTTTAAAAACAGATTTCTTTCCCTTCTTGTCTTCATTATTTGTCTTCCTTTTCTCTCTATTCTATAATTTAATTTTTTGGATTATGGCTCATATTTATTTATTCCCTCCTTAGTTTCTGTATTCCTCATGGAATTAAAATTTCTAAGGTAGTTATTTTGGGATCACTATTCTAAGCAGTTTCTTTATTATCTTGCAGATCATGCCCCTTGGCTCTCTTTTTCTGTTGCCAATCAATTACTAAATATTATTAAATGCCTACTATGTGCCAGGTACTATGCTAATCACCAGGGATACAAAAGAGTGTAAAAAAATGGCCCCTGACTCAAGGAGCTTACAATTTAACAGGGGAGACAACATTCAAACAAATATACACAGAACAAGCAATATACAGGAAAAATAGGATGTAATTAACAGAAGAAAGGCATTAGAATTAAGAGGGGCCAGGGAAGGCTTCCAGTAAAAGAAATTATTTCAGCTGGGACTTCAAATAAGCTAGAGAGGTCAGCAGTCAGTGGAGGAGGGAGAATGTTCCAGGCAAAGGGAACAGCTAGAGAATATGCCCAGAGTTGAGAAATGGAATATCTTATTCATTCCAGGAGGCCAGTGTCACTGGATTGAAGAGCACATGGCAGGGAGTAAGGGGTATGAGGACCAGAAAAGTAGGAGAGGGGTAGGTAATGAAAGGTTTTGGACACCAGAGCATGTTGTACTTGATCCTGGGAGTGATAGGGAACCAATGGAGTTGAATAGGGGAGGTGACATGACCAGACCTGCACTTTAGCAAAATCACTTTAATGGCTTAACAGAGGATAGATTGAAGTGAGGAAAGATTCAAGGCAGGCCCACTCACCAGTAGGCTATTACAATAGTCTAGGCTTAAGGTTATGAGGTCTAGTACTAGAGTGGTGGCAGTATTAGAGGAGAGAAAGGAGTGAATTTGAGAGATGCTGCAAAGGTAAAACCAACAGATTTGGCCACTTCATCATGTGAGGTGGAGTGAAAGAGAAGATGGGTGGTAGAAGGCATCTGAATGATAGAAGATGAGGGGAGAAGAAGAAGCTCATGGTAAAGGGCCTCAATTTTTTTCTGTAAAATATGAGGCCTGAGAGAGTAGGGAATCATGGGAGGTTTAAGGATGGATGAAAAGGTTTGGAAGAGTTACTGTGGAAAGTGGGAGAGTGGGTTGATGAGTAAGGTGTTACTATACCTTAGGAGCTGTGAAAGCCCAGCTGAGTTTGTTTAACATAAATTTGTAGTGGACCCAGTCAGAAAGGTTATATGATTTTCTCCACCTTTATTTAATAGCACATGTGTAGGAGTGAAGGTGGAGAATGGGGGGAGTGATACCAGGCTGAGGCTTGGGCTG
Source organism: Gymnobelideus leadbeateri (assembly GCA_011680675.1). Lineage (NCBI taxonomy): Eukaryota > Metazoa > Chordata > Mammalia > Diprotodontia > Petauridae > Gymnobelideus > Gymnobelideus leadbeateri. The sequence goes on from WOXC01001829.1 coordinate 19,162, forward strand.
AGCAAAATCAGCAATATATGGGAATCAGGGATTCAAGAAATGAGCACAGTGTGGAGTTGAAGTGGTTTGCCAAAGGATTAAGATAATGAAAAGAGGAATGAGTGGTTAGTGGCAGGGGAGATGGCCTGGGAAAGGACCAAGGTGTCAAAGGGTTAGCTGTCACAACATGGATGAAGAGTAGGGTTTTCTAAGAGAAGGCAGAAAGATGAAAGGCCAATAGATTATGGTTGCATAGGGAATTTTGTAATTCTTGAACATAGATGTGGTACATTTGTAGGTGCTGGTAAGGTCAAGGGTATCTTTGTGTGTGACTGAGGTGGGGTGGAGGAGTAGGACATGGGAAGTGAGTAGGTTGAAGAACTGAGTGGTTAGGATGTTTGAGAGAGAGAGGGTCAATATACATGCTTAAGTCCCCTAGTTTGTGAGTGGGAGTTGAGGAGGAAAAAAATATGTTAGGTATCAAACTCATTGAGGAAGGAATGGGAGAGGTTCTGTAGGCAATAGTCACCAGAATTTTGATTGAGAGGCAGATATGAATTGCATGAACCTCAAAGGAAGAGAGGTTAGTGAGTGATGGCAGTAGAGAATCTGGAAATGGCAATGGGGAGCAAGAAGTATTCCAATTCCTCTATCTCAGTGAGCTGAGAATAAATGAAGTACTATGAAGGGTGGCCAGGGAGGCTGTCTCTTCTGGGGAGAAGCCAGGTTTCAGTGATTATTAGTAGATAGAAGAAGTGGGAAAAGAAAAGATTTAAGATGAAATGAAGTTTATTGCCTATGGAATAGGCATTCCAGAAGGCACAGTGGAAGTGACATTTGGTTGAAACTTTAGAGGATTTAAGGGGATGGGAATGAGGAACTGGGCAGCGAGGGCATGGGGAATATGGTTTGGATGATAATTTGTAAGGGTTCAGAGTCAATGGAATGTTGAAGGGCAAGTCCAGGTATGAGAATGTGCATCACTGAGTAAAGGGCTTCTCTTCCCAATGGAGTTTGGAGATTAGGTTGGAAACGTGTCCTTTGCCAAATTGTCTATTCTCCTGTAGACTTCTTTTTGAAAAATTATGGGAGTTATTTTTCCTTATTAACCTTTGACTCGATATCTCTTTTAACCTTTTTCTTCTCCTCCCTTCTGTGCATCTTTCCATTCTGCCACTTAATCATACAAAACAGTGATTCACTTGTAGGCACAGTGTTGTAAGATTTAGTCCATTATGTTTCATCTCTGTTTCCACCATCACTTCTATCTGACTTTTGCTTTCACCTTTGTTTCCTTGTGTACTTTTAGAAAGAAACCTCTTAATGATCTCTCTGTTATTGCTGTCCTTGGCTGATATATTTGTTCACCTTTCTGGTATTTCTGTTATATAGAGGTATTTGAAAAGCAAATAATTTGCTTATATCTGATGTTCTTTGTAGTAAAAATTCAAATGTCTTTTTAAAAAAAACTGTACTTCCAATTTTATTTTTCATTATTGGCTATGCTGAGTATAACACTTTGGATTACATTTTGAACTACTTTGTTCTTTGCAACACATTATATTCCTTCCTCTGGTTTCTGGTAGGTGCACAATTGTCTTGTGTTATTCAAATTCCCTTTTGTTAACATCTTTCTAGTTGGTTTATCTTCTTATGCTGCAAGGACTTTAATTGTATTTTCTTCCTCCTGAGAGCTCTGGTAATTTGTTTTCTTTTTTTTTTCCTCTGTTACTCATTTTCTGACTCCTTCCCCTTTGACTGTGGTTTTCCTGCATGTTGCGATATCCTTTTTGTGCATTTCTACTCATTTCCCTCCTTTTTAGGAGTTATTTTTAGAGCTAGGCTTATATATAATCCTTTTCTTTTGTAGTTTTTGTCTTTCAACTTTTCTATAATAGTCCTAGTACTTTCTCTTTGGCTTCCTCCTTCATTCTTTGTCTCCTACCTTTTCTGTAGCAATGGGGCACGTCTTTCAACCTACAAAGAATCCCTGAGTATGGGGTAGAGGCAGGGGAAGAGAATATACTTTTATATAGAGTGTCCTATGTGTCAAGCACTGTGCTAAATACTTTATAATTACTTCATTCGATCCTCACTATAACCCTGGAAAGTGTGTGCTATTATCAATTCCATTTTACAGAGGAGGAAACTGAGGCAAACAGAAGTAAAGTGACTTGCTTAGGAACAAAATGCTAGTGTCAGGTTTTCCTGACTTCAGACTTAGCATTATATCTACTGTGCCAACTAGCTACCTCTGCATGGGTATTGTTACATTCTTTGAGCTGGTGTGGGGGTATAAAATCATAGCTTTAGAACTTGGGAGCCTTAGAGATCATCTAGCCCAATCTTCTCATTTTACAGAAGAAAAAATTAAGGATGAGAGAGGTTAAGTGATCTGCTCAAGATTCCATGGATTACTAAATAGTAGAGATGGGATTTGGATCTAGATCTTTTGACTCCAAATACAAAATTCTGTATTAGTGTTTTTTGCCAACTCCATCCTATGATATTATTTTGTGTATACTTTGAACTTACTTGCCTGTGCTCTGTGATGTTATGATGTGAAGAACTGGTTACCAACAATTTTTTCCATCATACTTTGGGATGGAAGGCAGGAAAGAATAGCTTGCTGTGCTCACGTAATTAACCATGATTTCACCTAGATACTACAAGATAAATATAAGCCATTTTCAGTGCTGTCAAGGTTACTTAAAAATGGTCTATGAATTACTACTAGATATGCCCTAAAATAAGTCCTTATAGTCAGGGACAGGGTGTGACATCCAGTCTGACCACTCTTCTCAGAGGCTAGAAACTGGAGCTGTTAGTCCCTTTCATATCAACACAAGAAATAAGCCTCATGGCTTGTCCAACCAGAACTCTTTTAATTAATATGAATATACTTCAAGTCTCTAAGGATCTTGTTCCAGAAAGTTCTGGAATGTCCAGTACTCTAACTTCTTGAAATATGACTAGTCAGTCCTGTTAGAGTCAGGAAATATTTGTAGTTCAAGAAGTGCTAGACATTGGAGTTGGACACTGTAGACAAAGGCATGTATACCACTAGGTCAGTCTGGAGAGCTATAAGGCCAGAAGGTTACAAACCTGGCTGACTAGGAAGGTGTTAGCACATTCATTAGGAATAAGGAAGATTACAGGATAGGTTTTAGGATAAAAAATGTCTTTTATTAGATGGTTCTAGGCCAGGTAGCATCTGTACATAAATGTTTTTAGGTAATTTTCACATTCCCACTCTAAATTGCTTTTTCTAAAAAGTCTATGAAAAGCTTTGCATTTTTAAGGCTATGAAAGATAAGCATTTGAATGTCTGGCCCCATAAAAACATAATGTTTAGATAAGAAAATGCTTAAACAATAGTTTAGCCCTTCAGGTTTCTTTTATTTATTTTTATTTTTAGCAATGATAAATCCTTTCATGTTTGATCTTATAGGGAGAAATACAAAATCAGAAGAAAATATATTCACAAATGAAAAATCCTTTAAACAACAGAAAGCACAAGGAAAACTTGGAAACAGCTGTGCTGTCAAAAACAGACTGAAAAACAATACCCATGGTAATTAAAAATGAATTTTTGGTAAAACTACAGCTGTATTTAGTTTTATACTCAACAATCTTAACATCTAATCTAATTAGAAGAGTATTTAAAACATTTTCTATCAGTGTGTGCTCTTGGCATATGGAGAATATCAAAATAGAAGCTTTTTTTTCCTTGAGTTCAGCAGGAACATTCTCTTTAGAGAATTGTGGAATTGTAGGACAAATAAATATTCTTTATATTTAAAAGTGTATTATTAGGCAAAAGCACTAGGCAGATAGTTTAGTGGAAATAGCAGTCTATTTACAACCAGATGACCTGTATAAAAATCCCAGCTCTGATACTTACTACTGGGCTTTGTGTTGTTCAGTTGTTAAGTTGTGTCTGACTCTTTATGATCTCATTGACCATAGTACTCCAGGCCTTCTATCCTCCAGTATCTCCTGAAGTCAGTTCAAGGTCATGGGTTTTTTTTTTTTTTTGAGTGGGGAAGGTAGGGCAACTGGGGTTAAGTGATTTGCCCAAGGTCACATGGCTAGTAAGTGTTAAGTGTGTGAGGCCGCATTTGAACTCATGTCCTCCTTACTCCAAGGCTGGTGCTTTATTCACTGTGCCACCTAGTCGCCCCTAAGCTCATGTTTGTTGCTTCCATGACACTATCTATCCCTCTCATCCTCTGTCATCCCCCACAGCAGGGTCTTTTCCAATGAATCTTGTCTTCCTCTTATATGGCCAAAGTATTTAAGCTTCTTACTACCTAGGACAAGCATTTGAATTTTCTAAGCCTTAGTTTTCTCGTTGTTAAGATGAAAAATTTGAACTAGATGATTTCTGAGGGAATAAAGCTTTAAGTCCTATATTTGTCTTCCCTTTCATAGTCAAATTTCTTGAAAAAAGCTGTTTATACTTGCTAACTTGAATTCTTTTTTTCCCCCAAATGCTTTATTAAATTGTGGTTTACATCATTCATTTCTGCCAGATTTTGTATAATTTTTTTCCCCATTTTTTCCCTACACCCCACCCCAGAATAGCAGTCCCACAGGACATCTCCTCATCAAATCTGCTCTCTCCCCTATCTTCTCCCATACCCCCTTCGACTTTTTCAGTAGGGCAAGGTGAATCTCTGTGCCCCAATGCCTGTATATCTTATTTCCCAATTATATGTAAATTAGTATTAATAATAGTATTTATATATTTTTACACATTTGATTTTAAAACTTTGAATTCCAGATTCATTCCCTTCTTCCCTTGTCACCCACCCTTACTGGGAAGATAAGCAATTCAGTGTATGTTGTGCATGTGTAGCTATGCAAAACATTACCATAGTAGATATATCGTAAAAGACTGACTATATTTCCCTCCCTCCTATCCCACCTACCACTTGGTCTATTCCCTATTTTGATCCTGTCCCTTTTCACAAGTGGGTGCTTCTAACTTCCCTCCCCCCTTCCCTCCTGCCCTTCCTTCCATCATCCCCCCTCTCATCCCCTTCCCCCCTACTCTCCTGTAGGGTGAGATATCCTATTTAGTGTGTATGTCATTCTCTCCCTGATCCAAATTCAATGAGAATAAGGTTTTGCCTTTTTGCCTTCCTGTTCTTCCCCTCCCTTGTAACCATTTTCCCTTGCTTCTTCTCTATGAGAGTTTACCCCATTCTGTCTCTCCCCATCTCCTCTTGTTATATTCCTCTCTCACCTCTTAATTTAACCTTTTAAGTAACATTCCTTCCTATTAAATTCGACCTGTGTCCTCTATCTATGTATACCTGTAAATATATATACACACATTCACATACATATTCATATGCCCATATACCCTTCTTCAACTATTTTCATACTGAGAAAAGTTTCATCAGTTAACAGTTGTTGTTTTTCCATGTAGGCATGTATATAGTTCAACTTTGATAAATTCCTTTTGATTTCTTTTCCCTGTTTACCTTCTCAAGCATCTCTTGCTTCTTGTGTCTGAATGTCAAATTTTCTATTCAACTCGGGTTTTTTTCATCAAGAATGCTTGAAAGTTCTCTATTCCACTGAATGACCAAATTTTCCCTTGAAACATGATACTCAGTTTTGCTGGGTAGGTGATTCTTAGTTTTAATCCCAGGTCCTTTGCCCTCTGGAATATCACATTCTAAGCCCTTGGATCCCTCAGTGTAGAAGCTGCCAGATCCTGCACTATCCTGATTACATTTCCACAGTATTCAAATTTTTTCTTTCTGGCTGCTCCTTGATCTGGGAATTCTGGAACCTGGCTACAATATTCCTAGGAGTTTTCTTTTTGGATCTTTTTTCAGGAGGTGATTGGTAAATTCTTTCAACCTCTATTTTGCCCTCTGGTTCTAAAACATCAGGGCAATTTTCCTGGAGAATTTCTTGAAGGATGATTTCTAGGTTCTTTCTTTGATCATGGCTTTCAGGTAGTCCAATAATTTTTAAATTATATCTCCTAGATCTATTTTCCAGGTCAGTGGTTCTTCCCATGAGATATTTCACATTGCCCTCTATTCTTTCATTTGTTTGGATCTTTAACAGATGTTTAACAGCATCTTGATTTCTCACAAAGTCACTAGCTTCCCTTTTGTCCATTCTAAATCCGAAGGAAAGATTCTCCTCAGTGAGCCTTTGAGAATTTTTTTCCATCTGGTAAATTTGGCTTTTTAAGGCATTCCTCATCTCATTGCCTTTTTCAGCCTCTTTTGCCATTTGAGTTAATCTATTTTTTAGGGCATTATTTTCCTCAGTAAGGCTGTTGACTCTCCTTTTATAATTTTCTTGCATCATTTTCATTTCTCCTTCCAATTTTTCCTCCCACTTCTCTTATTTGATTTTCAAAATCCTTTTTAAGCTCCTCTATGGCCTGTAACCAGCTTGTATTTTCATTTGAAGCTTTTGGTGCAGGAGTTCTGACTTCCCAGTCCTCCTCCTGTTCCATGCTTTGATCCTCTTTGCTTCCAAAATAGGAGTCTAATGTTGAATTTTTCTGTTTATTTTGTTTACTTTGCCTAGGCATGTTGCCACTCAATTACTTGAGTTTTGGGCTTGTTGCCATAGTAGAACTCTGCCACCAGCCAGGGGGAGCTTCTGCCCCAAACACTGGGGTTTTCTCAGCTGCTGGAGGTATTAGTTGGGTGCCCTCTCTGAAGCCCCCACATGCTCTGGTCACACACCCCAAGACCTCCACCCCAGACCACAATCCAGATCCAAGAAGGTTAAATCAAGAGCGATTACCCCCAAGACTAATTGCCAGATCCCCCTACAGTTAGCAGGGCAGGAATTGAAGCTGCCGTGTGTGTCCGTGGCTGTGCTGAAGCTTCTCAGCGGCTTCTCGTCCCCAAGGTAAAAGGCCACTCGCTCTCCCAACTAATGAGTCCCAAAGTCCATACTGTATTAACTTCTCACTTTGTCCATGGCATCTATGTGTGGGTAATTCTGGAAAAGGCCACAGCTGCTGGTGTCCCTCCAGCCTGTTGCTGGTCTGGCCGCCCTGGGACTAAAACATCAGACTCAAGTGGGCCTGGGCTTGGCTCCCAAAGCGCCGTGCTGGACACTCCCTTCCAGGCTGCTGGGCTGTCCTCAGCGGGAGGTTAGCTTCTCTGTGTCATTTTGTGGGTTCTGGAGCTCCAGAGGTTGTTTAGAGTCCCCTTGTACATGAATTTGGAAATTGTGGGAGCCAGAGCTGTGTGGAAGAGCTGTTTCTACTCTGCCATCTTGACTCCGCCCCCCTTTCCACTAACTTGAATTCTATTCAGTTCTTGGTCTCTTGCAATCTGATTTCCAATCTCATCATTCAATTGAAATTGCTCTTTTCAAAGCCCAATCACCAAACAACCTTTTCTCAGTTATCCTTGATCTCTTTGTAGCATTTGGCACTGTTTATAATCTTTTCCTCTTGGATACTTCCTTCTCTTGGTTTTTCTGACATTCTATTTTGTTGCCCCTCCTTCTTATTAGATGCTCCTTCCAGTCTCCTTTGCTGAATAATCATCCATTTCCTACTCTTCCCTTTGCTTCCTCTCCTTTCCCTTTCTTTCTGTCTCATTAATCAACAATTATTTATTAAGTGCCAATTGTGAACCTGGCACTGTTAGACAACGAAAATAAAGACACAAGAATGAGATACTTCCTGTCCTTACTTAAGGATCTTGCATTCTATAGGTGAACATAGCATGGATTATGTACTATATGAGCTAAGTACCAAAGGGTAGAATTCAGGAAAAAAGGGTGTGTACTGGGTAGAAAGGTGCACAGAGGTATTAAAACAAAATTCTTCTTCTGGTAACAAGGCAAGTCAATTTTTCTAATGGTGGCTGATATAACATTTGACATGTTACAGATTTTTTTTTGTTTTTTTCATCAGCAAGGGGATGATATGCAGGATGATAAAGACTTGGCTTAAGGTGACAAAATAAAAGACTGAGGGTTTGAAGTAATGTGATTGGATGGTATGTGACAACAGATGATCTGTAGGAATAGGAATTAGTGAGCCTCTATTGAAAGGTACAATCCAAAGCAAGTGGGGAAGCATATAATTTTTAAAAATGTGTTTACCACCACAAAACAGAATTAACCTTGGGAAGGAACAAATAATAGGAAATGTGAAATAAATGAAATAAATCATAATGTGATGTGTTATAACCAAAGGAGTATGTGGCAACGGATTTTAATTCCTGAGAAAGGATCTGGGGGTATGAAAGGAGAAAAGAGATATATAAATATGAGATATGAGTTTAAAATGAGATTTCTTTATTTCTTTGAAGAAAAAAATAGGTGTACATTATAAAGGTAAACAAAATTACCACATTAAACATTTTTACTACTGTTGGATAGTGAAATGGTTGAGGAATGGAGTAGGTGTGAGGGTGGGGCAACATGTATGGTCCAGAACTTTTTTTTTAGCCATACCCTTTAGGAAGGGTTCTACCCTCTGGAATTTTACTACTTTCCCCTCAGAACAAATTGGTCATCCTGTCCAGCACTGAGTATTTCTTTTCTTTTCTTTCTTTTAAATTAAACTTGTATTATTTATTCAGGTTTGATTTTTAACAAATGTGTCAGGGAGAAAACTGCAAGGAGGGGTAGGGCCCATGCATGCCAGGGGTCCTCCTGGATGCCTGAGGAGGGGAATAGAACCCCTCCCTACTCCTTTCCCTACTCCCACTAAAGAGATTTGGGGAAAGATACTAGTGAATGGGGTGGGGGTGGGGTGTGGCCCCAGTTGGAGGAGGGAGTGGAGCTAGGTGAGATATAGGGAACTAGGGACCAGACAGGATAGGTAGGGAGAGGGGGCAGAGGATATTTGCTAGAATCCAGAATCCACAGCCTTTTGCTTCCAGGTTAAATAATAAAAAAGAAAAAAAAATTAAATCTCAAGGAGTCCCCATCCCCTCTCCCCCACCAGGGCTGTAGTGTGAGGTGGGGGAGAGAAGGGGGCAGTTTTACTAAGGCCCTGCCCCTATCTTGTCCAAAAGGTTGGAGGAGATAGGACTAGATTAAAGGGGTGGAGGTGGGGGGGGTGGGCTCCCCAGATGGAAAGAAACAAAACCAAAATAAAATATCAAAGAAATAAGAGTAGGTGTCCAGCCAGGGTGGGGCCAAGGCCTGACCAGGTTGTGGAGGAGAGAGAAGGCCTCTTTAGGCACTGACTGCTGCTGTTCCTGCAGCCACCACCACCCTGGGGGCGCTACTTTGCTATGGCCTTGATTGTAACAGCTGCTTCCTCTATCATGGCTGCCAGCGCCGTTATCAGGATCTCTTCTCCACAATCACACTTCTGCACAATCTCCTTGCCAAGGTCACCCTCAGGTAAATGAAGGTCCTCCCCTGCCTCCCCACTGTTTTGGAGCAGTGACAGGTATCCATCCTGAATCCCAATCAGCTGGAAATAATTTCTCTTGATATTGGGCACATCCATGTTGTGGGTTGAAGGGCAGGTATCTTTATATTTCTTCCCAGTAAAGATATCAATACCAACCAGATGAACCTTGGCATGGTCATGCTTTCCAGTCACGGAGGTGGACATCTCAACTATCTTACAGGGCTGATCTGTGAGCAGCACAAAGCTATTCTTGCTCAAGGAAGAGTACTGCATAGGAAAAGCAGCTGATTCCCCTGCATCCCCCATCTTGAAGTCCAGGTCGTCTGCCATTTTGAGAGACTTCTATTCCAACCACGTGGTCTCATTCCCTCCCCATTCCCATGAGATGAAACCAATCTGCGGGTCCCCTCATGGTCTTCTGCTCCAGGTTCTCCAGTGTGGCGGCCCTGCACTCGCCCAAGTATTTCTTTTCTTATCCCTATGATTATATTGGGCAGGGAGGAAGAGTAGGCATACTTCTTGTTGCTTATTGCCACTTTCTGACTCTCTGTTGCCACTACTCACCTACCCTTCTTCCCCTAACCTCAACCCCAGTCTCTGTTTAGGAGTTCACAATTTCATGGTTCACCATCTATTTGGCCTCACCTTCCTCCTTCTGTAATCCTGATTATAGGAACACATATCTAGAACTAAAAGGGATGTAAGAAACTGTCTGGTACAACCCTCTCATTTTAGAAATGAGGAAAACTAAGGCTCATGCAGTTTAAGTGATTTTGTCCAAGGCCTCACAGGCTATAAGTATCAGAAGCTGGATTTGAAACCAGATCCTTTGATTCTGAAAACAGTGATTTTTATATTATAACAGAGTATGTCCAAAATAGTGTCTCTAAACTTCTCTATTTATGGAGAGGTCACCACTATCCTTGTAGTCAATTGGTCTGTAACTTCAGAGTTTATCTTTGATCGCCTCTGCCCTCACATCCAATCAGTTGTCTTCTTGTCACCTTTACATTCACAATGGATCTTATATCTTTCTCCTCTTGCCTCAAATGGCCATTATCCCTAGAGACCTCCTTCTACAATGAATAATTACTGACTAACCAATTTAACAGGGCAGCTAGGTGTCACAGTGGATAGAGCCCTGGTCCTAGAATCAGAAAGGTCTGAGTTAAAATCTGATCTCAGATACTTAGCAGCTATATGACCCAGGACAAGTCACTTAACTCAATTTGCCTCAGTTTCCTCATCTGCAAAAATGAAATGAAAAAGGAAATGTCAAACCATTCCAGTATCTTTGCCAAGAAAACCCCAAAAGAGGCCATGAATAGTTGGACATGATTGAAAATGACTAAATAACAATAATCAATTCAACCAGTTCTACATTCACCTAACTGAATACTGCCGAAATCACACCTCTCCATTTTGTCTAAAATGACATCAATTTAACACAATGTATATAGTACTATGTTAGGTGCCTAGGATGTTATGATGAAAAACGCAATTTGTCACCTTCAAAGAAATTATAATCTAATTTTGGAGATATCTGTATACACACACATATATTTATACAAACACATACACATTTACACACACACAAATATCTTTGGATAAGACATAGTTTGTGCCATTTTGGAGCTTATGGAACAGTGGGGGAAGGTTGAAACACCATAGATACGTTATTAAACCCACAATAATTACACGAAGAAATGTATAAAACAAAGTGGTTCAAGTGGGAAGACCATTATCAACAGAAGGTATAGTTTAAGAGGCATGGTGTGCTTTAAAGGATGGGTAAGAATTCAACAAGTAAAGAAAGGGAAAAAGGAGATAAGGAGTGGAAATGGGAACACAGGATGGTATAGTGAACAAAGTGCTGGATTTGGAGTCAGAGAACATGAATTTGAATCACAGCACTGATACTTTCTTCTTGTGTGACTTTGGCCAAGTCATTTCAGCTCTCTGGGCCTCAGTTTCTTCATCTGTAAAATGAGGGTGTTGAACTAGATTACCTTTAAGGTCAGCTGATGTTAAATGTGAAAGGGTTAAGAAAAGATATAAGAATTTAAGAAAATAGAGATCACGTTCATCTGGGAGAGCTAAGGGAAAGCTTCATGTAGGAAGTGGCATCTGAATTAGGCCTTTATAAGAGAAAGAGTCTTAAATAAGAAGTAGTACAGATATGTACTTCTTAGGCAGGGAGGCTGACGTTAAAGCAAAGAGGAAGGAGTGGGGAGAACATTCACGGATGGCTGTTTGACTGTAACACAGAATATGTGAAGGGAATTAGAATGAAATCAGGTTGGAAAGAGATTTGGATTGAGGATCTTTGTGGAAGGCCTTGAATGCCACACAGTTTATATTTTCTCCTCTGAGAAATAGCAAATCACTGTAGGTTTCTGAGTAGCTGGTGACATGGTTGGATCCCACTATTAATATACAAGATGCATTATGGGAAAAATTATATACATATTGTATAAAGTATATTTTGATAACCTTTAGAAAAATCAGAGGTTAAGTACATGTTGCAGAAATTGAATACTATATTTTGGTTACTGCTACATACCTGGTACATTGTCTCAGCACTTGTAGCTCCCCTCAGGTCATCCTGTTTACTAATAATCTTCTGAAGCTAAAAGTAAATTATAAAGAATGAGCTTGAAAAAATTTCCTCTGGTTTATAAAACTATTAAATGACTTAAATTATAATCGTTTAAGATATTCTACAGTGGTTAATTGCTTAACACTGATTAAATTAAATTCCAAGTTAATTAAAAATTTCTTATTCATGTTTTTCTGTATACTTTTAGATTACACTTTAGCTTTCTTTGCTTCCAAAGAAAAGAGTTTAAATACACCATAAAAAATAATTCATAGTTTGAATCAGAGTCTGAATTATCTTTCTGTAGGCACTGTAAGAAAACATAGGTTTTTAATTCTTGATCACATTTATAAATAATTCAAAGTTTATATTCCAAAATTTGGAGTTGCACTAGACCTGAACTTTTCAAGTTTCAGATAGTCATTTGAAGTAAGCTCTCTATAAAATCATGAATTAATAACTATAGTTTTAACATTGTTTCAAAGGTTCTATTTTATCAACCACAAGTTTAAGTCCATCTTCCTACACGTATGTGCCTACAACTCTGATGGCCTGGCTGTGTTGTTCAAATGCCAAACATGTGCTTGCTGAAAAGACTATTTTATGGAGAACTCACACAGGAGAAGTATTTACATGGTGGTTAGAAAAAGCTCTACAAGGACACTCTCAAAAGTCTTTCTTAAGAACTTTGGAATTAATTGTTAGATGTGGGAGACACAGGACTGCCCAGTATGGTATGCCCTCATCAGAGAAGGTGCTGTGATGACTGAGCAAAGCAGAATTGAAGTAGATCAAAAGAAACATGAGTTGTGAAAATTTAGAGAATCCACCTGAAATGTTCACATGGTAGAGGAGTCTAAACTTGTATTGGTCTGATTAGCCACAGTTGGCCACACTATGAACTTGACTCTAAAATAGTGATGTTATTTTGTTTCTCTTCAAGAACAAAGGACAACAAGCAAACGATCATATGTCTAATTATATATGTATATAATTTATATACATATACATATATATCTATATATAACAGCATACATGAAAACCCACCTACCTTTTAGGGTCATTTGTAATAATCCTCAAATGGAGAGCAAAAAAGAACAATGGATTTATGATTAAATTAGCAAAGGGAAAACATCAGATTAAAATGAATTAGGAGAAGCTTCTTAACCTATAATTGTCTGTCTTTGGACAGTTTCCATTTTATTAATGACTGTTCTACATTTATATTATCATCAGAAACTATTTGTAGAACAAAAATCAAAACCCAAACCATAAAAAGGCAGTAGTACTTGGATACCTGCCATTTTATATAATTTTTTTTCTCTTTTTGGTGCTGCTGTTTCTTCTATACATAAGAAAAACACGTTTTTAAAAAGCTTTTATTTGGTCTCATTTTTAATATGAGAATCACCTGACCATTCTGAATTCTTCCACTTTATTGTTTCCTTATTTAATATGATCTTCCTTTCCTTTCTTTTCCTCCTCCTGATCTCTTTGCTGTCTTTTATTGCCTGGATGGTACACTCTCCCTGCAGACTCTTCAAAGTTTTTAGATAAAGTAACATTTTACTAATTTAGGTTAATCTGTAGAAGATCAATTAGTTAAGAGAAATATTTTATTAACATAAAATTTTAACCAGAAGCATTTTTATTAATGTTAAGTACACAAAGGGGGAGAAGAGAGTAAGCTTAAATAATTTTATAAAATATTTTGAAGTATTTTAAAATAGATAAGAATTTTTAAAATTAAAATTTGTTTATTTTTAGTTTACATCATTCATTTCCACAAGATTGTGAGTTACAAATTTTCTCCCTGTCTCTCCCCCTACCCCAAAGCAGCAATCCCACTATATACCCCCTCCTCCAATCTGCTCTCTCCCATATCCCCCCCCATCCTGCTTCCGACTTTCCAGTAGGGCAATATAGATCTCCATACACCACTGCCTGTACAATAGATAAGAATTTTTTTCAAATGCTTTATTAACTTCTGTTTTACTTCATTCATTTCCGCCAGTTTTTGTGTTACAAATTTTCTCCCCGTTTTTCCCCTACCCACCTCCCCAAAATAGCAGTCCCCCAGGATATCCCCTCCTCTTATTTCCCAATTACATGTAAAATAGTATTAATAATAGTATATATATATATATATATATATATATATATATATATATATATATATATATATATTTTAAACATTTGGTTTTAAAACTTTGAATTCCAAATTCATTCCCTTCCTCCCTTGTCACCCACCCTTACTGGGAAGATAAGCAATTCAATATAGGTTGTACATGTGTAGCTAATGCAAAACATTACCATAGTAGATATATTGTAGAAGACTGATTATATTTCCCTCCCTCCTATCCCACCTCCCACTTGTTCTATTCTCTACTTTGGTCCTGCCCCTTTTCAAAAGTGTGTGCTTCCTACTTCCCTCCCACCCAGCCTGCCCTCCCTTCCATCATCCCCCCTCTCATCCCCTTCCCCCCTACTCTCCTGTAGGGTGAGATACCCTATTTAGTGTGTATGTCATTCCCTCCCTGAGCCAAATTCAATGATTGTAAGGTTGACCCATTCCCTTATGCCTTTCTGTTCTTCCCCTCCATTGTACCCATTTTCCCTTGCTTCTTCTATATGAGATAATTTGCCCCATTCTGTCTCTCCCCTTCTCCTCTCATTATATTCTTCTCTCACCTCTTGATTTCACCTTTTAAGTATCATCCCTTCCTATTAAATTGGTCCTGTGCCCTCTATCTATGTATACCTGTAAATTATATATACACATTCACATATGTATTCTTATGCCTATATACCCTCTGATAAAGACTATATATATATATATATTTTTTTTTCTATTCCCTTCAACTGTTTTCATACTCAGAACAGTTTCCTCAGTTACAATTATCGTTTTTCCATGTAGGCATGTAAATAGTTCAACTTTGATAAGTTCCTTATGATTTCTTTTCCCTGTTTACCTTCTTATGCTTCTCTTGCTTCTTATATCTGAATATCAAACTTAATACTCAAGTCTGGTTTTTTCTTCAAGAATGCTTTAAAGTTCTCTAATCCACTGAATTACCATATTATCCCCTGAAACATGATACTCAGTTTTTTTTTCCAGCTTATTAATACAGTATTTATTTGTCTTCCCTCTGTCAAACCCTGAGCCCATGGCTTTCCCCAGGGCTGCCTGGTAAGATGGAGGTGGAGGTATACACAGGCTGGAAGAGCATGGAAGGACCAGGAGGATGAGAAGGAACATTCAGAAACGTAGGGGGATAGAATTGGCTCCGTCACATGGTGAAGAGGATGAGGAAGGCCACCATCAGGCAAAAGAGCCCCATGGCCTCAGACAGGGCAAAGCCCAGGATGGCGTAGGAAAAAAGCTGCTGCTTCAGGGAGGGGTTCCTGGCATAACCGATGATGAGACTTCCAAACACAGTCCCAATCCCAGCTCCAGAGCCTGCCACCCCCCACAATGGCAGCCCCAGCCCCAATAAACTTGGCTGCTGTTTAAACGTCCCTTGAGACGGCACTAGTTTGGAATCCACATCTAGGGACAAGAGAGGTCAAGGGACTTGATGCTGCCAAAATGCTGAGGTTCTCATCTGTCCGAACCTCTGGCTGTTTTAGCACCACTGCAGACAGCGGTCTACTCAGCAGCTGAGAGCTGCTCCTCACAAGGGTAGGGGTAGAGATGAACTTGGCACAGGCGTACATTCTCAGGGGGTGAGGGGCAAAGCTGAAGAGCTGCCGGCAGAACAGAGGAGACAGAGAGGGGCCATGATACTCAGTTTTGCTGGGTAGGTGATTCTTGGTTTTAATCCCAGGTCCTTTGACCTGTGGAATATTGTATTCCATGCCCTTCAATCCCTCAGTGTAGAGGCTGCCAGGTCCTGTGCTATTCTGATTGTGTTTCCACAATATTGAAATTGTTTCTTCCTGGCTGCTTGTAGTATTTTCTCCTTGATCTGGGGATTCTGGAACCTGGTTATAATATTCCTGGGAGTTTTCTTTTTAGGATCTTTTTGAGGTGATTGGTGGATTCTTTCAACCTCTATCTTGGTTGGTATCCATAGACAATCCTATTTTTCTTCCTCACTGTCATTGTTTCCTTTCATATCTTCAGAATTGCATTCTTCAACATTTCCTACCCATTATGGGTTATTTTATCTGAAGCATTTTATTCCATGGTATCTTACCCATATTTCCTATGAACTATTGAAATTTGCTTCCCCCAAACCTAGGGAACAAGTCTGAATATGCCTGGATTTCCTTAACTTGTCTATCATAAAATCTAGGAAACAGCAGTCATTTTGGCTCAGGATTCCCATCAATTTCCTGGCTACTGAGATTCAGATTCAGAATAGAATTCTCACTTGTTGGTTCTTCTATGTTTTGAAGAATGAAATCATCACCTAGGTAAGTCAAGAAATTACCAGGAGATGTCTCTTTAATTGAAGTCATCTATCATTACATTTTCATGCCTCTGTTCCAGGTTTGCAATGTTTCCCAAACTCCTTTAATTCTTTTTTTTTTCTTTTAGGTGATCTGTTGAATATTGCCATGACAAAATGATTTCTGCTTTTCCTTTCACTGACTTTCACCCAATATTTTGTCATATTTCTTCCCTCTGGTCCTCACATGAGTATACCTTCTTGCCTTTTTTTTTCCTGGAGGGGCAACTGGGGTTAAGTGACTTGCCCAAGGTCACATGGCTAGTAAGTGTTAAATGTCTGAGGCTGGATTTGAACTCAGGTCCTCCTGACTCCAGGACGAGTGCTCTATTCACTGTGCCACCTAGCTGCCCTGATGAGTATACCTTCTTAATATACAATGATATTTCTCCCCCATTCTAGCACCACTGTCCTTATCTATCCTCTTTCTTTGGAATGAGGTATACTCATCCAGAGCCATGGTCCAGTTGTATATTTTATCTTACCTTTATCTTGATGATACCTCTGGGTTCAAATTTGCCTCCTTGAGTTAGGACCTCTAATTTCTTGATTTCTGACTAAACTTTGTGCATGTGTGTACAGGTATTTGAAGCCATAGGCTTTACTGTTGGCTCCTTTCTTGTATTTTTGCCCCCTGTGAACTTATGAGTCTCTTAACTATTTTTTCTTTGTTAGCTATGGTGGATACATATAGGTAAGTAGTCTTCACAATCCACAGTCTTTTTAAATATCAAATGAGATAGTGTATATAAAGAACTTTGTAAATCTTAAAGTGTTATGTAAAAATTAGCTATTATAATTATTTGGTTCCCTTAACATTGCCTAGTCTAGTGCTATCACTTGCTTAATCAATAAGCATTTTATTAAGTCCTTACTATGTTAAATATTGTTCTAAGTTAGTAGTTCTCAAAGTAGGTCCATGGATGCTTGAGGGGTTCTTAACACCATATTAAGGTGTTGTGAAAAATACAGAGTCCCTCTCTTAAAGGCGCTTATAATTTAACTGGATAACAAATAAACATGAAACACATTATAGAATACTAATTGATAAACTTTGTGTTCATGACTATAAATGCAATAGGAGTCAATAAAAGGGAAAGAAGGGGTGGGTGGGCTGGATTAATAACACAAGACTTCATTTTTGTTGTTCAGTCATTTCAGGCTGTCTGTGACCCCATTTGGGATTTTCTTGACTAAGATACTAGAGTGGTTTCCTTCTCTAGTTCATTTTACAGATGAATAACTGAAGTGAACAGTTAAGTGACTTGCCAAGATCACAGACCTAGTGTCTGAGGCCACATTTGAACTCAGGTCTTTCTGACTCCAGGCCTGGAGCTCTATACACTGCTCTACCTATCTGTCTTTAAGGCTTCATGGAGGCAAAATATGATAAATGAGTGAAGGGGAATAGGCAGTAATGAAGAAGTAAGGAATCAAATGGTAAGCATAAAAGACAAAGAACAGAGAAATTAGCATGGAATGTTGGAGGGGAGAAGGAAAAGGAACAGATAAAACCTAAGTGATAAAGACAGAGTGTGCAGGGGAGTAATAAAAATAAAATTAAGTTGGGAAGGGCTCTATTCTTGAAGGGTTGGTGGTAATGAAAAGCATACATAATCCAAAATAAGGGCAAACACCTCCCCAAGGACTTGTCCTAACTCTCAAACAGTGATGGGGACTGCACAACTTGAGCATTGCAATCCTAGAAAGCAGGTATGGTAGTATAAGTAAATATAATAAAAACTCACTAAGTCATTTGGAATTTAGAATGAGGTCAAAGTTTTCCTACTATCTATAAGAAAAAGGCTGACTAAATTAACAGTATAATTAAGATTTCAGGGAGACAATTTAAGTATATTTAAGAGAGCAAACTAGTTTTAAGACAAAAAATCACTGCATAATTTATTTACAATTAAAATGCTGATTACAAATGATTCTGATCTAAGTATTAACTTCATAGTTCATTACTCTGCTTATTTGAAAGTAAAAGAATTTCATTTCTTAAAAAAATATTCTCAACTTTGGATACATTACTTATCTAGACTACCCTTTACAATTACTGTGCTAAATAATGTTTTCTTTTTTTAAAAATTTTTTTTATTTTTCCTTTTTGGAGGGAGAAGGTAGGGCAATTGGGGGTAAGTGACTTGCCCAAGGTCACATGGCCAGTAAGTGTTAAGTGTCTGAGGTCAGATCTGAACTCAGGTCCTTTTGACTCCAGGGCTGGTGCTCTATTCACTGCACCACCTTGCCATCCCTAAACGATGTTTTATTGTAAATTAAAATCTTTAAATAAGTACAATCCTATTGAAATTACTTTTATCTTATAAGGATTTGGGTGCCTAGGGAAAATTTTGTGCATTTATATTTAAAGATCTGATAACAAACATGCTAGATCTTAAATTTTTAGCATTCATTCTTTTTTTTTTTTTTTTTTTTTTAGCAATTGGGGTTAAGTAACTTGCTCAAGGTTACACGGCTAGTCATTATTTATGCGTGGGTGCTCATTTTCTGAGGCCGGATCTGATCTCGGGTCATCCAAACTCCAAGGCCGACGCTCTTACTCACTGTGCCACCTAGCCGCCCCTTTAGGGCAATTGGGGTTAAGTAACTTGCCCAAGGTTACACGGCTAGGTTTTTGTTTGTGTGGATTAAGTGTGAGAGGCCGGCTCCGAACTCAGGTCCTTCTGATTCCAGGGCCGGCGCTCTATTCACTGCGCCACCTAGCCGCCCCTTTAGCATTCATTCTTATAAGATTTTGGGTTCCAAATTTTGTTTACTTCTTTTTTTTTCCAAATGGTTTATTAACTTCTGGTTTACATCATTCACTTTCATCAAATTTTGAGATACAATTTTTTCCCCATTTTCCCCTTACCCACCACCCCAGAATAACAGTTATATAGGATATCCCCTCAACCAATCTGCTCTCTCCCATCTCTTCTCCCATACCCCCTTCCACTTTTCCAGTAGGGCGAGGTGAATCCCTGAGCCCCACTGCCTGCACATCTTATCTCCCAATTATATGCAAAACAGTATTAATCATAGTATTTATATACTATTTTAAAATTGATTTTAAAAAGAAGATAAGCAACTCAGTATATGCTGTACACGTGTAGCTATGCAAAACATTACCATAGTAGATATATTGTAAAAGACTGACTGTATTTCCCTCCCTCCCATCCCATTTTCTACCTGGCCCACTCCCCACCTTGATCCTGCCCCTTTTCAAAAGTGGGTGCTTCCAACTTCCCTCCCTCTCAGCCCACCCTCCCCTCCACCACCTTCCCCCATTTCCCTCCCCCCCCCCCCACGCTCCCATAGGGTGAGACACCCTATTTAGTATGCATGTCATTCTCTCCCTGGTCCAAATTGAATGAGAATAAGGTTTTGCCTTTTTGCCTTCCTGTTCCTTCCCTCCCCTGCAACCACCTTCCCCTGCCTCCCCTACAGGAGACAATTCACTCCATTGTCTCTCTGCATCCTCCCTCACCATGTTACTCTTTCACCTCTTAACCTCACTTTTTAAGTATCATCCCTTCCTATTAAATTCGACCTGTGCCCTCTATCTATGTTTACCTGAAAACATATATACATACATTCACATATGTATTCATATGCGCATATACCCTTCTTCAACTATTTTCATACTGAGAAAAGTTTCATCAGTTATTGTTTTCCCCTGTGGGAATGTAAATAGTTCAACTTTGATAAGTTCATAGTGATTTCTTTTCCCTGTTTACCTTCTCAAGCATCTCTTGCTTCTTATATCTGAATATCAAATTTTCTATTCAACTCTGGTATTTTCCTCAAGAATGCTTGAAAGTCCTCTATTCCACTGAATGACCAAATTTTCCCCTGAAACATGATACTCAGTTTTGCTGGATAGGTGATGCTTGGTTTTAATCCCAGCTCCTTTGCCCTCTGGAATATCATTATTCCATGCCCTTCGATCCCTCAGTGTAGAAGCTGCCAGATCCTGTGTTATCCTGATTGTATTTCCACAATATTAAAATTGTTTCTTCCTGGCTGCTTGTAATATTCTTTCCTTGATTTGGGAATTCTGGAACCTGGCTACAATATTCCCAGGGATTTTCTCTTTGGGATCTTTTTTAGGAGGTGGTCTGTGGATTCTTTGAACCTCTATTTTGTCCTCTGGTTCTAAAACATTAGGGCAATTTTCCTTGAGAATTTTTTGAAGGATGGTTTCTAGATTCTTTCTTTGATCATGGTTTTCAGGTAGTCCAATAATTTTTAGATTGTCTCTCCTGGATCTATTTTCCAGGTCAGTGGTTTTTCCAGTGAGATATTTCACATTGCCTTCTATTCTTTCATTTGTTTGGATCTGCTTAATAGCATCTTGATTTCTCATAAGGTCACTAGCTTCCATTTGCTCCAGTCTAATTCTGAAGGAATGATTCTCCTCAGGGAGCTTTTGAGATTCTTTTTTCATCTGGCAAATTGGACTCTTTAAGGCATTCTTCTTCTCATTGCCTTTTTGAGCCTCTTTTGCCATTTGAATTAGTCTATTTTTTAAGGTGTTATTTTCCTCAGTCAGGCTATTGACTGTCATTTCACACTTTTCTTGCATCTTTCTCATTTCTCTTCCCAATTTCCCCCCACTTCTCTTATCTGCTTCTTCAGGTCCTCTATGGCCTGTAGCCAGCTCATATTTTCATTTGGGGCTTTTGGTGCAGGATTTCTGACCTCACAGTCCTCATCCTGTTCCATGCTTTGATCCTCTTTGCCCCCCAAATAGGAGTCTAATGTTGCATTTTTCTATTTATTTTGTTTCCTTTGCCCAGGCATGTTGCCACTTAATTACTTGACTTTTAGGTTTGTTGCCACAGTAGGACTTTGCCACCAGCCAGGGAACTTCCATCCCAAACATTGGGGTTTTCTCAACTTCCGGAGGTATTAGTTGGGTGGCCTCTGTGAAGCCTCCACCCACTCTGGCAAGCTGGTCACACACCCCAAGACCTCCACCCCAGACAGCAATCCAGATCCAAGAAGGGTAAAGCAAGAGTACTTACCCCCCAGACTGCTTGCTGGATTCCCCCTACGGTCCACAGGCCAAGAGCTGAAGCTGCAACACGGCAATGTGGTGCAAGCTGCACCTGTTCCTCAGTGACTTCTCGCCCCCAGGGGAAGAAGCTGATGTGTTCTCCCAACCAGTGCCAAAGTCCATAGGGCACTAACCTCTCACTTTGTCCTAGGCATCTATGTGTTGATAATTCTGGATACTCCACAGCTGCTGGTGTTCTGGGGTCCCTCCAGCCAGCTGCTGGTCTGGCCACCCTCAGGCTAAAACTGTGACTCACATGGGCCTGGGCTCGGCTCCCAGAGTGCTGTGCTGGCCACTCCCTGCTGGGCTGCTGGGCTATCCTCAGCGGGAGGTTAGCTTCTCAGTGTCATTTTGTGGGTTCTGGAGCTCCAGAGGTCATTCATAGTCACCCTTTTACATAATTTTGAAGTGGTGTGGGCTGGAGCTCCAAGGAAGTGCTATTTCTACTCTGCCATCTTGACTCTGCCCCCTTCATTACTTCTTTTCTTTTTTAAACAAATGCTTTATTAACTTCATTTCCCCCCCTGTTTTCCCCCTACCCACCCTCCCAGAATAGCAATCCCATAAGATATCGCTTCCTCCAATCTGCTCTCTCCCATACTTTCTCCCATACCCCCTTCGACTTTTCCATTAGAGGAAGGTGAATCTTTGTGCCCCAATGCCTGCACATCTTATCTCCCAATTACAAGCAAAAGAGTATTAATAATAGTATTTATATATATTTGAAACATTTGATCTTAAGACCTCGAATTTCAGATCCATTTCCTTCCTCCCTTGTCACCCATTCCCTCTGGGGAGATAAGTAATTCAGTATATGTTGTACATGTCTAGCTATGCAAAACATTATCATAGTAGATATATTGTACAAGGCTGCTTATAATTCCCTCCCACTCATCCCACCCCCACCTGGTCCATTCCCTACATGATCCTGTCCCTCTTCTATAGTGGGTACTTCCAACCTCCCCTCCCCCCAAGGATGCCCTCCCATCCATCATCCATCCTCTCATCCCCCTTCCCCCTATTCTGCTGCAGGTTGAGATATCCCATTTAGTATGTATGTCATTCTCTCCCTGAACCAAATTCAATGAGAATGTGGTTTTGCCTTTTTGCCTTCCTATTCTTCCCCTCCCTTGCAGCCACTTCCCCTTGCTTCTTCTACATGAGATAGTTTACCCTACCCTGTCTCTCCCCATCTCCTCTTGCCACTTTCCTCTCTCCCCTCATAATTTCACCCCTTGAGTATCCTCCCTTCCCAACAAATTCAACCTATGCCCTCTATCCATATATAACTGTAAACATATATACACACATTCACATATGTATTCATATGACCATATACCCTTCTTCCATTATTTTCATACTGAGAAAGATTTCATCAGTCACAGTTATTGTTTTTCCATATAGGAATGTAAATAGTTCAACTTTGATAAGTTCCTTTTGATTTCTTTTCCCTGATTACCTTCTCAGCCATCTCTTGCTTCTTGAGTCTGAATGTCAAATTTTCTATTCAACTCTGGTTTTTTCCTCAAGAATGGTTGAAATTCCACTAAATAACCGTATTTTCCCCTGAAACAAAATACTCAGTTTTGCTGGGTAGGTGACCCTTGGGTTCAGTCCCAGCTCTTTTGCCCTCTGGAATATCATATTCCATGCCCTTCAATCCTTCACTGTAGAGGCTGCCAGGTCCTGTGCTATTCTGATTGTGTTTCCACAATATTGGAATTGTTTCTTCCTGGCTGCTTGGAGTATTTTCTCCTTGATCTGGGGATTCTGGAACCTGGCTATAATATTCCTGGGAGTTTTCTTTTTTGGGATCTTTTTCAGGAGGTGATTGGTGGATTCTTTCAACCTCTATTTTGCCCTCTGGATCTAAAAACATCAGGGCAATTTTCCTTGAGAATTTCTTCAAGGGTGATTTCTAGGTTCTTTCTTTGATCATGGCTTTCGGGTAGTCCAATAATTTTTAAATTATCTCTCCTTGATCTAGTTTCCAGGTCAGTCATTTTTCATTACTTCTTTTTAACGGGGAAATCTTGGTCTTTAAGGTGGCGCAGTAAGAGCGCCGGCCTCGGAGTTGGGATGACCCGAGATCAAATCCGGCCTCAGAAAATAAGCACCCACACATAAATAATGACTAACCGTGTAACCTTGAGCAAGTTACTTAACCCCAATTGCTTTAAAAAAAAAAACAAAAACAAGGGAATTACCAACTTTAGAGTTTTTTTTCCTAAAGTGATTCCTTAATTCTATTTTTTCACTAAAAGAATTGTCTGGGATATACACTTTAAATTTTTAATTGAAGTTTAAAGCTAAACCAAACAGATCTGCAAAGTCAGTCACAATCTAATCTATTATGTAACAATAATAACTTGCACATAGATGATACTTAACAAATGTTTGATGAATATACAGAATAATCCAAAAGTGAATTCTTTGGTGCTTTTTAGTTACCACTTCTTCCTTACCACCACCACCACCATTAAGCAACCAATGAACCCTAAACAATCAAAAACAAATAAAATAAACAGGGAGAAGATATTTTAGAAATATCTGCACCATAGTTTTTGTTTTAAAGACAAGAAATTTTGATTTATTTGACAGGTCTAAATGCCTTAATATCTTATAAACTATAATTATGGGATATTGGGGGGAAATTCATAACTTGTTTCCTGTTCTTTCTTGTAAGGGCATTTAAAGCACTTCAGTGCATTTCTTTCAAACTCCTACTGGCAAATGATTATAAAAATTCTAGTGAATGGCAGAGTAAAAAAGGATTATGTTTATTCAAATGACTTATTTTAGCTTTGCTATATCAAAGAATTTGGGATGATACAGCTTTTCCCCTTGTATTCCCATCTAAAGGTGTTCAGTTATTAAAAATTACTGTTTGTTGTCAAGTAGGGAAGGCATTTCAAGAAGTGATAAAAGAAGTATTAGGATTAGGTTCTAGTATATTTTTAAACTGGCATATTTTGACCATAACAGATTAGATTCTTTAGTAATATTTCTCCTAATAGTAATACTGCACATAAACACAAGCATGGATGTATGTGCCTAATTTCATGCCACATAGTCTATGATGACAGACTGTTAAGCAGCTCAACCTGTCACTAGCTATAGGTAAGTGGGGAGAGAAATAAGTAGGATACAACCAACTTCATACAAATTCTTTATGACTGGGGGAAAATACTACTATTTGGCAAAACCTTTGTTCAAACTATATACAAATCCAGTTTAACTGGAAGATTGTAGAGGGGATATAAATAATGTTTTTATTTTTTTCCCTCTGAGTACATGATGTTATTCTGGAAGTTAGAAAAGGAGAAGCAAGATGAATTTCAATTATCTTAAAGCCCTGGAAGAAAAAATATTGCACTAAAAACATTCATATTTATTAAAAAACAAACCAAAAAGCCACATAAGACCACCTAGAAATTTATTCTAGTAATAGACTTGCTATTAACCTATTATCTTTGGCTTTTATGCCAATAAGTATATGTACCATTTATCAAGGTATGGATTAAAGAGATTGACTAGATTTTTGTCTTTGATCCTGTTATATCATTTATTTTCATCTGATAGAAAATAATTCACGATAGTGATAGAAATGTAAAGTTGCTTTCTATTATTTGAGGTCATATAATTGTAAACTTTGATAACAAGATGTATGAATCAACATAATTTCTAGTTATGGGCTGTCATAAAATGTAATTATTTCATAAAGTAGCAAACTAAAGATATTTTACTTCAAGGGCAATTTCACTAGGACTAGTAAGAGTGCTATCCACTATGATTTATGAATCTGGTATACAGTAATCCTTGTTAGTATTTAGATTCCTTATTTACTTATTTATTCTGTTTATTTATTTATTTTATAAAATTCATGGGTAGGTAGGGTCAGAAGCAAGGTAGGGTGAATAATTTATTGCATTCAAATTTTGAAAGGGCAGGGAAAAGGCTATAAAAAGAAAATTCCAAATGTAAGGACCTACTTACATTGACTGTTCCTTAATGTGAGGACCTGTGATTAGATAAATATCCACTTAGCTGTGCCCCACTGGGAGCAAGATAAGTCTCCTATTTCCCTTTGCCATCTCTTGAACAGTGTATGAAATTCCCAGGACAAGGTAAACTCTTTGACAATGGTCAGATATGTGTCAATCTGTTTCAATTGGTCAATCTGTCTCTATCGTGTCAATTGTGTCAGTCTGTCTCAATCTGCTGATGATGTTTTCAACTAATTCACACACGAGTTATGCTTGTGGGTTTGCCATTTGAAAAGGGGGTACTGAAATCCAGAGAGTAGAGACATACTGAGGTTGGATACACAGAAGAGAGGAGCTGCACAAGATACAGACTCAGTTCCCTGGAGAGTGGCCTGGGTAGCCACATGGCCCTTCCAGAGAACCATGTGGCTACAGTGATGCAGAGGCAACAGGGAAACAGCAGAGTTGTGAAAAGTTCATAGTTTATACTTGGAACTGTAGGAATATAAACTAGCTAGAAAAGAATGGCAGTTAGAGAAATTGAAGAGCTCTTACTATAGAAGATCACAGAAAGGAGATGGTTCAAGCTGGGAACTATAAGAGCCTGAACTGATGATCAATGAGACACTGAGTCATGATGAGGAATATAAGTGGATTGACCTCTTTACTAATTTTGGGACTCTTATACATTGTGCAGTCTTGAGGAAAGGAGGGTTGAAACACTAATGATCTCATTTTATTTCTAATTACACTAACCCTAGGGTAGCACTACAGTTTGGAATATTGTATGTGTCTATGGGAAAGGCTAGGCTCACTAATGAAGGGAAAATTGTTTGACCTTCTAGAAAGCCAGAGCATTTTTTAACTGAGAAAACACCATGGTTAATATTGAAATATTTTGTAGGGTTGTACATATATAATCAATATCAAATTTTTTGCCTTCTCAAGGGGGATGGAGGGAATGAAGAGAGAGAGAATCTCGAACTAAAATATTTAAAAAACAAATGTTAAAAATTTTGGTTTACATGTAATTGAGGAAAAAAATTAAATAAAAAAAGAACATTACTCAGGGCAATACTCTAAGTTAGGAGGTCTATACAGATTCTTTGGGAAAGCAAAGGCCCACCACAGAGAAGAAAGGTGAGTTGGCATGATTGTTTGTGAGGTTGGTACAAGTCTGGTAAACAAAATCTATCTTACATTCAATGTTTTATTAGACTAAATACCTGAATAAGAGGTAAGAATATACTGGATTTTTTCAGGTATTTTTGGTATTTATATGACATAAAGCAAAATATTTATCATAGAACTTTCTGTAGCAGCAAAGAACAAAGTTGATGTCTATTGATTGGGGAATGACTAAACAAACTGTGGTCCATAAATGTAAAGAATATTATTATGTTGTAAGAAACAATGAATATGAAGAATACATAGAATCATGGCAAGTAAGACTTATATGAATGGATACAAAATGAAATAAGAACCAAGAAAACAATATACACAATGCCTATAACTGCATATGAAAAGAGCCAAAAAAACCTCCAACCACAACAGTAATAAAAATGAGTGCTTTTTCTTTATAACACAGTTAACCTGAAGGATGAAAATAGAAAATGTACCTCCTTTCCTTGTTTGCAGAGATGAGTGCTATGGGTGTGGAACACTGTATTAACTGTCAGGTTGGTTTGATGTGTATGTTAATATGTTGAAATTCTTCCCTTCTCCAAAAATCTGACAGGTAAACTATTCCATGCTTTCCCAGACTGCTTATAGCATCAGCATTTATATCTAAATCGTGAACCCATATAGACTTTATTTTGCTATATAACATAAAATATTGGTCTGTGCTCTCTTTCTGCCATACTATTTTCCAGTTTTCCCAGCAGTTTTTGTCAAATAATGAGTTCTTATCCCAGAAGCTGGAGTCTTTGGGTTTGTCAAACAGTAGATTACTATAGTCACTGACCACTGTGTCTTATGTACTTAATCTATTCCACTGATCCACCACTCTCATTTCTCAGCCAGTACCAAGTAGTTTTTTTCTTTTTTTTTTAATTAAACAAATGCTTTATTAACTTCTGTTTTACATCATTCATTTCCGCCAGATTTTGAGTTACAATTTTTTCCCCCGTTTTCACCCTACCCACCCTCCCAGAACAGCAGTTCCACAAGATATCGCTTCCTCCAATCTGCTCTCTCCCATATCTTCTCCTATACCCCCTTCGACTTTTCCATTAGAGGAAGGTGAATCTTTGTGCCCCAATGCCTGCACATCTTATCTCCCAATTACAAGCAAAAGAGTATTAATAATAGTATTTATATATATTTGAAACATTTAATTTTAAGACCTCAAATTTCAGATCCATTCCCTTCCTCCCTTGTCACCCATTCCCTCTGGGAAGAGAAGTCAGTATATGTTGTACATGTCTAGCTATGCAAAACATTACCACAGTAGATATATTGTACAAGGCTGCTTATAATTCCCTCCCACCCATCCCACCCCCCACCTGGTCCATTCCCTACTTGATCCTGTCTCTCTTCTATAGTGGGTACTTCCAACCTCCCCTCCCCCAAAGAATGCCCTCCCATCCATCATCCATCCTCTCATCCTCCTTCCCCCTATTCTGCTGCAGGTTGAGATATCCCATTTAGTATGCAGTACCAAGTAGTTTTTTTTGTTGTTTTTTTTTTGCCTTTTGGAGGGCAGTTGGGATTAAGTAACTTGCCCAAGGTCACATGGCTAGGTTTTTTATTTGTGTGTGCGTTAAGTGTCTGAGGCCAGAACCAAACTCAGGTCCTTGTGACTCCAGGGCCGGTGCTCTACTCACTGCGCCACCTGGCTGCCCCTGTACCAAAGTTTTGATGGCTGTTGCTTTATAATACAATTTAAAATCTGGTATGGTGAGTCCACCTTCCCTAGCATCTCTTTTTATTAATTCCCTTGACATTCCAGAACTTTTTTGTTCTTCCAGATGAATTTTGTTACTATTTTTTCTAGCTCTATAAAATAATTTTTTGGTAGTTTGATTGGTATGGCACTAAATAGGTAAATTAGTTTAAGTAAAATTGTCATTTTTATTATATTAGCTTGGCCTAACCATGAGCAACTGATGTTTTCCCAATTACTTAGATCTGACTTTATTTGTGTGAAAGGTATTTTGTAATTGTGTTGATATAGGAGAAGAGAAGAATTTATGACCAAACAAGAGGTAGAGAGCATTAAGAAATGCAAAATTTGCATTTGGATAATTTTGATTATATTAAATTGAAAAGTTTCTGTACAAACAAAGCCAATGTAACCAAGATTAGGAGGGAAGCAGAAAATTGGGAAAGAATTTTTTACAACCAGTGTCTCTGATAATTCTTCATTTCTAAAATGTACAGACAACTGAGTTAAATTTACAAGAATAAAAGTCATACCCCAATTGACAAATGGCCAAAGGCTATAAATAGGCAGTTTTCAGAGGAAGAAATTAAAGATAACTATAATAATATGAAAAAATGCTCTAAATCACTATTGATTAGAGAAATGCAAATCAAAACAACTCTGAGGTACCACATCTCATTGGTCAGATTGACTAACATGACAAAACAGAAAAATGATAAATGCTGGAGAAGATGTGGGAAAATTGGAACACATGTGCATTGTTGGTAGAGTTGTGATATGATCCAACCATTCTGGAGTACAATTTGGAACTATGCCCAAAGGGCTATAAAAATGTGTATACCTTTTGACCCAGCAATACCACTTCTAGGGCTATATCCCAAAGAGATCATACAAGTGGGAGGAAGACCTATATGTATAAAAATATTTATAGTAGCTCTTTTTGTGGTGGCAAAGAAGTAGAATTCAAGGGGATGCCCATCAATTGGGGAATGGCTAAGCAAGTTGTGGTATATGAATGTAATAAATACTATTGTGCTATAAGAAATGAGGAGCAGATGGATTTCATAATAACCTGGAGAGACTTATATAAACTGATGCTGAGGGGAGCAGAACCAGGAGAACATTGTACACATTTACAGACACACTGCATCTATGATGGCTAACTTTGATAGAGTGGGCCCCTCTGAGCAATGCAAGGCTATAAGACAAGTCCAAAAGACTCATTATGGAAAAGGTTATCCACATGCAGAGAAAGAATTACGGAGTCTGAATGCAAACTGAAGCAAACTACTTGCTCTCTCTCTTTTATGCTTTGTTTTGTTTCTTCTTTTTCATTGTTCATTCCATTGGTTATAATTCTTCTTTACAACTTAACTAATGTTTAATGTGAAGGTATCTGTAGAACCTATACTGGATTTCATACCGCCATGGGGGGGAGGGGGAGGAAAGAGAGGGGGAGAAAATTTGGAACTCAAAAGCTTGTGGAACTGAATGTTGTAAACTAAAAGTAGATTAAAAAAGAAATTTCTCCTCCCCCTTTCCTTTCTTTTTTTTATATTTTGTTATAAAGGGTGACGATACGGGACAAGGGACGGATATATTTGGAAATAAAGGTAATATAAAAACAAAAGTCATCAAAAATTAAACTTAAACCACATAGACAAAAAAGAAGGCCTCCAATGGAAAAAAATACCAAACAACATCTGGTCAAGTATAAATCCTGGGGGCAATAAACTGGAGACATCCTTTCTAGCAGACATAGTACCTTTAATGACTACTCAGGGTCTGGCCATTCAACCAGTCCGTCTTTCACCATATTTTCCCCAGTATAAGATATTTGAGCAATTTTTTGGTTAAAATTTAGGTAAACTAAATCTATAGCATTCCATTCATCTAACTTTAGTAAATATATTAACAATGGAAACAAGGTTAGGTAGGCCTTCCTACTAGCATTCCCTTTCCTTTTCTGGGTTCCTCCCTTCTATTCTACCTACACACATTTAAACTGTGTAAGTTATACCAGTATAGTGCAAGCTCTGGCTGACTGTAGTAATCTGGAAAAGCTTTGGGGAACAAGGCTGGAGGACAGACTCTGTCCTTTGAGGACTAGTTTAGGTCTGGAAAGGTTCATCAGCAGAACACTGGCTATATGAGTGCAAATCTTTTGGTCACAGAAATTCATGGAGACTGCAAAGAACTGGGCTTTGTGTATGTCAAGAGTCCTTCCATATTAATAAAATCATAGATCCCTGAAGTACTGAGATAAGTATACTGATGAATATGGCAAAAATATTTTCTGTAATTATGAAAAAATTACTTATTACTTTCCCCTCAATTTACAAAAGCCCTTTTACTTTGACACAGAAAGAGAACAAACTTATTTAGCAGCACTTGATCTTTACCACACTGTAATTTACCATCTAATACTAGGTAGTCTTCCAGACATTTGCAAACTGATAATTATACTTTTTTTCCCCTAGTATTTACTAATTTTCCTTTAAAAAATATATTGAACTATATTGTACTATATTGAACCTTTTCCTAATCTTAGGTACTTTGCCATTTGTGAGGTGGATTTTTATTATTCTTTCTTATAGTTTAATTCCCAGGATCCATGGCCAATTTCTATTTCCTAGGATCATGACTTATAAACATCTCCACCATGCTTACATAGCATTATATAATGATAAATAATATATACATTTGTGCTTAAATTATAAATATCCACTGCGATTGCACAGTGAGATATAATAGTGAGATAATAAAAACTTGTGAGGCTACTGCTGGCAAAATGCCTTCTTTGTTGCCCTATAAAGCAGGTGGGCACTGGTCACTGAATGGAGAACCCTTAGGGTTGAATGCACAAGCTGATATGCTGTGTGTGCTTTGATTGACTCCCAGCAAGACTTAGTGTTTGTTTCAACTGGCCCCATTGAGGCTTGAGGGAATTTAGAGGATTGCACAAGCTGTGCCTGTTTCGACTGACCCCATTGAGATGTAGGGGTAGCTGCTTCCCCTTCTTGCTGGCCCCTCTGAGAGGGGTGATTAGGGAATGCTGTAGGAGTTGGTGCCTCCATTATCAGCAAATCCTCTTGAGAAGACTAGACTAGAATAAAGTAGCTGTCTTCCTGCCCTTCCTGTCTGACCAGATCAAGAGTAAACTTGTGCTAGCAGCCCTCCTGTGTGTTTATCTGCCTTACAACATTCCTTTGTGAATTCTTAAAAATGGCTCTGTACTTACAAATGGTTCTATAATAATTTGGGCAAATTTCTCATGTATTTTCAGGTACTTTTGAAACCCTTTAAATTATCTTCTTGGGGCAGCTATGGCTTCAGAAACTTGAAACACTTACTAGCTATAAGACCTTGGGCAAGTTACTCAATCCAAATTGTCTTGTCTTCCTTCCTCAAAAAATTAGCTTCTTAAGCTTGTTAAAATTCACTTATAAACATGCTTAGATTTTTTTTTTTTGTTTGGCTCCTGTCTATTTAAAATTATTGATGTCCATTTTTAAATCACCTACATTGCCCAATATATCTTCCCTAGCAGCTTCCTTCATGGCAAAGGAGGAGGAAAACAAAGCAAGTCTTATGTTTATTGCAATCTTCTACACTCACAGACCTTTACTTATATAAAGCCCTACTAGATCACTGTTTGGGTCTGATTGGCTCAGAATGAATGTAAACAACAATTTTTCTGTTTCTGCCAGAAACCCTGAGGGTCTTTTCTTCCCAGATCTAATTTTTTTAAGAGCCCATTCTTTGCCTCATTTTAAAATTAAGCCTTAATCACTGAAAGTATGTTGCCTCAGTCAAATTGAGTCCTGTTAAAAACCTTAGCCTGAAAAGGCCAAGGTCCCCTACTGCATCCTGGGTCATTTCCAGTTGTCCTGATCCATATCTGGCACTGGATCCAGATGGCTCTGGAGGAGAAAGTGAGGTTGGTGACTTTGCACAGCCCTCCCTCACTTAAATCCAATCTATTTGTATATCATGGCATTACCTCCCTAATGTCATGGTCCTCTTTAAGAATGAAGAACAAACAATAGCAACTTAAATAAATAAGGGGTAGGTGCCTTTTCATATTTTTTCTTTAGGGACAAGCTTGGTTATCCTCATGTAAGAGTACTCAATTTTAATTTTGTTGCTTTTCTTTCCATTTACATTGTTATAGTCATTTTTATACTCTTTTCCTAGTTCTGTTTACTTCAATCAATCAATAAGCATTTATTAAACACCTATAATGTGCTAAGAATTGTGCTAAGCACTGGAGATAGAAAAGTTTTCAAAAAACAGTCCCTGCTCTCAAGAAGTTCACAGTCTAATGAAACAATATATAAACAACTATGTCCAGGTTAAGGGGAGATAATCAGCAGAGGGAAGGCACAAGCATTAATACAGATCAAGAAAGGCTCATGGGATTTTAGCTAGGATTTGGTGGGAGTCAGGGAAACCAGAGGTCAGAGATGAAGAAGTATGGGGAACAATCAGTTGAAATGCAAGGAGTCAGGAGAGAGAGAGTGTGTGTCTTGTGGGAGAAACACCAAGGAGGCAGTATTATTAGATACAGAGTATGTGTGTATGGGGGAGTAATATGTGAGAAGGCTGGAAAGGTAGGAGGGATCCAAGTAAAGAAGGGTTTTGAATGCCAAACAGAAGTTTTAATATTATATTTGATCTTTCAGGTGATAGGAAACCATTGTAGTTTATTGAGTAAAGGGTTGAATAAGGGTCAAATCTGCACTTTAAGAAGCTAAATGGAGGATGGTCTGTAGTGAGGAAAAACTTGAGGCAGAGAGATCAACTAGGAGGCTACTGCAATAGTCTAGGAATTATGTGATAAATGTCTACACCAGGGTAGTGACAGTGTCAGAGAAAAGAAAGAGAAATATATGAGAGATGTTACACAGCTAGGATTGATAGGGGGAGAGGGCAGAGTGAGAGTAGGACAAGCCTGGGAGGATGGTGGTACCTTCAACAGTAATGGGAAAGTTAGGAAGAGGACAGGGTTTGGGGTGGTGGTATGGAGAATGAGTTCAGTTTTGGACATGTTTAGTTTAAGATGGCCTATGGGACAGTCAGTTTGAGTTGTCTCACAGGCAGTTGGAAATGTGAGTCTGGAGTCTTCTCTGTATTTACCATATTAATTGTTCTTTAAGTTTACAACCACTTTTCTAAAGGTTATCCTCCACTTCATTTAATTGCTAAATTTTAATAATGAGGATTCTTTTTTTTTCTTTTTGGAGGGCAATTGGGGTTAAATAACTTGCCCAAAGTCACACAGCTAGTAAGTGTGTCAAGTGTCTGAGGCTGGACTTGAACTCAGGTCCTCCTGACTCTAGGGCTGGTGCTCTATTTACTGCATCCCCTAGCTGCCCCCTTAATAATGAGGATTCTTGATACATTTATTACCCACTCAGTAAGCATAATTTTATTTTTCATGGACAGACAAAAAGTTAACACTAACATGAAAGAATACTTTGGAATATCATTTTTAGTTCTTAGGAGCAAATCTGAAATAACTTAAAATAACCTGAAGCAACTTACCTTAAAGAATTCTTTTTTATCAACAGTCTCATCTCCATCTATATCCAGCATCTTAAAAGCAAAATGAAATCCAGTGTGGGGTTCTGTAATAATGTGTGAAAAAATGTTTTTATAAATCTTAATGTGATGAGAATTATTTTCAGGCACAGTTCTTCAAATCAGAATTTAGTTACTTGAACCATAATAGTTAGGGATAAAGATTGTGGACCTATGGTTTCAATGGTATACGGAAGTCCCAGATGAGGAAACTCACTCTATTAATGTATATTCTCTATAACTTATAATCTCATAGGATTGTCTAGAGCAGAGGTGTCAATGCAAAACTCCAAAGAAGGCCCAAACTAGATTAAAATGTAATCAGGAAATGCTTTACCAAGATAAATAAAAATATAATTGTTAATTTATTTAAGTTAATATGTAGCCCACAGGGATCCATTTCTATTTGGATTTGACACCACTGGTCTAGAAGACTGAAATAAAATGACTTGCTTAGGATCACATAGTCATTTGTGTCAGAAGTGGGAACTGAACCGAAGTCTTCCTGACTGAGGCTGTCTACTGGCTATGCCATTCTGTCTCAAGGATTCTCATTTCTTCTCATGCTAAAAATTCTTTGAAAGCTGATCTTTTGGTGGCTTGTGTCAGGACTGACTCTCTCTTTTTTTTTCTTCTGTTTCCATCTTTCTCTCCTTCCTTCCTTCTCTTTTTCTCTCCTCCCCTTTTCCTCCCTCCATCTCTCTATCTCTCTCTCCAAATGTATTTAAGAAATCCAGTGGATTTCTGTTTCTCTATTCTTAAGTTTCAAATCACCTTTTATGTGAGAATGACTAGATAAGATTTCTACACCTTACTTTTATACCAAAATTTTTTGTACTGTTAATTCATTAGTCAGATGAAAACAACAGAAGGTTAACTAAGTTTTGATAAGGGGTACAGGATGGAAAGGGCCTGGTGTCTGGGGAGAGGGGTACAAATGGGAAACCCTCAGTTAGAGGTAAATGCCTTGCCTAAAGTCACAAAGTGATGAAACAGAAAAGAACGTGAGTAGCCTGGCTTTTGGTCTGTTAATTTTTCTCTTGAAACATGCTAACACATTCTACTCTCTACCCACAAAAAAGATTTTTACTCATTTATGATTCATTTAACAAAAAAAAATTCAAGATTATTTAATTTACTTTTTTTTTGCTCTATCTGGGGCTTAGAAAGACAACTCTACCAATTATCTCTGTTCCTTGACTGTTCTACTGACTAATCTCTATGATAACATTCTTTTTCTTAGATAAAGGCTTTTTTATATAAAACACTCATAAGTGGCATAGTTGAGACCTAAATTCTGGACCTTTAAGTCCAAATCTAATCCTGTGTCAACCATACTGTGCAGCATTTAATCGCCTATCTCAATTGAAACTTGGATATATGCTTCACTAAATAATCAATTTTTAGCTTTTATACATACTTTTGCCCATATTATATTAATCTGACACAGAATCCATTTGAATTTGATAATGGAATCTTAAATTTCTGTCCAAATGTCCAGTTTTGAGGAAAGGATAAACATTCATTTATTGTTTACTATATGCCAGGCACTATGTGCTAAGTACTGAAGATATAAAGGAAGGCAAAAATCATAGTCCTTTCCCTCAAAGAGATCACATTCTAATGAGAGAGACTACATACAAATAACTATGCACATACAACAAATATAAAAAGTAAAGGTAATTTCAGAGGTAAGGCCCTATCAGTGCCTAAAACAGTGCCTGACAAAGTATATTCTCAACAAATATTTGTTACTGTTGATGACATCTTCATATTTTGATGAACAAAGAAAACTATATTATCTTTGTGTGTACAAAGGAAGTTGTAGTATACTTACTGGTGATAACTGTCAGTAAAAACAGATATTCGGTATATGAAATCAATCCTGGAAAAGCAACAGAAAAAATTAAATGAGAACTAGATGTTCACATAATTAAAAGAACATAATTGGAAAACTAATTGTAAAATCTCAATGATTTTCTTTTAAAATATTTTCACTTTGGTATTGGAACACTTATAATAATATTGAGGGATAGGATTAATAGCTTTAATATCATAGACCAATCATTTTATATTATTAATATTTTATGTGATAGGAGACAGAGGCAGATTAGGGGCAGTCATCAGCTGAACTCTCTCAACATTCCCCTCTAAATAACTTTAAAATAACACCTTAAATTTTGGAGCAGCAGAGACAACAAAAAGTCAGGGTGAGATATTTTTCTGGCCTACGAGAATTTAAGAGGTAGGCAGAAAGGGTGAAGGTCCATCCAGAGCTCATACACAGTGGAGATAGTAGCAGCATGGGCAGTTTTAGGAGCTCTCATCCCAGAGACAGTAAGAGCACTGGACAACTGGTCAGGAAGAGATTACACTCTTCGCTAGTACTGGGTAGTCTTCGCTAGTATTGGTAGTCTGTTGTTACTATTCTGACAACTCTATTGTTCACATGTAGCTCTGGGTCATAGTTCCAGAATAAAGAGAAGCACTGGTTGTTGGTTACAAGGAAGCAGGCACCTTGGTCACAGTTGCAAGGCAAAGAGGAATGCTAGTGTGCAGCTGGAGGGGACCAGGGCCCCCTTCTTGGTAAAGACTAGCACACAAACAAAGAGAGCAGTACCTCTCCCAGAATCACACCACCTTGGAAACAGCAAAAACTTGCAGACCTCCTCCTTCCTACACACCCCTTTACCCTCAAAAATACCCTAGCTCTGAAAACAACATGGTAGAGTCTGAAGTTTGGGACTATGCCTCCTAGGTGAGCAAAGTTCAATTTTAATATGAAGTTCAAAGTCAATAAATAGGCTAGAAAAATAAGCAAATAATAAAAAAAGAATTTGACCATAAAAAGCTACTATGGTGGCAAGGAAGCCCAAGACATAAATTCAGAAGAAGACAACAACATGAAAACAGCTTTTAAAAAAGTTTAAAAGAAAAATGCTAATTGGATCCAAGCCCAACAAAAATTCCTGGAAGAGTTAAAGAGACAAGAGTGGTAGAAGGAAAATTGGGAAAAGAAATGAGAGTGATGTAAGAAAATTATGAAAAGAACACTAATAGCTTGGTAAAAGAGGCACAAAAAATACTGCAGAAAATAATGACTTTAAAACCAAAATTGGCCTAATGGTAAAAGACACACAAAAATTCACCAAGGAAAAGAACTCCTTAAAAAGCAGAATTGGCCAAATGGAAAAAAAGATACAAAATCTTACTGAAGAAAATAATTCCTTAAAAATTAGAATTGGGAAAGTGGAAGCTGTCTCCACGTGAAAGGTGTCTCCATGAGACATCAAGAAACAATAAAACAAAATAAAAACAAATAAAAAATAGAAGAAAACATTAAATATCTCATCAGAAAAAAACAACTGACCTGGAAAGAGATCAAGGAGATATAATTTAAGAATTACTGCATTACCTGAAAGCCATTATCAAAGAAAGAGCCCAGACATCATATTTCAAGAAATTATAAAGGAAAACTACCCAAATATCTTAGATCCAGGGAGTAAAATAGAAATTGAGGGAATCTACTAATCACTTCCTGAAAAAGATCCTCAAATTAAAACTCTCAGCAATACTATAGCCAAACCCCAGAAATCTAAGATCAAAGAGAAAATACTTAAAGGAGCCAGAAGCACACAATTTAAATATCATGGAGTCACACAAGATTTAGTTGCTTCCATATTAAAGGAGTGAAGGACTTGAAATATGATATTCCAGAAGGCAAAGGAGTTACAATTAAAACCAAGAATAACCTACCCAGCTAGACTGAATGTAATCCTTAAGGGAAAAAATGGATATTTCATGAAATAGAGGACTTTTGAGAATTCCTGATGAAAAGAGCAGAGCTGAATAGAGAAACTGACATTCAAATATAAGGTTCAAAAGAAGCATAAAAAGGTAAACATGAAAGAATGATTATAAGGGACTCAATAAAGTTAAACTGTTTACATTTCTATATGGGAAGATATAACTCCTAAGTTATGTAACTCCTAAGAACTTTGTTAGTTCTAACTTAGGGCAGTTAAAAGGAGTTTACGTAGATGGCATGGTTATGAGTCATTTATGTTGAAAATGAACGGGGAGAGAAATAGGGATACATTGGAAGAAGGGGGAAGGGAGAGGTAGAATGGGGAAAATTTTCTCACATAAAAGAGGCAGGCAAAGAAGAGCTTTTATAATGATGGGGGAGAGGTAGGAGGAAATGGGTGCTAGCAGCACACAATGCTTGAACCTCATTCATAGGAATTGGTTCAAAGATGGAAGAACATACACAATCAATTGTGCATAGAAATGTAATTCACTCAATAGGGAAATAGGAGGGGAAGAAGATAAGACAAAGGGTTGAATGATTAAAGAGAAGGCAGATTAAAAGAAGTACTAGCGGGGCAGTGAGGTGGCGCAGTGAGTAGAGCCTTGGCCCTGGAGTCAGAAGGACCCGAGTTCGGTTCCGGCCTCAGACACTTAACACATACACAAACGAAAACCTAGCCGTGTGACCTTGGGCAAGTTACTTAACTCCAATTGCCCTCCAAAAAAAAAAAAAAAAGAAGTACTAGCCAAACAGACTTTATAGACTTTTAAGGAGGGACAGGATGGAGATAGATAGACAGATAGGGAGAGAAGATAATCTGATGAAAGGAAATACACAGTAATCATAACTGTGACTGTGAATGGGATGAGCTTACCCAAACAAAGAAGCAGACAGCAGAATGGATTAGAAACTAGAATCCAGCAATATGTTGTTTATAAGAGACACACTTGAAACAAAGACACACAGAGAGTTAAAGTAAAGGGATGGAGCAGAATCTAATATACTTCAGCTGAACTGAAAAAAAAAAAAGGCAGGAGTAGCAATCATGATCTCAGAGAAAGCAAAAGCAAAAATAGCTATAAAAGAGATAATCAGGAAAACTTCATTTTGCTAAAAGGTACCATAGCCAATACAATAATATCAAAATTTTTTTTTTACAGCATGCTTCCCTGATAAAGGCCTCATTTCTCAAATATGTACTCAGTATAGAACTGAATCAAATTTATAAAAATAAGAGTCATTACCCAATTAATAAATGGTTAAAAGATATAAATAGGTAGTTTTCAGAAGAAGAAATCAAAGTTATGAAAAAATGCTCTAAAATACTTTTGATTAGAGAAACATAAATTAAAACAACTCTGAGGCACCACCTCAGAAATGACAAATGTTGGAAGGGATAGGGGAAAATATACTAAACAACTGTTGGTGGAATTGTAAACTTGTCCAATCATTCTGGAAAGATTTGGAACTATGCCCAAAGGGCTATAAAACTGTGCATACCCTTTGACCAAGCAATATCACTACTAAGGTTGCATCCCAAAGAGATCAAAGAAAAAGAACCTATGTGGACGAAAATATTTATAGCAGATCTTTTTGAAACGGCAAAGAATCAGAAATTGAAGGGATGGTCATCAATTGGGGAATGGCTCAACAAGTTTTGGTATTTGATTGTGATGGATACTATTGTGCTATAAGAAATGATGAGGGGGCTAGTTTCAGAAAAACATGCAGGCATATATGAACTGATGCAAGGTGGAGTGAGAAGAACCAGGAGATTGTTGTGCACAGAAACAGTATTGTAATAATGATCAACTGTGAAAGACTTAGCTATTCTAATCAATATAATGATCCAAGACAATTCCAAAGGACTCATGATGAAAAAACATTATTCACCTCCAGAGAGAGAACTGATGAACTCAGTGCAAACTGAAATAAAAATTTCTCACTTTATTCTTTGGCTTATTTTTTTGCAATATGGCTAAAATTGAAATATGTTTTGCACCATTTCACATTTATAATCGATATATTGCCTTTTCAGTGGGTGGGGAGGAGGTCAGAAGGAGGGAGAGAATTTGGAACTCTCAAAATTTAAAAGAAAAGAATGCTAAAAATAAATAAATAATAAATTAAGAAATACTTCATGTGATAGTAAAGTATTAATTTTACTAATGGGACAATGATCTTACATTCCTTTAAAGGTTTTAAACCTTTCTTGTGGCATACACAACTCTTCATCTCCTGTCTGTGTCTTTTCAGTGGTTTTCTGGAATGTTTTCTAAGTATTCCTTCTTCACTTCTGACTTGGAATCCCTAGTCTTTTCCCCAAGATTTAGCCCATGTACTATCTTCTAAATAAGTCTTTTCCTAATTTCTCTTACCTTCCTTTTATCTTCTTAACCAAAATTATCTCATATCAATTTTGAATATACTTATGTACGTATATGTTTATTTTCTCCAATAGAAAGTAAGCTCCTTGTGGGCATCCTCCATTCAGACGCCAAAGTGATTTCCTAAAGTGCAGGTCTGATCCTGATAACCCCCTTTTCAATAAGCTCCTGTGGTTCCCTATCACTTCCAGGGTCAAATAAAAAAATACTCTGTTTGGTATTCCAAGTCCTTTGTAACCTCCCCTCCTACTTTTCCAGTCTCTGCAACTTACTCCCAGACATATACTCTCTAATCCAGTAACACAAGCCTTCTGGCTGTTCTACAAACAAGACATTCCATTTCTTAGTTCTGGGTATTTTCTTGGGCTTGTCCCCCATACCTAGAATGGTCAAAAGCAGTAAAACTCCAATGCAGGAACATTTCTTATGATATATAGTAATTAATCAGAAGTTATTTATCTTCTCCCAAGAGTTCTTTTTTATTTCTTGCAAGCAATTGGGGTTAAGTGACTTAACCAGGGTTACACAGCTATTAAGTATCAAGTGTCTAAGGCCACATTTGAACTCAGGTCCTCCCGACTCTAGGAGTAGTGCTCTACCCACTGCACCACCTAGCTGCCTCTTTCCCAGGAGTCCTTGAGGATTTTTTACTTAAATTCCTAAGCTGTAAACTATAAAAAAAACTTTTCTTTGATGTGTAATTTTAAAATAGAAATTTAAAAACAAGGGGTGACATTTAATTTACAAACTGAAAGTATTAAATACTTTTCAGTAACTGTTCTCTTTATAAATGCCCTAGGTTTTAGTCTTCTTAAGAGTTTTATCAAAGGGCAGATGCTTAGAATGTTATTGCTGAACCATACTGTTTATATAAACCCTATCTTTAGACTGTATGATGTTATTTTGACACTGCCACATCTCTATATTTATTCAGGCTTTTTTATTTAAGTCGGTGTTTCAAAGGAACAGGCTGGAATTTTCCTTCAAAAGAAAAAAAGAGTTCACCTTGCAGAAAGGACATGTTCTTATTTTTTTTTTTAAAGGTGAGATGTCCTTTTGGCACGAAGCCTAGAAGTGTTATCAACGCAATCTAGCAATCTGGAAGCTTTTTGTGTTGCCATATTCCCCTAAGAATTAGTGGAAAGCTACTCTCTGCTTTTTTCAATGTAGCCAAGGGATGAAATACTTTGATCATTCAAATAGAATTAGAGCAGTTTTCCTCCTAGGCATTAAATATGACAAAGCATACTTAATTTATTCCATTTTCATATAAACACTGGATATCTTCAGGAAAAAAATAAAGGTTTAAGGTAGGGATTAAAAAATTAATAACAAATAAAAACTTTTAATTCAACTTCAAAATAAGAAATGGTAACTTCAGAAGAAATATGTTAACTTTAAGTATGTCAAAAATGTGAACAGGAATTTTCATTCCAATTAGAGTGAAACCTGAATCACACAAAACCAGATTTTTTTTTAAAGTAGAATTCTATTTATGTAAAATGCTTACCTGTGTTGGGCCCCTACTTCATAACAGAAGCCTTTAAAAAAAGATAAACCTTAAAAAATACCTCTTGGGGCAGCTAGGTGGCGCAGTGAGTAGAGCGTCGGCCCTGGAGTCAGAAGGACCTGAGTTCGGATCCAACCTCAGACACAACGCACACACAAATAAAAACCTAGCTGTGTCACCTTGGGCAAGTTACTTAATCCCAATTGCCCTCCCCCCCAAAAAAAGCAAAAAAAAATACCTCTTATATTCCTTCCTTTCTGTTTATTACTAAAATCATTTTGTAAAGACTCTCATCATCTTAGTTCCAGACTATTGTACTAGCCTCCAAACTAGACTGTCTACCACCAGTCTTTTTCTATTACATGCCATCTTGTATACCACTGGCATATTATTCTTAAAATATGCTGATATTCCATCTTCTGGTCACATAATCTTCTACTTCTCCCAATCTATTCTAATAAATATTCTGTTTGGAGTTACTGTGACCTATCACTTGATCTTGATGTATTACTAATTTTTCTAGATTATCCTTCCCACACTGACTTCACTTGTCTCTACAGGCAGCTCTGACTCC
Source organism: Gymnobelideus leadbeateri (assembly GCA_011680675.1). Taxonomy (NCBI): domain Eukaryota; kingdom Metazoa; phylum Chordata; class Mammalia; order Diprotodontia; family Petauridae; genus Gymnobelideus; species Gymnobelideus leadbeateri. Next base: position 61,367 of record WOXC01001829.1, read on the forward strand.
ATGGTCTATCACTTTAATTTGTCAATGGTTATTGCTTTTGAATCACTTTTTCCCTGACCTTATCCACTTCCCAGTCCTTTCCCCTAGGAGGTCACCATCAAATTCCTGTTCTCATACTGCTGAACTTTGTGGGAGCAGGTCATAAATTTTGGCTAATTATTCACTGCTACTTGACAATTCTTGTGCTTTAATTTTGCAGACTAGCTAAATCATTCTCCACAGCAACTGTTCCAAACATTTTCCTCTTCTGCAAAATTTCCACTTGTGCAAACATTTTCCCTAACTGCATACTACTCCATTTGAATACAACAAAAGATTAAACCTCACTGAAGAGGTAGGAGTTTCAGAGTTGGTATCTTATAGGATAATGAGTTTTTGGAGATCATAAAGTCCAGGAGAGCAGCCGGGTGGGAAATGATGAGGTGAATGCCTTGGGTATCCTTAAATGGTGAAAGATCTGGGAGGAATTATCCCATGTGCACCCGCTCACCCACAACCTCTCCAATTAGAAGGGAAGGACCTCAGGGACAGTAAGTACTGAGTATGCTGATGGTGAAGTATTGAAGAACACATTCTGCATGATGAATCAACTAAAACTCACATCTCTACCCCTCTTCTCTCTCTGGCTGGGGGGTGTCTTCAGAGAAATTTTCCCAGGTCCTCTACCATTTAAGGAGGGCACCCAGGGTATTCAGCTCATCATTTCCTATGTGGCTTCTCTCTTGGACTTAATGATGTCTAGGAACTAATTGCCCTATAAAATGAAATTAACTTCACAACTCACAACTCCTCTAATAATTTCCAAACCCCACTGTATAGCTTTATCATGGCCCTGTGCAAAGTACTCTTCCCCTTTCATCTTCTTTTTATGTGTTGTCCACCCCCTGCTATCCTCATTTAATAGTAAGATCCTTGAAGGCAAGGACTGTCATGCCCTTTTTTTGGTATCCTCGGAATTTAGCACAGTGACTGGAACATAGTAGGCACTTAATAAATTTACTGATTCTGAGTGATTCATACTTCACTTAGATCAAGGCTTCCTTCCTATCCCTCATCCCATTCACTCTGTTCTTTTACTCTCTGGTCTCATTAGAAGTATCCCTACTACTCACTATGGCAAATCTCTCTACCAGTGCCCTTTATTCAATTTCTTCCCACTTCTCAAAGGATGTTGTTTCAGGAATCATTTCCTTTGTCTTATACACAAGATCTCCACTGCCAACAATTCCTTCTGATTTGCCCTGAAACATGGCCAGGATTCCGCAACATTAAGAAATCCTCTTTTACTTAATACAGTTACCATCCTATCTCTCTCCTCTCTTTTTGCTGACAAAGTCTACACTGACTTCCTAACCATGTATTCTGCCCTCAATTCCTTGCAATCTGTCTTCTATCCACAAAATTCTACTTTAGCTGCTTTATAAAGGTCACTTTTTTGATTAAAAAAACACACCAAATCAAAAACAAGCCTCAAGCTTACTGACCTCTCTGTACCAAGTGACACTGTTAACTTATTCTTACTGCTAAATATTCTTACCTCTTGTCTAGAGATAATATGCAGTCTTTGATCCCCTTCTACAACTCTGTAGCTTTTTTCTGTTTTCCCTGGCTATTTGTTTTCCCAACTTTGTGAGGTGGGTGGCTCACCAAAGTTTTGCCATCAACTTTCTTTCAGGTCACTCTGAAGCAATCAATTGATTGGTTATATGGTCCTTGAAAGTAGGGACCTCATCTTATCTATTATTTTTGCATCTCCCTCTCTACCTAGTACAATACTTTCTATATACAAGGGTGTCCCTAAAGTCCGGACACACAAGAAATCTCATTAACTATGTATGTTTTCAAGAAATGATATAAATGAAATTTTCAACATTTTATTTAATTAGCATAAAAGAGATTACATAGGAAGGCATGGGACTCACATAGGAAATCTCACTAATTAATTAAATTAAATTACTCTCATTAATATGGAAAATAGTCCCAAATAGCTAATGAAAGCTTTTATTCCATATGAAATTGTCATGGCTAAAATTTATGCTAACAAAATAAAATGTTGAAAATTTCACTAATTTCATTTCTTGAAAATATGCAGTTAATGAGATTTCCCATGTATCCAGACTTAAGGGACAGTGTCTGTAGTAGACATTTAGTGTTTCTGAATAAATGCTTAAAAATCATTTTCTCAGGGCGCGGCTAGGTGGCACAGTGAATAGAGCACCAGCCCTGGAGTCAGGAGGATCTGAGTTCAAATTTGGCCTAGACACTTGACATACTTACTACCCATGTGACTTTGGGCAAGTCACTTAACCCCCAATTGCCCTGAAAAAAAAAAAAAGGTTTTCTCTTATAAGCGGTCTAGTCATATTGTGGTCATAGTTACACTATTAATTTGTATGAAAATTTAAAATAGAGTTTCAGAAATTAAAAACCATTTAAATCTGAACTAAGACCTTACTCCTCATGAAACGGTGTAATATTTTCAATGATCCCAAGTCACTCCTTAATTTTTTTTAAAACCACTTTTTCAAAATATAAATGTTCTCCTGTTGACATACGGCTATGAATAATGGAATATCATGATTTGTAGAGAACTGAAATTGAAAATTATCCTAAGGGTAATGGAGAGATACTACGGGTATATTTTCAATAATGACTTGCATGCAAAAAATAAAAAACATCATCATTAATGACTAGAAAAGGGGCTTGACAGATAATGTAGCAAGAATGAGGGGTACCTTAGGGCTTCAGTGTTGCAGTAATACTCACAAAATATTAAAAATTTAGTAGAAGGGTACTATCACGTTGGTCTAGTAGAAGGAATCCTGTGGAGGATTTAGGGATGGGACCATGAAAAGGAATTAGATTGATGAGAAGGCATTGAAAAATTGTAATTTGTAGCAGTGGAATGAGATACCCACTATGATGAGATCATATATCCATTAAAGAATCCCAATACAGTGAGATTACAAAGGGATCCGTATAACAAAGATTTCTATATCCTAGTAAACAGTCCATAGTAACCAGCTAAGTGCAAATTATTCATTGATATGGTACACTAAATTACCTATAACAAGCAATTCTATAATAAATGATTCTTCAGTTTACCCATTTTCTATGGAGAAAGAAAAATCAACCCTTACTAATTAATTAGCCTTAAGCAATTTTAGAATTTGTGATAATTTTGACAACAGCTTGGATGAAGTTTATTTTCACACTACCTATAAAATTAATTTGCTACGCAAATTAATGTAAACAAGATTGTAGGGAACATTTAAAAATGATTCTACTTAAGATGAACTTATAAAGTGGCTTTCATAAAAATACATAAAACAATGTGCTTGTTGTAGTTGATATGATGGCTTCATAGACTAGACCTGAAAGAGGCCTATGCATCAAAGCAATTTCCTAAAGAGTATTTATATATGTATTTAAAATCCATATATGTATTAAAAATAACAGCAATAGAGGCAGCTATGTGGTGCAGTGAATAAGAGCACAGGCCCTGGAGTTAGGAGGATCTGAGTTCAAATCCAGCCTCAGACACTTGACACACTTACTAGCTATGTGATCTTGGGCAAGTCATTTAACCCCAATTGCCTTGCCTTCCCCCCTTCCAAAAAAAAAAAAAAAAAACAACAGCAGTGCATTTGTTTACAAATATTATACCTAGCTGGGTATGTATGTGTGGGGGGCATACTTATAATTCTTGCTACAGGAGGCTGCTGAAGCTGATCATTTGAGCTTGGGAGTTCTGAGCTGAAATAGGACTAAAGCCTATTGGTGCCACACTAGGTCTGGAACTCATAGAGTAAGTGCCTGAGAGAAGGAGATCACCAGATTGTGAATTGGCTCAGGTCAGAAATGGAGCAGGTCAGTGTCCACAGTGATCTAGCCTGGATGAGACAGTGAGATGCAGACTAAAAATATCCAACTATATGTATGTCTCTATTTCTGTCTCTATCTTTCTCTATATCTATGTCTCTCTAGAGAGGGATATAGACATAGATATAAAGGTATTCTGTATTTTAAAAAATGTATCTGCATTTTTAAACAACTATTCTACACATCAAAGTCCCATGATCCCTGACTATAAGGATTCCCTGCCCATTATTAAGGAAAAAAAGAATACATAATTACAGAGATTCATTACAACTAAGTTAGAAGGTGTCTGAGGCAGAAATTGGACTCAGGTCTTCCTGACTCCAGGTCTGGCACTATCTATTCCATCACTCAACTAGGTAGGAGCAACCAAAGTTTATTCCCTGTTAACATGGTCTTTAAGAAACCAAGGTCATTGCCTGGGTAATGGTTTTTTTTATTATTTATTTATTATTATTATTTTTTAACAAATGCTTTATTAACTTCTGGTTTACATCATTCATTTCCACCAGATTTTGAGTTACAATTTTTCCCCATTTTTTCCCTACCCACCACCCCAGAATAGCAGTCCCACTAGATATCCCCTCATCCAACCTGCTCTCTCCCATATCTTCTCCCATACCCCCTTCAACTTTGCCATTAGGGCAAGGTGAATCTCTGAGCCCCAGTGCCTGCACATCTTATCTCCCAATTATATGCAAAATAGTATTAGTAATAATATTTATATACATTCGAAACATTTAATTTTAAGACTTCGAATTTCAGATCCATTCCCTTCCTTCCTTGTCACCCACTCCCTCTGGGAAGATAAGCAGTTCAGTATATGTTGCACTTATATAGCTATGCAAAACATTACCATAGTAGATATATTGTAAAAGACTGCTTATATTTCCCTCCCACCCATCCCATCCCCCACCTGGTCCATTCCCTACTTTGATCCTGTCCCTCTTTGAAAGGGGTACTTCCAACCTCCCTTCCCCCTACAATGTCCTCCCCTCCATCATCCTCCCTCTCATCCCCCTTCCCCCTATTCTCCTGCAGGGTGAGATATTCCATTTAGTATGTATGTGATTCTCTCCCTCAGTCAAATTCAATGAGAATGTGGTTTTGCCTTTTTGTCTTCCTCTTCTTCCCCTCCCCTGCAACTACTTCCCCTTGCCTCTTCTACATGAGATAGTTTACCCTACCCTGTCTCTCCCCATCTCCTCTTGCACTTTCCTCTCTCACCTCTTAACTTCACCCCTTAAGTATCATCCCTTCCCATCAAATTCAACCTGTGCCCTCTATCCATGTATACCTGTAAACATATATATACACACATTCACATATGTATTCATATGTCCATATACCCTTCTTCAATTATTTTCATAATGAGAAATGTTTCATCAGACACAGTTATTGTTTTTCCATGTAGGAATGTAAATAGTTCAACTTTGATAAGTTCCTTTTGATTTCCCTGATTACCTTCTCAAGCATCTCTTGCTTCTTGTGTCTGGATGTCAAATTTTCTATTCAACTCTGGTTTTTTCCTCAAGAATGCTTGAAAGTCCTCTATTCCACTGAATGACCATATTTTCCCCTGAAACAATATACTCAGTTTTGCTGGGTAGGTGACCCTTGGGTTCATTCCCAGCTCTTTTGCCCTCTGGAATATCATATTCCATGCCCTTCGATCCCTCAGTGTAGAAGCTGCTAGGTCCTGGGCTATTCTGATTGTGTTTCCACAATATTGGAATTGTTTCTTCCTGGCTGCTTGGAGTATTTTCTCCTTGATCTGGGAATTCTGGAACCTGGCTATAATGTTCCTAGGAGTTTTTATTTGGGATCCTTTACAGGAGGCGATCGGTGGATTCTTTCAACCTCTATTTCCCCCTCTGGGTCTAAAACATCAGGGCAATTTTCCTTGAGAATTTCTTGAAGGGTGATTTCTAGGTTCTTTCTTTGATCATGACTTTCAGGTAGTCCAATAATTTTTAAATTATCTCTGCTGGATCTATTTTCCAGGTCAGTGCTTTTTCCCATGAGATATTTCACATTGCCTTCTATTCTTTCATTTGTTTGGATCTGTTTAACAGCATCTTGATTTCTCATAAAGTCACTAGCTTCCATTTGCTCCAGTTTAATTCTGAAGGAATGATTCTCCTCAGGGAGCTTTTGAGATTCTTTTTCCATCTGGCAAATTGGACTCTTTAAGGCATTCTTCTCCTCACTGCCTTTTTGAGCCTCTTTTGCCATTTGAGTTAGTCTATTTTTTAGGGTATTATTTTCCTCAGTCAGGCTATTGACTGTCATTTCATACTTTTCTTGCATCTTTCTCATTTCTCTTCCCAATTTTCCCCCCACTTCTCTTATTTGCTTCTTAAGGTCCTCTATGACTTGTAGCCAGCTTGAATTTTCATTTGGGGCTTTTGGTGCAGGAGTTCTGACCTCACAGTCCTCCTCCTGTTCCATGCTTTGAGCCTCTTTGCCCCCAAAATAGGAGTCTAAAGTTGCATTTTTCTTTTTGTTTCCTTTGCCTAGGCATATTGCCACTTAATTACTTGATTTTTGGGCTTGTTGCCACAGTAGGACTCTGCCACCAGACAGGAGAGCTTCCGTCCCAAAAGTGGGGTCTTCACAACTTCCGGATGTTGGGTGGCCTCTGTAAAGCCTCCACCCGCTCTGGCAAATTGGATACCCACCCCAGACCTTCCCCCAAGACCACAATCCAGATCCAAGCAGGTTAAAGCAAGAGTGATTAACCCCCAGACTGGTTGCTGGATCTCTCTACAGTTCGCAGACCAGGAGCTGGAGCTGCCACTGACGCTTCAAAATGGCCTCTGTGTCGTGTTTCCTCAGCAGCTTTTAGCTCCCAGGGGAGGAAGCCGACACGTTCCCGAATACTGGTCCCAAAGTCCATAGGACACTAACGTCTCACTTTGTCCTAGGCATATCCGTGCTGATAATTCTGGAATTGCCACAGCTGCTGGTGTTCTGGGGTCCCTCAAGCCGGCTGCTGGCCCAGCCGCCCTGCGGCTAAAACCGAGGCTCACACGGGCCTGGGCTCAGCTCCCAGAGTGCTGTGCTGTCGGTTCCCAGCATGCTGTGCTGCCTGCTCTCAGAGCACTGCGTTGGCTGCTCCCTGCAGGGCTGCCAGGCTGTCCTCAGCAGGAGGTTAGCTTCTCTGTGTCGTTCTGTGGGAGCTGGGGCTCCAGAAGTTGTTCAGATTCCCCTTTTACATTGTTTGGAAGTGGTGTGGGGCAGAGCACCTTGGAAGTGCTGTTTCTACTCCAAATCTTGGCTCCGCCCCCCGGGTAATGTTTTTGTATAAATCCTAGGTAGAGGAACCCTCATGATGAGTCAGATAGTTTCTTACTTTCTTAATAAGTTGGGGGTTCAAATATGACACTTAGTTTGTTACAGAGGTCTCAGGATATAATATATAGAGTCCTGCATTAGAAGTCAAGAAGATTTAGACACAAATTCTGTCTCTGGAACATATTAACTGTATGACCTGAGCCAAATCAATTAACCTCTTTGAGCATCAGTTTCTTCAAGTATAAAATGGGGATAATAATGATTGTAGTACCAATACCACAGGATTGTTGTGAGAATCAAATAAATTTTTTTTTTTTTTTGGCTTTCTGGAGGACAGTTGGGGTTAAGCAACTTGCCCAAAGTCACATGGCTAGGAAATATTAAGTGTTTGAGGTCAGATTTGAACTCAGGTCCTCCTGATTCCAGGGCTGATGCTCTATTCACTGTGCCACCTAGCCGCTCCAAGAACCAAATAATTTTAAAGTGCTATATAATTGTCAGTTCTTATTATTTTGCTATTATTTTTTTTTAAAGCAATTGGGGTTAAGTAACTTGCTCAAGGTTACACGGCTAGTCATTATTTGTGTGTGGGTGCTCATTTTCTGAGGCCGGATTCGATCCCGGGTCATCCCAACTCTGAGGCCGGCGCTCTTACTCACTGCGCCACCTAGCCGCCCCTTGCTATTATTTTTTAATGTAGCTATAAGACTAGTCCACTTTTAAGGTCACATATATTAATAATAACTAATAATTAATGGCACTGATATAGCACTTCAAGATTTACAAAGCACTTTAGAAATATCATCTAATTTATCTCATATTATCTTACACAACCCTGGGAAATTATTTTTATTATTTAGTCCATACAACTACCTGTAATGGGAATGGGAATTTGAAGATCTTCCCTTCCCTTTAATAGACCTAGAGGGGCATTTGAAGACCTCCCCTGCTTTGAAAGTAAACTCTGCCCCCTAATAGGCTGAATGTAATCACATGGTGAGAGGAGTTTTGCTAAAGGGAAGCAGAGCCCATAGGAAGCTGGGAGTCAGAGCTAGCCAGACTCTGGGGGGAGGGAACGCTCATTAAGGAGATAGGGAGGTTTGTGAGTAAATATTGATTTTTTTATTGGTTTGTGGGAAGGCTAAAGGATGGCATGGCTCTCAATGTTATTATGGTTTCTGAATATCTTTGGTACTATGATGGAATCGGGTTACTGGTTTTAGGATTTGGTTTTCTGGTATCTTAAATAAATGCTTCAGATCTATTCTCTACCTGGAGAATCTGGCATATTTTACAACAGAACATCATGTGATACTTATAGTCATGGTCTTTGTTGTGATCGTGGGAGCTGTAAATATTGCACTGGTGCTACACCACCCTGGGAAACTACTGTTATTTCCATTTGACAGTTAAGAAAAGTAAGCACGAGAGAGGCTAAGTAACTTGCCTAGGGTCACACAGCCAGTAAGTATCTGAGGATGGATCTGAACCTGAATCTTTCTGACTACATTCTGCTTCCTAGTTACCTCAAAACGTGCCCTAAAATGTCCTTGATGATATTTTTTCCATGCAAAATATGGCTATATCTTACAGATTATTATCCTTTAAGTATAAGGACTAGTGGAGAAGTTTTTTATTAGTTTTTTTTTATGAGTCTTCAAATGATATTTTTTAAAGTAAACTTTTTTCCTAAAGTAATCCTTTTCCTATTTTAAAAATTGTTTTATTTCATTTTCAGTTCCAAATTCTCTTCCTCCCACCTCCCCACCTATTGAGAAGGCAAGAAAAACAAAACCTGCTTTAAATATGCACAGTCAAGCAAAACAAATTCCCACATTAGCCATGTCCAAAAAAATTAAAGAAAAGAAAGAAAATCGGTTTCAAAGTCTATCAGCGCTCTAGAGATCTGGAGGTGAATAACATGTTTTGCATGACCCTTTTTTTGAATTACATGAGAAAAAAGAGATAATACTTCTAAAGTAGATGGTTATGTATTTAAAAGCATTAGCAGTCTAGCTTAATATAAATTCAATAAGTCTATCAAATGTTAAGAACAAATGTTCCCTTAATTCCTCTGAGTAAGAATTAAGGACTGAAAGAAGTGTCAAGAGGAGCTAGAAGCAATGGAGGAAAGTTCCTAAGACTAAAATCACAGGTGAGCAATGTTGCCTCCCTTCATTCTCAAAAAAACAGTCATAGGGATTGGGACAGATATTTCCCACTAAAGAAAAAGTATTTATTCATGATTTCATATTTATTAATCAATACTAAAATGTTAATACTCTTTGAAGGCATACATTTAAGTACATGTACAACCCCTACACAAAGTTTCTAAATTATCCTTTAAATACACAAAACTTGAAACTATACGTAGGAATTTAAAAGAAATAAACATTACCTTTATTACCAAGATCTCTAAAAAAGGTTGATCCACTTTTATTCTTTTTTACTGCATCCAGTATATCACTTATAGCCTTCAAATATACAAGGCAAAAACAGAGAGAAACAGTTAAAATTTTTTGACAGCTATATTATATATCTTTTAAAAAAGGAAAAAAAACCTTTTCTTACCTGTTTTGTTAGTTGCTTAATTGAGGCTTTATCTGTAGAAGAAAGGGAACATTTAAATATGAACATAATGGGAATTATTTTATCTTTAATCAAATTCAGTTGAATTTTTCTGAGATTTTCATGGGCAAATATCTGTAACAAATATAACATTTTAGGACTGGCAAATTCTATGTGCACCTCCCTCTCATTATCCTTAAGACCTCCTAAGAAATAGAACAAGAGTGTTTCAAAAGAATAATAAATAACCTGTTCAAATAAGGGTTAAAAGTACAACAGCTTTGTTTAATGTTCTTAACACAAAATTATGAGTCAAATACTACTTTTCTGCAAATTACTTTTTAATTTAATCCCTTTCCTATTTCATAGAAATACTATCATAGAGTCACTTTTGGCTCTTTTTTTTCCCTCCCTGTACTCTGGTTTAAAACAATTGACAATCCTTCATTCTTTCTTCATGATTATCGAAACTTATTAGAAGTTTTTTTTTATCTCCACTGAAAAAAGTTCATACTTTAAAAATATCATTTAAATTTCTAAAATCATATCCTATACTCCTCACCTTTCTAATGAGTTAAAAATGTCTTTGCTAATATGATTGTCCTTGTTTCTAATTTCATTTTCTATCACCTTCTAAATTATGTTTAATTTCTTTATTTTTTAGTATTACATCCACTGTTTTTCTGACTTTCCTCCTCCTAGCTCCATTATTTCCATTAACCAAGATTACTTTCTAATGGCAATCATTGTTTCTCTTACTTTGTCCCATTCTTTTAATTTTCCCTGGTCAACCTCTATCACCTTGTATAAGCATACAACTAACATATTTTCCTCCTTTTCCCCAAATTATCTATGAATTTCTATTCTAAACTATCATAGGATTCCCCCCAAGATAGGTGACAAGAGTCAGAGAAAACAAGTGCTTATTTAAAAAAAAAAATTTCATCTCTAGTGTATCACTTAAAGCCTTCAAATACATGGCAATGGAACTATAAGTTTCTGAATCTATTCACAAAGTTTTATCATTCTGTCTTTCCATAATCCTTGTGATTTCCTAAACCTGTTTTTTTATCCTCACCGTGACCTTAATTCTCTCTACTGCACTGTACCATGGAAGGCATTCATTACTTTCACACTAGCTATACTTTCCTTCTTCCTTATCTTGACCCCTAGGAGAACTAACTCAACTATACAATATCCTTGAATCTTGAAGCCCTTGTTCCCTAGTCCTATTGTTATTCATACCTTGACAAACCTCAACCCTGGTTTACTCCCACCATCTGCCTCCTTTATTCCTATTCACATGCTGCTAAACAGAATTGGGAGGAAATCATGAAACTGTACAGATCTACACATCCTGCCTGTAGTCTCCCTTCTACTCCAGGCTCACATCACCAACATTTTGAGCCAAATATCCTTCTGGAGCTATTTCAATCTCAGAATTTTCAAAAGAGAACTCATTGTCTTTCTCCTTAAGCTCAATACTCTTCTATACTTCTCTATTACTGTTAAGGACACCATCATCCTTCTGGTCTATCAGATTTGCAACTTTAGTGTCACTCCTAACACCTTACCAATAGGTCCCATATACCTAGTCAGTTGCCTCATTTTCATTTCTAATCTACATCTCTTTCTCTTTGTTCGTACAATTACCACTCTAGTTCAGGTCTTTATCACCTGGCCCATAGTCTCCTCTAACTGGTCTCTCTGCTTCAAGTCTCTCCCCACTCCAATTCATTTTCAACACAGAAAAAGACAAATTAAATGAAGATTTGAGAGGAGTTAGGGAGGTAATGAGACAGTAGAGGAGAATTTATCTTCTTATGTAAAAATAATTTTTGGGAAAAAAAGACAAAATGTTTTTCATTTTTGTCCTATGAATCTCCCTGTTTGTTTGTTTTTACCTTGTTTTACCTTGTTTTTACCTTGTCCCAAGACACCCTTCCCTACTCACAAAAGGTCCCTGCTACCCACTGGGGGTAAAACTGTAGAATTCAGGGGGCCTTTTTTTGTAGCCAAAATGATCAAGCAATCTCTTTTACACCTGTTTTATTCTTCCACTTCACCTAGCATGATGGACTGCAAAAGCAGGCACTTAGTAATGATTTGTTAGACAAATATAATTAAAATCAGTTTCATCACTTTAAAGTCATGCTGTCTCTTGTGTCTGTATGACATATATCATACATATATGTATCTGTGTATATATATATACACATATATAAAATATGATAAAGATGAAAATGAAAATCTACCAATGGAAAGTAAACCTACAGTCTTAAAATAAATTTGTGAAGTTTTATTGGAACAAGGATAAAAGAATGGAAAATATGTAGGTTTTTTTTTAACCTTCTGATGGAATTTTGGCTCAGGAAACAGACTGAATGTTTTTCAAAAGTCTCCACCTATTTTAGAGATTCCATCATGTGGTTTTCAATATTTATAGTGGAATCATGAAGTAAAAACCAGGTACAGGCACATCTTGTTATGGGCCAAAGGCCATTTTAATACTTAAAATAAGTAAAGCTGCATTAATAAATATCAAGTCTAGATATTGGTCAAATAACGTTTTGCTTCTGGCCAAAATAAAGTTATCTGATAACTATAACTAACAAAATATTAGCAACAGTTACTAATTTAACTTCAGTTTGCTACAGGCAGTAGTGGTCTCTTGACATAAAAAACTGAAATCAGAAATATTTCCATCATCTCTTACTTTTACATAAATATATGAAAAATCTCGCAGCAGTACTGGAATTAACATTTGAAGATTAGCTAAAATTGGCTAGTGTATGTATCTTCTCATTTAAACCAGGAATTTTTATACTATCAAAAGAGGCTTGAAACAAGCAATAAAAGAAACTCATTGGCAAAATAACCAAATCAACAACTGTCTAATCTGCTCTTTCTGTAGCCAATGGCACTTTGTATTGTTAATGTATTTTTGCTTAATGGGAAGATTTTTCCCATCCATTAATAGGCCCATGTGAGCCGCCTGAGCCACATGAGTCACATGAGTGGTGGGAAAAGCTTGTTGAACAGGTGGAACAGGAAGGGTGGTATAGGAAGTTGGTCAGAGCAGTCAGAGCAGGGAATGAGAGCAGTTAGAGTAGATGAAGAGAGAAAGGACAAAGGCAAGCAAACAGCTAGGATTGTGAGTGTTTATTTGTGGGAAGGCCCAAGCAAGGGGGAAGGCTTTGGGATGGTATTGCTCCCTAGAGTGATACTGTATATTAACTTTTTTGTTGCTGTGATGGATTCGGTTTTCTGGTGCTGCATTTGGATTTTTAGTGTTTGAATAAATGTTTTTCTTCTATCTTCTATATGGAGATTCTGTTACATTTTGTGATTCAAAACTACGCTGGTGTATTCATAGTTGCCATTGGTGCTGTGAATATTGTGTTGGTGAAACACACTCATATACCTGGGAGCAGCTAATTAATACCTCTTATAAAAATAATATTAAAGTTTGAAAAAAGAGAAAGAAATATAAAAGTATTATTTCCCTTTCCTTAAAACAAAATGTGGTTTTGAGATTAAGATTCAGGGTCTCTGCAGTATTCTGCTTTAATGAGTATTTGGATGGTACTCGGTAGCTATAACATAACTTTAAATTATGAAAAAGTGAAAGGTGGTTTCCTGTCTCTTGGGGGTAGGGGACCAAATAACGGATTGTTCTCTTAGTAATACTAATTTTTTAACTTTTCAGTGTCTGTAATGCACCATAATTTATAGCCTACAACATAAGTAGAATATTTGTATTTTAAGGGGGGGCAGCAAGGCAGTGCAGTGGATAGAGTACCAAACCAGGAGCGAAGAAGACCTGAGATCAAATCTGACCTCAGATTCTTTATTAGCTATTTGTTAAAAAACGTCACTTAACCACTGTTTGACTCAGCTTCCTCATCTCTAAGATGGGGATAATAATAGTACCTATGTCCCAGAATTGTTGTGAGGATCAAATGAAATAATAATTTCAAATTGCTTAGCATAGTCCCTGGCACACAGTAAGCACTAAATAAATTTTAATTGTTGTCAGAGGCCCAGAAGACGATGCTATGGCAGAGGCACGGATGCGTTCTGATCAACATGGCGGCAAGTTGATCCACCAACCACAAGGGCCACTGCCAGGCCTATCAATACTGCAGGGCTGGGACTGGATGGAGCAGGGCAAGAGTCAAATGCAGGGCCCCTGGCAGGGGCAGCAGCTATTCCTGAGACTACCAATCCACAGCCTAGAAATTTAAAAAGCTCCTATATGGACCTCCAGGGACCAGGATAGCAGAGTGAACCCCAACTGCTCCAACCCCCCCATCTCCCCCGACCCTGAAAACACAGTAATTATTGCCCTAGGACAAAACTGTAAACAGTAAAGGCTTGGGAACACTAGAGGAAGGGTGTGGCTAGGACCCTGCCTCAAAATGGGTAAAAAGCAGACTACAGAGACAAAGACTCTGGGGTGCTATTATCATGAGAGGGAGGAACCAAATTCAGAGGGAGACAGTGTTGACTCCACATCCACAGTTGAAGACTCAACAGGGAACTGGTTTCAAGCACAGGAAGCATTCTTAGATGAGCTCAAAAGGAACTTTGAAAACCATATTAGAGAGACAGAAGATAAAATGAATAATTCTTTTAAAATCAAAATTGCAAAATTAGAAAAACATTACAATGAAGAAAACAGCTCCTTAAAAAGAAAAATGTGTGATATGGAAAAGGAGCTCCAAAAACTGAGGAAAATAATTAGCTAAAAACTAGAATCAATCAAATTGAAGTGAATAACTGTATGAGGAACCAAGAATTAGTCAAACAAAACATCAAGAATGAAAAATTAGAAAAAGAGGCAAAATATCTCAATGGAAAAATAACTGACCTGGAAAACAGATCCAGGAGAGATAATCTGAGAATCATAGGCCTACTGGAAAATCATGATGAAAAAATGGGCCTGGACAACATCTTCCAAGAGCTCATCAAGGAAAACTGCCCTGAGATACTGAACCAGAGGATAAAATAGAAATAGAGAGAATCCAAGATCACCTCCTGAAAAAGATCCCAAATTTAAAAGTCCAAGAAATGTTGTGGCCAAACTCTATAACTAGCAGGTAAAGGAGAAAATACTACAAGTGGCCAGAAAGAAACAATTCAAATATCATGGAACCAGAGTGAGGATCGCACAGGATCTGGCAGCTTCTACACTGAAAGATTGGAGGAAGTGGAATACAATTTTTCACTAGGCAAAAGAGATTACAACCAAGGATTATCAGTAAAACAACATATTCTTCCAGGCAAGGAGAAGGTCATTTAATGATATAACGGATTTCCAGACCTTCCTGATGAAAAAGCCAGAGCTCAATGGAAAATTCAACCTCCAATTACCATACACAAGAGAGACATAGAAAGGTAAACAAGGAAAACACACACACACACACACACACCCTGTTATTTAATAAGAGAATACTGTTTATAGACAAATAGAGGGTATGGGTATAAATTACACAAAATGACAATTAAAAAAAAAACTTATTAAGGGCTACAAAGGGACTGCAATGGAAGAAGAGGAAAAAATGAGGTGGAAAAGGGTAAATTATGCCACACAAAGAGGCATAAAAACAATACAGCAGAGGGAAAGAAGGGAGGGAGATGAGCATTATATGAACTTTTCCCCTCATTGGTTCTGGTGAAAGGAGGGAATAGCACAACCAGTTAAGCATAGGACTCTATTGAGAAGAGACAAGAAACGTATCATAATAGAAGGAAAGAGGGGAGAGAGAGGAGCTTTGCATGAGATCTCCTGTCAATCTTGTTTGAAGAAGAAATAACATGCTATATTAAGTATAAAAATCTCTCATATCCTATGGGTTGTAGGAGGGGGGAAGGGCTCGGAAAGAGGGGGTGTTTAGAAGGGAGGGAAGAAGTAAGGGGGAAGGGTAGGAAAGGGGGCTGATAAGAAGGGAATACTGAGGGAGGCAGTGGTCAAAGGGAAAACTCTTAAGGAGGGGAAGGGAGAAGGGGAGAAAAATAAAAGCATAAACCGGGGAGGGAAGAGGATGGAGGGAAAGATACAGATAGTCATCATTACTATGAATGTGAATGGGATGAACTCTCCCATAAAACAGAGGTGGATAGCAGAATGGATTAAAAACCATAATCCTACAATATTCTGTTTACAAGAAACACATCTGAAACAGAGGGATACACACAGGGTAAAGGTAAAAGGCTGGAGTAAAATATATCATGCCTCAGCTAAAGTAAAAAAAGCAGGGGTATCAATCCTTATCTCAGATAAAGCAAAAGCAAAAATTGATCTAATTAAAAGAAATAAGGAAGGAAACTATATCCTGCTAAAAGGCACCATTGAGAAGCAATATCATTACTTAACATATATGCACAAAGTGGTATAGCATCCAAATTCCTAGAGGAGAAGGTAAAGAAATTAGAGGAAGAAATAGATAGCAAAATTATACTAGTGGGGGACCTTAATCTCCCCCTCTCTGAACTTGATAAATCCAACTTCAAAATAAATAAGAGAGAAGTTAAGGAGGTGAGTAGAATTTTAGAGAGGGTAGGTATGATAGCTCTCTGGAGAAAACTGAATGGGGATAAAAAGGAATATACCTTCTTCTCAGCAGTACATGGCACATACACAAAAATCAACCATGTACTAGGACATAAAAACCTCACAATTTAGTGCAGAAAAGCAGAAATATTAAGTGCATCATTCTCAGATCATGATGCAGTAAAAATCCTATGTAATAAAGGGCCATGGAAAGATAGACTAGAAACTAAACAATTTAATCCTAAAGAATGAGTGAGTCAAACAAGAAATAGAAACAATTAATAACTTCATTGAAGAGAATGACAATAACGAGACAACATACCAAAATTTGTGGGATGTACCAAAGGCAGTTCTTAGGGGAAGTTTTATATCCCTGAGTGCATACCTGAATAAATTAGAGAAAAGGGAGGTCAAGGAATTGGGCATGCAATTGAAAAAGCTAGAAAAAGAACAAATTGAAAATCTGCAATTAAATACTAAATTAGAAATACTGAAAACCAAAGGAGAGATTAATAAAATTGAAACTAAGAAAACCATTGAATTAATAAATAAAACTAAGACCTGGTTTTATGAAAAAAAAACAATAAAATTGATAGACCCTTAGCCAATATGACAAAAAAAGAAAGAATAAAGCCAAATTATGAGTATCAAAAATGAAAAGGGTGAATCAACCTCTAATGAAGAGGAA
The DNA here is from genome assembly GCA_011680675.1 of Gymnobelideus leadbeateri. Taxonomy (NCBI): domain Eukaryota; kingdom Metazoa; phylum Chordata; class Mammalia; order Diprotodontia; family Petauridae; genus Gymnobelideus; species Gymnobelideus leadbeateri. Next base: position 78,355 of record WOXC01001829.1, read on the forward strand.
ATTAAAACAATAATTAGCAATTATTTTGCCAAATTATATGCACATAAATTTGATAATCTTGGTGAAAGGGATGAACATTTACAAAAATATAAGGTGCCCCGATTAACTGAAGAGGAAGTAACTTACTTAAATAACCTCTCAGAAAAAGAAATTGAACAAGCCATCAGTGAACTCCCTAGGAAAAAATTTCTAGGGCCAGACGGATTTACTAGCAAACTCTATCAAACATTTAAAGAACAATTGATTCTATTGACTCTACAAACTAATTGGGAAAATTAGTGAAGAAGGAGTCCTACCAAATTCTTTTTATGACACAAACATGGTACTGATACCTAAATCAGGAAGAGATAAAACGGAAAAAGAAAATTATAGACCAATTTCCCCCTTGAATATAGATGCAAAAATTTTAAATAAAATATTAGCAAAAAGACTATAGCAACTTATCACTAGAATAATACACTTTGATCAGGTAGGATTTATTCCAGGAATGCAGGGATGGTTTAATATTAGGAAAACATCAGTATAATCGATCACATCAACAATAAGACTGGCAGAAACCACACGATTATCTCAATACATGCAGAAAAGGCTTTTGACAAAGTACAATATCCATTCCCATTAAAAACACTAGAAAGTAAAGGAATAAATGGAGCCTTCCTTAAAATAGTAAGTAACATCTATTTAAAGTCATCAGCAAGTATTATATGTAATGGGGATAAGCTAGAAGGATTTCTAATAAGATCGGGGTGAAACAAGGGTATCCACTATCGGCCCTCTTATTCAATCTGGTACTAGAAATGTTAGCGGTAGCAATTAGAGAAGAAAAAGAAATCAAAGGAATCAAATTAGGCAAAGAAGAGACCAAGTTATCACTCTTTGTGGATGATATGATGATATACTCAGAGAATCCTAAAGAATCAAGTAAAAAACTACTTGAGACAATAAATAAATCTGGCAAAGTTGCAGGATATAAAATAAAGCCAAATAAATCCTCAGCATTCCTGTTTATTTCTAATGAAATCCAACAGCAAGAGATAGAAAGAGAAATCCCATTTAAAGTTACTGTAGACATTATAAAATATTTGAGAATCTACCTGCCAAAACAAACCCAGGATCTATATGAACACAACCACATAACACTTTTCACACAAATAAAGTCAGATCTAACTAATTGGAAAAACATCAATTGCTCATGGCTGGGTCTAGCTAATATAATAAAAATGACAATTTTACCTAAATTAAATTACAATTTAATGCCATACCAATCAATTTACCAAAAAATTACTTTATAGAACTAGAAAAAATAGTAACAAAATTCATTTGGAAGAACAAAAGGTCCAGAATATCAAGGCAATTAATGAAAAGAAATGCTAGGGAAGGTGGCCTAACTGTACCAGATTTTATTTATTATACAGCAGCAGTCATCAAAATTACTTGGTACTGGCTGAGGAATAGAGCAGTGGATCAATAGGAATAGATTGTGGGATAGATTAGGTACACAAGACTCAGTAGTCAATGACTATAATAATCTATTGTTTGATAAACCCAAAGACCCCAGTTTGTTCAATTTCTTTTTCTGAGAGGTTAAATAAGTTACTTCCTCTTCAGTTAAGAAGAACTCACTATTTGATAAAACTGCTGGGAAAATTGGAATATAGTATGGCAGAAACTGGGCACAGACCATTATCTAACACTGGATACCAAAATTAAGTCTAAATGGGTACATGATCTAGGTATAAAGGATGATACTGTAAGAAATCTGGGAAAGCAAGGAATAGTTTACCTGTCAGATTTATGGAGAGGGGAGCATTACAAAATGCAAAATGGATAAGTCTGATTACATGAAACTGAAAAGCTTCTGTACAAAGCCAATGTAACCAAGATTAAGAGGGAAGTGGGAAATTGGGAAAGAATTTTTACAACCAATGTCTCTGATAAAGGCCTTCTTTCTTTTCTTTTTTCTTTTTTTTTTTGGAGGGCAATTGGGGTTAAGTAACTTGCCCAAGGTCACACGGCTAGGTTTTTGTTTGTGTGGGTTAAGTGTCTGAGGCCGGATCCGAACTCAGGTCCTTCTGACTCCAGGGCCGACGCTCTACTCACTGCACCACCTAGCCGCCCCTAATGGAATACTATTGCATCATAAGAAACGAAGAGCAGATGGACTTCATATCTACCTGGAGAGGCTTATACGAACTGATGCTGAGTGAGAAGAGCAGAATGAGGAAAAATTTGTACACAATTACAGACACAACGTATGTGTGATGACCAACTTTGATAGACCGGGGTTACCAGGATCTTCTCAGAAATGCAGGGCTATAAATAAACTCCAAAAGACTAATGATGGCGAGAGATGTTTACATTTAGAGAAAGAACTAGAAAGGACAAAGTTTGAATGCAGATTGAAGTAAACTACCTGCTCTCTTTCTCTTTCTTCTTTGGTTTGGTTTCCTCTTTCCCACTGTTCATTCCATCCAATACAATCCTTCTTTATAACCTGACCAATGCCTAATGTGAAAGTATCTGCAGATCCTATACCTGATTGTATGCCGCTATGGTGGGGGAGGGGAGGGGAAGGAAGGGAAGAAAATTTGAAACTCAAAGAACCAGGGAACTGAATCTTGTAAACTCAAAGTAAATGAACAGATTAATGAAGATCAAAAAAAAAAAAAACAACCGTTCAGTTTTACAAACATGAAGACATCTTGACCTGCTATATCTACTGGTCCTTTCTTTCTTTTTCATTTTTTTAAAGATTTTAAATAAAATATTTTCCCCACCTCCATAAGAAAAAATAAATTTTAGTTATGATGATGATGATGATGATGTTTCTTGGAGAAGTTTGTATCCCAAAGCAATTAAAAAAAGGATCTATATGTACTAAAATATTTTATATCAGTTCTTTTTGTGGTAGAAAAGAATTGGAAAATGATGGGATGCCTAACAAGTGGGGAATGGTTGAATGAGATGTGGCATATGACTGTGATGGAATATTCTTATGCTTTAAGAAATGATGAGCAGGGGGGGCGGAGCCAAGATGGCAGAGTAGAAACAGCTCCTCCAAGCCTCTCTGCCCCCAGATTCCCCTCAAATTATGTAAAAGGGGACTCTGAACAACTTCTGGAGCCCCAGCACCCACAGAACGACACAGAGAAGCTAACCTCCCGCTGAGGACAGCCCAGCAGCCCTGCAGGAAGGACCAGCAAAGTGGTCTGGGACCTGGCAGCTCACAGAGCGCAGAGCGCAGGAGCCAAGCCCAGGTCCGCGTGAGCCGAGGTTTTAGCCCCAGGGCGACAGGGCCAGCAGCCAGCTGGAGGAACCCCAGAACACCAGGAGCTGTGGCAACTCCAGAATTATCAACATAGACATGCCTAGGACAAAGTAAGAGGTTAGTGTACTATGGACTTTGGGACCTGTATTTGGGGAATGCCTCAGCTCCCTCCCCTGGGGGCTAGAAGCCGCTGAGGAGACACGCCATTTTGTAGTTTTCAGAGGCAGCTCTGGCTCCCAGCCTACAAATCGTGGGGAGATCCAGCGATCAGTCTTGGGGGGTAATCGCTCTTGCTTTAACCTCCCTGGATCTGGATTGTAATCTAGGGTGGAAGTTGTGGGTGGGTTTACAGCTTGCCAGAAACAGAAGTTGCCCCCCACACGTTCAGGACGAAAATTCCTCTAGCTGGCCTTAAAGCCATAGTGTGGCAACAAGCCCAAAAGTCAAGCAATTAAGTGGCAACATGCCAAGGCAAAGGAAACAGAAAAATGCAACCTTAGACTCCTATTTTGGGGGCATAGAGCGGGAAAAGGACTGTGAGGTCAGAAGGCCTGCTCCAAAAGCCCCAGGGGAAAACATGAGCGGGTTGCAGGCCATAGAGGACCTTAAGAAGGACTTTAAAAATCAAATAAGAGAAGTGGAGGAAAAGTTAGAAAGAGAAATGAGAAGGATGCAGGAAAAGTATGAAATGAGGGTCAACAGCCTGACTGAGGAAAACAACACCTTAAAAAATAGACTAACTCAAATGGAAAAGGAGGCCCAAAAGGGCAATGAGGAGAAGAATACCTTAAAAAGTCAAATTTGCCAGATGGAAAAAGAATCACAAAAGTTCACTGAGAAGATTCATTCCTTCAGAGTTAGACTGGAGCAAATGGAAGCTAATGACTTTATGAGAAATCAAGGTGCTGTTAAGCAGATCCAAACAAACGAAAGATTAGAAGGCAATGTGAAATATCTCATAGGAAAAACCACTGACCTGGAGAATAGATCCAGGAGAGACAATTTAAAAATTATTGAACTACCTGAAAGCCATGATCAAGGAAAGAACCTAGAAATCACCCTTCAAGAAATTCTCAAGGAAAACTGCCCTGATATTTTAGATCCAGAGGGCAAAATAGAGGTTGAAAGAATCCACAGATCACCTCCTGAAAAAGATCCCAAAAAGAAATGATGAGCAGGATGCTTTCAGAAAAACCTGGAAAGACATTAACTGATACAAAGTGAAGTGAGCAGAACCAGAATTTATACACAGTAACAGCAATACTGTACAATGATCAACTCTGAGTAACGTAGGCATTCTCAGGAATACAAAGATCTAAGATAATTCTGAAGGACTTATAATGAAAGATGCTATATACCTACAGAGAAGAAACCGATGGAATCTGAATTCAGATAGAAGCATACTGTCTTTTTTGTCTATGTTTTCTTTTACAACATGACTAATATGGAAATGTTTTGCGTGACAGCACATGTATAACCTTTATAAAATTACTTGGCTTCTTAATGAGGTCAGAAGGGAGAGGGGATGGGGGAAAATCTGGAACTGAAAATTGTAAAAAAAGAAAACCCCAAAGGTTAAAAATTGCTTTTACTTGTAATTGGGCAAAAATAAAATATTAAAATTAAAAAAAGAAAAAAAGAAGCTTTACAATTAATTTCCTAAAGGCAGTGGAACTCTACTCTGCTCTTGTCTATTTCTACTAGCTATTTACACTTCTGGATAAGCTATATGGGTCAATTTAACTCCATATTAAAGGCTTAGTAACAAGGGAGGGACCCTGTGATTTCACAGGTTCCTAGTGAAGTACTTCCTCTATTAATGTAGGTCAGCACTTTCTTTGTAATTTATAGTCTTAGAGAGTTGCCTAGAGCATGGAGAAGTTAACTGACTTTCCCAGGGTCACATAACTTATAAGTGTCAGAGACAAAACTTGGACTTAGGTCTTCTTGGTTCTGAGGATAGTATTCTACCAAATACGTAATAGCCATTCTTCAATTACTTGTAGAGGGTTAAGTCAAACTCTTCTGAAGAATCATGGATCTCTTCCAGGAGCCTGCAATTTTCTGTGATTTGATAAAACCAGCAAACTGTCATTTGCAAACAGGAGAATCAATCAGACATGACTGTCATAAGGAATCCATCTTCAATATGGAATTCCTCCTAATCTCTTCCATTGATAACTGCATATCACAAATCTCTCCCTTTTATGCCTTGACATTCAAACAAGGTTATCTCTGTCCTTGCATCTTTCAAGAAATCTCAAATAATGTTGCTTCTTTGCACCTTCCACCCATTGCTCTTACTTCTTCCTGCTGGAACAAAATAAATCTAATTCTTACACATGATAGTCTTAAATATTCAGACTGCCATCATGTCACCCCTGCATTTTCCTTTTCCAATTTAAACATTCCAAATTCAGTGATTCCAACTTGTACCTGAAAAGGATTCTCTTCTATAATATCCCTAATAACATTTTAAGATCTCTGGCAGAAGTCCTCCAAGGACTGTAAACCTATTACTTCCTGAAGCATTCCTTTTACTTTTAAACAGCTCTAATGTTGGAAGTGTTTCCATATATAAAGTCAAAAGTGTGGGTAAGAGTACACTCTTAGTGGAGATAGAAGGAAAACTGGTGGATTTGGAGTCGGAGGTTTTGGTTTTAAAGTCCTGGTTCTGCCACTATAGTTCACCTGTGGCTAAGTTCACCTAACCTCTCTAGGCCCCAGTTTCTCCCACTATAAAATGGAATTCTTGGACAAGATAACTTATGAGGTACTATCTAGCTCTAAATATATGATCTATGATCTAAAATCTGCCCATGTGTTACTGCTACACATCCTCCTAAGTTCTGCAACATGGGACACCAAGTAGGGAGTCTAACCAATATTTGAAAATACCTATCATTTTCCATAATTTTTTTCTTTATGTTAAATATCCCCACTCTGAGGCAGCAAGGTGGTACAGTAGATAGAATGTTGGGACTGGAGTCAAGAAGCCCTGAGTTAAAATTCAGCCTTAAACCCTTACAAGTTGTGTGACCCTTGGTAAGTCTGCCTCAGTTTCCTCAACTAAGATGGCAATAATAACAGTAACTATATTACAAGGCTGCTGTGAGAATCAAACGAGATAATAATTATAAAATCCTTAACCTATTTGCTGACACAGAGCAGGTGCTTAACAAATGCTTGCTCTCTTCCCTTCCTCCTCAGTTTCTTCAACTGATATTTTATAGTATGCTCTCTAGTGTCCTAAGATTTTTAAACAAATCTTCTAAGAATGCAAACAACCAATTAATTTTTCTGTTTTGAAAGTTCAGATTTTCTATAAACAGAATATAATTCACTTAAATGGGAGGCACATCTGTAATTATTTCTTGGTCTGTCCTTCCCAGAAAGCTTCTGGACATGGCTAATGTGTGAACTTTTTTTGCTTGACTATGTACATTTGTTACAAAGGTTTTATTTTTCTTTCTCCAAGGAGTGGAAGAAGGTGAGAGGGAGACAAAATAAATGCTTGTTAATTGTAAAAACCAAAAAAAAAATCTTTATAATTCCCAGTGCCCAGCAGAATGCTCAAATAGTATTAATAAACGTCCATTTTATTGAATTTATTGAACTGAATTACAAACACATTTTTGAAAATCAAAATGAGAAATCATCCATAAAGAATATTCTTATAATGTCACTAGCTTCCATTTGCTCCAATCTAATTCTGAAGGAATGATTCTCTTCAGTGAGCTTTTGAGATGCTTTTTCCATCTGGCAAATTCGGCTTTTTAAGGCATTCTTCTCCTCATTGCCTTTTTGAGCCTCTTTGGCCATTTTAAGGTGTTATTTTCTTCAATCAGGTTGCTGACTCTATTTTCATGATTTTATTGCATCATTCTCATTTCTCTTCCCAATTTTTTCTCCACTTCTCTTATTTGTTTTTCCAAATCCTTCTTAAACCCCTGTATGGCCTGTAACCAGCTCATATTTTTCTTAGAAGCTTTTGGTGCAGGAGTTCTGACTTCATTGTCTTCCTCCTGTTCCATGCTTTGATCCTTTTTGTCCCCAATAGGAGTCTAATGTCAGATTGCTCTGCTTGCTTTGCTTCCTTTGCTTGCTCATGGTGCCACTCAATTACTTGACTTTTGAGCTTTTTGCCACAATAGAATTCTGCTACCAGAGAGGAGAGTTTTGTCCCAAATTGTTGGGGTTTTCGCAGCTGCTGGGGCTATTAGTTGGGTGCCCTGTCTGAAGCCTCCACATGCTCTGGCAAACTGGTCATGCACCCCAGGACCTCCACCCAGGACAGGGATCCAGATCCAAGCAGGTTAAAGCAAGAGCAATTACCCCTCAGACTGGTGACTTGGTCCCCCTGCAATCTGCAGGCCAGGAGCTCTGACACAGCCATGTGGTTGCAGCTGCATGGCCGTGGCACCTCAGCCACTTCTCCCTCCAGGGGGTGAAGGTCAGACTGCACTCCCAAACTACCAGATCCCAAAGTCCACAGTAAACTGACCTCTCACTTTGGCCTTAGCATCTATGGGTTGATAATTCTGGAAACCACCACAGCTGCTAGTGATCTGAAGTCCCTCCAGATGGCGGCTTGTTGTGGCCTGCCCTGAGGATAAAACCTCTGGCTCACACGGGGCTAGGGTTGGCTCCCAGAGTGCTGTGCTGGCCCCTTCCTGCTGGCCTACCACACTGTCTTCAGTGGAAAGATAGCTTCTCTCTGTCATTTTGTGGATTCTGTAGCTCCAAAGTTTGTTTAGTGTCATTTTGTACGTGAATTGGAGGAGGTAGAAGTGGGAGCCATGTGGAAGTCCTGTTTCTACTCCTCCATCTTGACTCTGCCCCCTGGTTTTATTTTGTTAAGACTTAATCAAGCTAGAGTTGATATTTATTTTGGATTTCCTTTTCCCTTGTAAACTTCACCCACTACACATATCCTAGAGAAACTTGCCTAAAAGTCAAGCTTTTGCCTTATAATTATCTCCACCTTTGTAACCTCACCGATCACCCATTTTCCAGAGAAACCTAATTAAACTAAAAGGTCACATTTTCATCAATTTAAACTATGTAGCAACTCCCATCCTCCCACAGACTAATCCTACTGCCTGGAAATTTTTGTTTTGTGACATGTCTTGGCTATGGTCAAGGGAGTTTCAGAAGGGGAGGTCCAAATGATATAATCTCAATTCTGACTATGTCACTGATAGCCAATTAGAAGGAGACACACCTATATTGCTTAAAATTTTGCTCTGTCACCTTGCTAATTGTTATAAAAGACTGTCAGCTCTTAGGTCTCTGATCACTGAGAGAGGCAACTGATACAATTTATTGATTATTACTAACATATCTAATAAATTTATTATAGTTGGAACTTTGTCTCTCAGAATTTCTCTATTCATACTTGGCAACTAGAAGAGTGAGGCTGGTCCCTGAAGGACCCTATAAGGGAGGGACCCTAGAGCATTGTGGGGAAACTTTTCTATGAGGTATTTCTCCCAGAGAATTGCACGAGATACTTGTTCAGTCCTAAAATCCTCTGTGCTAAGGTAAACCTCCATTTTAGTGGGGAAGTCTCTCTAAGGGAATAGGTGAACTTGCATGTTGTTGGGGAAGTAGGTAGCTAAGGTTATCCTTCATTCTGGTGGGGAAGGCCCTTCAAGAAAACAAAGTTATCTTCCACCCTGGTGGGGAAGTCCTTTCAAGGGAATAATGTTTTCCTCCACACTAGGGGGAAGTCTCTATAAGGGAAAATGAGATACAGTAGTATTTGGCATCTTTGATAATTGTAAAAAAAACTGAAAGCTCTGAGATTGCTTTTAGAATACTATATATGGAGAGGATTCTGGGAAGACGGCAGAGTAGGTCAGAAAATTCCAAGCTCTTAAGATTCCCCCCTCTCCCCCCAAAGAGATAAAATAGAACCTTAGGGAAAACATAGAGTGGTAAAAACAAGTAAGAGCAGGGGTAGAATTGATGTCCTCCTGATGGAATCCTAATAAAGCTGCCCCCAGCCCCAATATTCTAACTTCATTATAGGTCTGGCCCTACTGAACAGGAGGCCCACTGTACCAACCTACACACCCCCCACCAGCGTCCTAACTTCTTTGTATATGCCTCACTGCTCACTGGAACAACAGATGTGTCCCTGAACTCTTAGTTCCCACAGAAACAGCAGGTGTGTCCATATGATGGGAACATAGCCTCTACCTGGTCACTGCCCTCAGACCCATTCCCATAGGTGTGTTACTTTATTCAATCACAATCACATCATCCATGTAGCCCAAAACAGGACCACAATAGCTAGCCAGCTGGAGGGCAGAATGACCAGAATGTTTAACTGCCAAATCTTAGATGGGACTCCCCCACTCCATTACCTAATCCCTCAACAAACCCCTCCTCCATTACCCAATCCGGGACTCCCCCACTCCATTACCTAATCCCTCAACAAACCCCTCCTCCATTACCCAATCCCTTAACAAACTCATCTTTGAGATGGTTCCAGCACAATACATCATGAAACCACAACAGTTTTTGGGGAGGCAGAGATCCCACCTCAACAGATTTTGGCATCCTTAGGTTTAAACTGCAACACTCCTGGTCCAGAGAAGATCTGAAGAAAAATTCTGGGATGAGATTTGGTCCCTGTAGAGTAAGTACCTCCAGGCTAGGGACTGCTTAAACAACAAGTGGAAAGCCCTAGGGTTATCTAGGTTGGGAGGCTGCCTTGGCCCTAGCTACAGGAACTTTGACCCCTGGACAGTGAGGGGAGTTGGGCATCTAAGCTGGGAAGATGTGAGGGAACCTCTGGTGACAAGGAATACCAGACCTAGCTGTGCTTCGGAGACCTGGCTGGGGGAGAGAGGGCACACATTCAATAAGTGCAGAAGCAATGGGACTGTGGGCACTTACAGGAGGCTGTAGGTCTTGGTTTCAGTTCTAGGCCAGAGAAGAGAACTGAAGGAAGATCTGTGGACAGTGGCACCATTTCCTCATACCCCAGGGCTAGAGAAGATTACAAAAATTAAACTTATCTAAACTTTAAAAAGCACAGAAGCAAAGGAGAAAGAATTCAGCCATAGAGAGTTACTATGGGGATAGAGAAGACCAGGGTTCATCTTCAGAGGAAGATACTGAAGAAATCCTCTTCTATCCCAAAGAGTAATAAATGGTCACCTGCCCAAAAAGAATTCATAGGAGAACTTTAAAAATCAAATGAGAGAGACTGAAGAAAAACTAAAAAAAAAAAAAAAAAGAATCCAAGAAAAACAAGAAGATTATGAAAAAAAAATCAACCAATTAGAAAAGGAGATCCAGAATCTTAAAGAAGAAAACAACTCCTTTAAAATCAGAATTGGGCAAGGGGAAGGCAGCAAAGTTATAAGAGATCAAGAAATAAGAAAACAAAATATAAAGAATGAAAAATAGAAGAGAACATGAAACATCTCATAAAAAAACAAGTGATTTAGAGAATAGATCAAGAAAAGAAAACATAAGAATAATTGGACTACATGAAAGCTATGATCAAAAAAAGAATCTTGATACAAAAATACAAGAAATAATTGAGGAAAATTGTCCTGAAGCATTAGAACAAGAAGGGAAAGTAGGAACAGGAAAAATCCACCAATCATCACCTGGAAGAGATCCTATGAGGAAAACCTACAGGAATATCACAGTCAAATTCTGAAACCCCCAGCTCAAGGATAAAATATTATGAGCAACTAGAAAAAATAAACAATTTAAATATGGTGGTACCATAGTTAGAATCACATAAGATCTAGCAATGGTGACACTAAAAGACTGCAGGTCTTGGAACACTATATATAAAAGAGCAAAAGAACTGGGGTACCAGATGAAAATATCATACTAAGCAAAGTTAAACATAATACTGAATAAAAAAAAAAGGACATCTAATGAACTGTTATATTTTCAGGATTTGTTTTAAAAAAACACAAAAACAAAAACCTGAACTTAAAAGAAGATTTGATGCACAAGAGCCAAGAGAAATATAAGGTACATACCAAAGACTAATTACTAATTGCTTTTTATATATGCAAAATGTAAAACGTATGTCTAAAATCCTTATTAATAATTAGGTAGCTCATAAGAAAGATTGAGGTAAACCTGAATATGATATGAACTTAAAAACTGAAACCATTTAGGAACACTTAAAAAGAATAATTATTTTATATAAATGAGGTGTATGAGGAAGAATCCATACAGAGGAATTAGATGGGGAAAGAGTGCTGGTAGTTCTGGTAACCTACTTTCATCAGGAATGGGTTTAGGGAACAATACATATATATTTAGAATAATATAAAAGTTTTCTAAATTCAGAAGAAACAAAATGGTAAGGGGATAGGGAGGGGGAGAGAACAAGCGAGGATTTTTTAGAGGGGGGGTGAGGGAATAGGTAAAAGGGGGGTATAGAATGGTATTTAGATCAATGGGAATGGGAGGATAAGGAAAGGATCTCTAGAGGGGAGAGGGAATAGATTATATGGGTCTAGAGAAGGATGTTTAGATTTATGGGAAAGGGAGGATAGAGGAGGGATCCTGGCAGGGGGTAGGTAGGCAAGTAATAGGATGATGGCAAGCTAGCAGGTAGAAATAAAATAGAGGAGGTAGGAGGGACAGGAAACAAGAGATATGCACAAACGTTAAAATAAAAATCAGGAGTAGAATGTGTTTGGGAAAGTTTATATCTATATATGTATGTATATATGTACATGTATATGTATATATCTATAGCTATAGAGAAATATATCTGTACTTAATTGTAGCTTTCTGAGAGGGAGAGAAAAAAAGAACAAAGTAAAAAAGTGCATAGCAGAGAACTTAAGAGGGAGCAAAGAAAAGATGGACAGCTCTCAATACAATCTGTAATATTTATCATACAGGATTTTTTGAGATGAAAATTTATTATTGCTACATATTTTGAATCCTCTCTTATGTTCTGCTATGCATATGACATGCTTCCCCCTCTCTTACCTTTGTATTTAAGTCCCAATATTTAAGTTTATATATTTTTGTTTCTTTTCTCTATTCTGTATTTATGTTATGGTGTTTGAGTCTAAAATAAAAGTTAAAAAAAAGAAGGGTTTTTAGATTTACGGGAATGGGAAGATAAGGGAGGGATCCTTAGAGGGAGGATAGGTTAAGTAATAGGAGGGCAAAGTAGCAGGTAAAAGTAAAGTAGAGGAGTTAGGAGCAATAGGAAATAAGAGATACATACAAGCATAAAAACAAAGATCAGGAGTAGAATTTGTTAGATATATATGTGTATATATATGTATTATGAAAGTATATATGTATGTACATATATATGTATATGAATATATACATATCTATATCTTTATACGGGCTTAAATTGTAGCCTTCTATGGGATGGGGGAGAGGACAGAGGGAAAAAAAAGTAAAAAGTGCACAGCAGAGAACAAAAGAAAACTTCCAAGGAAGCAAAGATGGACAGCTCTTAACACAATGCATAATATTTATTATATGGGCTTTCTTAAAATGGAAATTTATTGCTATATATTTTGAATATCTTATGTTCTGCTGTGCATAGGACATGTTTTCCCCCTCCCTTTTCCTATTCTTTATTTAAGTTTCAACATTTAAATGTATAATTTTCATTATCTTTTCTTATTGTATATTTAAGTTTTAGTAATAAAAGAAGAATAGTGTGTTAATTTTTTATTTGAAAATTTTCAGGGGGAGATTAAAAAAAATTAGCTGGCAAATACTTTTCTGTGTCTGTCTCCTCTTACCTGAGGCCTTATCAGCCCAAGAGTAAGAGCAAAAACCTTTTTTTTTTTTTTTTTGAGAAGTACTCTCTTTTTCTTCCTAACTCTGGGCAAATCAGGGAGGCAGACAAGAGAAGCACAGATGGGGATCTTTTTTCCAACCTGCAGAAATTTATGGCATCATAAACTAATCAGAGACTAAAATGCAAGGTCTCTACTGTGCATTTCCAAATTAAAGTTTGAATATTTTTATAAATGCTGAAATGTTTTAGTGAGTTTTAACTCTGTAGAATTTGTTTTAAAGAAAAATAAGAATAGAACTGTGAAAATTGCAAGGAAACAACACTTAGCCCTCTTCTCACTCCTTGCCTAGAAAGTGATAGATTCATTGTTTTAGTGCTGGGGAAAGTGATTTCACTGATTAGAGAAATGGGAACTGAAGCTAAATTGACAGTATCAGTGAGATTCCAAAGTGAAGAGGAAAAAAAAACCATAATAGTTGTGTCATTTAAGAGCTGCCTATTAACTCTTTCCTAGTTCACAAAAAAAGGAGAAAAGTTTGTGTAAATTAGGGAAAAATTAAAAAGTAAGTTTTATTAGAAGTATTTAATTAGATACTTGGGAATTCTACAAATTAAATTTAAGTACAAATCAATTTAGAAAGTAAATTTTAGGAGAAGGAGACAAGACGGCGGAGTAAAAGCAGGAAACTGTCTGAGATCCCACTCCAATCATTTCCAACACCTGTAAAATATGACTCTAAACAAATTTTAGAGCTACAGAACCCACAAAGTAACAGAGAGAAACAAATCTCCCACTGAAGGCAGCCTGGCAGACTGACAGGAAGTGTCTATTGCACCGAGCTGGGAGCTGAGCACAGTCCCGAGTGAGCCGCATGGTCCCAGACTTGGGGCAGCACTGACCAGTGGCACAGACTGGCCAGAGCAGACTTCAGGAGAGTGAATCACCAGCAGCTGTGATGGTTTCCTGACTTCTCAACTCATAAATGCCAAAAAGAAAGTAATAGGTCAGTGGGGACCTCCATTGGAACCAGGTGACAGAAGAGAGCTGTCAGGCCCCTGGGGCAAGAGGTGGCGGAGGAATGGTGGCTGTAGCTGCTGTTGAGTGGCTGCCTCTGGAGCTCCTGCCCTACAGGTCATAGGGAGTTCAAGAGACTATTTAGAGAGTACTCGCTCTTGCTTTGACCTGCTTGGTTCTAGATCACAGTCTTGGGTGGTGATCCTGGGGTGTGTGGTCAGTGTGCCAGATCTTGGAGTATCTGTAGAGAGGGCACCCTTCTCATAGCTCAGACAGTATTTGTGAAAACCCCAGAGATTTGGGACACAGCTCTCTCCACTCTGGAAACAGAGTTCTACTGTGGCAAAGAGCTCAAAAGTCAAGTAACGGGTTAGCAAGATGAACAAGCAGAGGAAGCAAAATCAGACCATAGAATCCTTTTTTGGGGACAAAAAGGATCAAAGCATGGAACCAGAAGAAGTTAACAAAGTCAAAACTCCTGCATCAAATGCTTCCAAGAAAAATATGAACTGCTTATAGGCCATGGAGGAACTCAAGAAGGATTTTGAAAATCAAGTAAGAGAAGTGGAGGAAAAATTGGGAAGAGAAATGAGAATGATACAAAAAAATCATATAAAGCAAGTCAACAGGTCAAGATAGCAGAGTAGAAACAGGAATTCACACGGCTCCCACTTCCACCTCCTCCAACTCATGTAAAAGGTGACTCTGAACAAACTTTGGAGCTACAGAACCCACAAAATGACACAGAGAAGCCAACCTCTCGCTGAGGACAGCCTAGTAGGCCAGCAGGGAGCAGCCAGCGCAGCACTCTGGGAGCCAACCCCAGCCCCGCGGAAGCCAGAGGTTTTAGTCCCAGGGCGGGCCTGACCAGCCACTGACTGAAGGGACTTCAGATCACCAGCAGCTGCGTCGGTCCAGAATTATCAACCCATAGATGCCAAGGACAAAGTGAGAGGTTAGCGCAGTATGGACTTTGGGATCTGGTAGTTTGGGAGTGTGGTCAGAGAGTGCTTGTCAGAGCATGTGGAGGCTTCAGAGAGGGCACCCAATTAATACATTTGGCAGCTGAGAAAACCCGAGCATTTGGGACAAAGCTCCCCTGTCTGATAGCAGAGTCCTATTGTGGCAAAGAGCCCAAAAGTCCAGTAATTTTTTTCAAATGCTTTATTAACTTCTGATTTACATCATTCATTTCTGCCAGATTTTGAGTTACAAATTTTCTCCCCATTTTTCCCCTACCCACCTCCCCAAAATAGCAGTCCCACCGGATATCTCCTCCTCCAATCTGCTCTCTCCCAAATCTTCTCCCAGCCTCCCTTCGGCTTTTCCAGTAGGGCATGGTGGATCTCTATGCCCCAGTGCCTGTATATCTTATTTCCCAATTACATGTAAAACAGTATTAATAATAGTATATATATATATATATATATATATATATATTTAAACATTTGATTTTAAGACTTTGAATTCTAGATTCATTCCCTTCTTCCCTTGTCACCCACCCTTACTGGGAAGATAAGCAATTTAGTATAGGTTGTACGTGTGTAGCTAATGCAAAACACTACCACAACAGATATATTGTAAAAGACTGACTATATTTTCCTCCCACCTCCCACTTGTTCCATCCCACCTCCCACTTGTTCTATTCTCTACATTAATCCCGTCCCTTTTCAAAAGTGGGTGCTTCCAACTTTCCTCCCCCCAAGCCTGCCCTCCATTACACACTGCACTGACCTCTCACTTTGTCCTTTACATCTATGTGTTGATAATTCTGGACTGCTGCAGCTGCTGGTGATCTGAAGTCCCTCCAGCCAGCTGCTGGTCAGGCCACCCTGGGGCTAAAACTTCTGGTTCGAATGGGGCTGGGGTTGGCTCTCAGAGTGCTGCACTGGCTGCTTGCTGCCGGCCTGCCAGGCTGTCCTCAGTGGGAGGTTAGCTTCTCTGTGTCATTTTGTGGGTTCTGTAGCTCCAAAGTTTGTTCAGAGTCCTTTTACATGAATTAGAGGAGGTGACGGCCAGAGCCCTGTGGAAGTCCTGTTTCTACTCTGCCATCTTGACTCAGCCCCCCCAAAGTCAAGTAATTGAGTGGCAACATGAGCGGTCAAAGGAAGCAAAGCAAACAGAGCAACCCAACTTTATACTCCTGTTTTGGGGACAAAAAGGATCAAAGCATGGAACAGGAGGAAGACAGTGAAGTCAAAACTCCTGCACCAAAAGCTTCCAAGAAAAATATGAACCGGTTACAGGCCATAGAGGAGCTTAAAAAGGATTTGGAAAACCAAATAAGAGAAATGGAGGAAAAATTGGGAAGAGAAGTGAGAATGATGCAAGAAAATTATGAAATGAGAGTCAACAACCTGACTGAAGAAAATGACACCTTTGAAAAATAGACTAACACAAATGGCAAAAGAGGCTCAAAAAGGCAATGAGGAGAAAAATGCCTTAAAGAGTCCAATTTGCCAGATGGAAAAAGAATTTCAAAAGCTCACTGAAGAGAATCATTCCTTCAGAATTAGATTGGAGCAAATGGAAGCTAGTGACTTTATGAGAAATCAAGATACTATTAAACAGATCCAAACAAATGAAAAAAATAGGAGGCAATGTGAAATATTTCAATGGGAAAACCACTGACCCGGAAAATAGATCCAAGAGAGATAATTTAAAAATTATTGGACTACCTGAAAGCCATGATCAAAGAAAGAACCTAGAAATCATCCTCCAAGAAATTCTCAAGGAAAACTGCCCTCATGTTTTAGAACCAGAGGGCAAAATAGAGGTTGAAAGAATCCACTGATCAACTGAAAATGATCCCAAAAAGAAAACTCCTAGGAATATTATAGCCAGGTTCTGGAGTTTCCAGATCAAGGAGAAAATATTACAAGCAGCCAGGAAGAAACAATTTGAATATTATGGAAACACAATCAGGATAACACAGGATCTGGCAGCTTCTATTTTTCCAGGTCAGTGGTTTTCCCAATGAAATATTTCACATTGCCTTCTATTTTTTTTAACCCTTTAACAGTTTTTTTTTTGAAATTTGGATCATTTCAAAAAAAGTTTTAAAAAATGTTGCATCTTAAATTAAATAATTTATTGTAAATTTGTGGGTTTTTTTCCTGCACTGAAATTTTGATGACATGATATTGTGTCATGTAACTAACTGTATGGTATTGTATTATAAACAAGTCATTTTACACACATATTCCTGCTGATGAATGCTGCACTCTTTACAATGTGAGACTTGCTTGCCTGCTAATACTTTCTTGTTAAGATCTGTTGGTGGACCTGACTGTTCACTGGTTATAACTTGCATTTTATGTGTTTATTTAGAAAATAGTGTAATCACTACAACTTTAACTCTGTTACACAACAGATGCAAATGGTTTTTCAAAATTTTCTTCTCTTCCTTCCTTATGATTCCACCACCCCCTTATTTTTATTCAATGCCTCTTAATGGCATCTGAGGCTACTATCACCCCATCCTGGGTCACTGCAGTGTGGGTGGCCCCTCCCCCAAAGAACGGCATCACCCACTTTGGGGGCCCTCCCCCAAAGAATGGTATCTCCCACTTTGGAAACCTATGGTTTAGATAAAGATAGAAACAGCAAAGGCACGTAAAAGCAAATTCTCTGAAGTTTAAAGTGAACTATAGGTGCTCAATTTGATGTTCTTCTTAAAGTTCCATTGTTAATAGGATTAAAACCCTAATGTTTTTTTTTAAACAAATGCTTTATTAACTTCTGTTTTACATCATTCATTTCCACCAGATTTTGAGTTACAATCATTTTCCCCCCCGTTATTCCCCTACCCAACCTCCCAGAATAGCAGTCCCACAAGATATCGCTTCCTCCAATCTGCTCTCTCCCATACCTTCTCCCATACCCGCTTCGACTTTTCCATTAGAGGAAGGTGAATCTTTGTGTCCCAATGCCTGCACATCTTATCTCCCAATTATAAGCAAAAGAGTATTAATAATAGTATTTATGTATATTTGAAACATTTAATGTTAAGACCTTGAATTTCAGATCCATTTCCTTCCTCCCTTGTCACCCATGCCCTCTGGGGAGATAAGTAGTTCAGTATATGTTGTACATGTCTAGCTATGCAAAACATTATCATAGTAGATATATTGTACAGGGCTGCTTATAATTCCCTCCCACTCACCACCCCGCACCTGGTCCATTCCCTACATGATCCTGTCCCTCTTCTATAGTGGGTACTTCCAACCTCCCCTCCCCACAAGGATGCCCTCCCATTCATCATCCCTCCTCTCATCCCCCTTCCCCCTATTCTGCTGCAGGTTGAGATATCCCATTTAGTATGTATGTCATTCTCTCCCTGAACCTAATTCAATGAGAATGTGGTTTTGCCTTTTTTGCCTTCCTATTCTCCTCCTCCCTTGCAACCACTTCCCCTTGCTTCTTCTACATGAGATAGTTTACCCTACCTTGTCTCTCCCCATCTCCTCTTGCCACTTTCCTCTCTCACCTCATAATTTCATCCCTTGAGTATTCTCCCTTCCCGACAAATTCAACCTATGCCCTCTATCCATATATAACTGTAACCATATACACACACATTCACATATGTATTCATATGACCACACACCCTTCTTCCATTATTTTCATAGTGAGAAAGATTTCCTCAGTCACAGTTATTGTTTTTCCATATAGAAATGTAAATAGTTCAACTTTGATAAGTTCCTTTTGATTTCTTTTCCCTGATTACCTTCTCAGGCATCTCTTGCTTCTTGTGAATGAATGTCAAATTTTCTATTCAATTCTGGTTTTCTCCTCAAGAATGCTTGAAAGTCCTCTATTCCACTAAATGACCATATTTTCCCCTGAAACAAAATACTCAGTTTTGCTGGGTAGGTGACCCTTGGGTTCAGTCCCAACTCTTTTGCCCTCTGGAATATCATATTCCATGCCCTTCTATCCCTCAGTGTAGAAGCTGCCAGGTCCTGGGCTATTCTGATTGTGTTTCCACAATATTGAAATTGTTTCTTCCTGGCTGCTTGTAGTATTTTCTCCTTGATCTGGAGATTCTGGAACCTGGCTATAATATTCCTGGGAGTTTTCTTTTTGGGATCTTTTTCAGGAGGTGATCAGTGGATTCTTTCAACCTCTATTTTGCCCTCTGGATCTAAAACATCAGGACAATTTTCCTTGAGAATTTCTTGAAGGGTGATTTCTAGGTTCTTTCTTTGATCATGGCTTCAGGTAGTCCAATAATTTTTAAATTGTCTCTCCTGGATCTATTTTCCAGGTCAGTGGTTTTTCCCATGAGATATTTCACATTGCCTTCTAATCTTTCATTTGTTTGGATCTGCTTAACAGCATCTTGATTTCTCATAAAGTCATTAGCTTCCATTTGCTCCAATCTAACTCTGAAGGAATGAATCTTCTCAGTGAACTTTTGAGATTCTTTTTCCATCTGGCAAATTCGACTTTTAAGGCATTCTTCTCCTCATTGCCCTTTTGGGCCTCCTTTGCCATTTGAGTTAGTCTATTTTTTAAGGTGTTGTTTTCCTCAGTCAGGCTGTTGACCCTCATTTCATACTTTTCCTGCATCCTTCTCATTTCTCTTTCCAATTTTCCTCCACTTCTCTTATTTGATTTTTAAAGTCCTTCTTAAGGTCCTCTATGGCCTGCAACCCGCTCATGTTTTCTCCTGGGGCTTTTGGAGCAGGACTTCTGACCTCACAGTCCTTTTCCTGCTCTATGCCCCCAAAATAGGAGTCTAGGGTTGCATTTTCTGTTTCCTTTGCCTTGGCATGTTGCCACTTAATTGCTTGACTTTTGGGCTTGTTGCCACACTATGGCTTTAAGGCCAGATAGAGGAATTTTCGTCCTGAATGTGTCGGGGGGCAACTTCCGTTTCTGGCAAGCTGTAAACCCACCCACGACTTCCACCCTAGATCACAATCCAGATCCAGGGAGGTTAAAGCAAGAGTGATTACCCCCCCAAGACTGATCGCTGGATCTCCCTACAATTAATTGCAGGCCAGGAGCTGGAGCTGCTTCTGAAAACTTCAAAATGGCGTGTCTCCTCAGCAGCTTCTAGCCCCCAGGGGAGGGAGCTGACGCATTCCCCCAAATACAGGTCCCAAAGTCCATAGGACACTAACCTCTTACTTTGTCCTAGGCATGTCTATGTTGATAATTCTGGAGTCGCCACAGCTGCTGGTGTTCTGGGGTTCTTCCAGCTGGCTGCTGGCCCTGCCGCCCTGGGGCTAAAACCTCGGCTCACGCGGACCTGGGCTCTGCTTGGCTCCGCTTCCTGCGCTCTGCGCGTTGCGCGCTGCCGGCTCCCAGACCGCTGCGCTGGTCCTTCTTGCAGGGCTGCTGGGCTGTCCTCAGCGGGAGGTTAGCTTCTCTGTGTTGTTCTGTGGGTGCTGGGGCTCCAGAAATTGTTCAGAGTCACCTTTTACATAGTTTGGGGGGAATCTGGGGGCAGAGTGGCTTGGATGAGCTGTTTCTACTCCGCCATCTTGGCTCCGCCCTAAAACCCTAATGTTCAGCTGATTTTTACCCAACGAATTAGTTAGTGGAAAAGCACAATTTAAGAGGTTGTACTAAATTGTATTAAGTCTTGTAATTGGCAGATTTTAGCAAAATTATCTAAGAATCTCCACAAGTAACCTGAACCAGAGAAGCAGATCTTCTATGAGAAGCCTCTCCCTTCAGAGCTGCTTTGAGAATGGGCTTAGTGCAGAATGATCAAGAGGAGATGTTTTCAGAAACCAGATGACTGAATGAGATATCTGAACCCTAAGACATGATGTGCTGAAGAACTGGAGATTGGAAATGGGTTACTAGGAAGGAGACAATGTTCTCCCTTCCCTTTCCTTCCTTTCCTATGTGCTGCTGTATCTGTAAGGTGTATTAATGAAGGTAACTGTTGCAAATGGAGTTTGTTAATGAGTCTGTCATAGGCAGTTTCAAAGATCAAGGGGTGGACTGTTATAAGATTAAATCCAAAGGCCATCCTTTCTCAAATCAGTCCCATTTAAATAGGGTATCTGGATAAAATTTCTTTAGTTCCTATTTCCATAGATTAGGGTTATAGTATATATTAGAACAAGCAGAAATACTAAATTCTTTTTCACAGCACTTTTACTTCTCTAATCATTGCTTCAGTTTTATAGGGTGATAAATAAATAAATACATATATACATACATATATATGTATATATGTATACACACACATATGATTTTTACTATACCTTCATTTGTAACTTTAATCAGACTAAGTGATTCATGGAAGGAGTGGCTTCCCAAGAATCAAAGAATCATTATAAAATTGAAAATTGATTTTCTTTTGCTAAGACTTAATCAAGCTAGATTTAATATTCCCTTTTATTATTCCTTCTCCTTCTAAACTACACCCTCTACTTACATGGAGAAAATTGCCTAAAAGTCAAGCTTTTGTATTGTAATTACCTCCATCTTTGTAACCCCACCTACTTTCCAGAGAAACCTGATTCATCTAAAAGGTCAAATTTCATCCATTTAAATTGATCATACTTGTAACTCTGTCTCTCAAAATTTCTTCTGTGACATTAAAAAGCAAGTTTGTTACCCTATGGAGCACATATTCCAGAGGGCTCAGTGGAAAATGTGGGTAGCTTTAGAATGAAAGGGGAGAACTTGAGAGGGGAATAGAATAGGCAATAGGGGAAAGAAAATGATGACAACCATGGATTTGAAATCACTGACTTGGGATGAGGGTATGATTAGGCAGGAGTTTGTTAATCATTGAGGAATGAATTCAGATTGGTTACCAGCATCCCTGAAGTTTTAGTCATGGGGATGGAGGCATGGGGTGGGCTGTGGGGCTGGGAATCCTCTCAGAACCTAATAGAGGAGAAGCTGAAGGAATGGTATTTCTCCCATTCCCTCCAAAACAAAAGACCAGGCATTTCTCTTTCCTAAAGGCAAGAGGCCAGGCAGGAGACTTGGGGAAGAGTCTCTTACTTGAAGAGAAAGAGACTAGTGTGCAATAGAATTGTTTCTCTTCTTCCTGCAGAAGGAAGATTGGCACATAATGTCACTGTGTACACTGTTTTTCTGGTTCTGCTTACTTTAAAACATCAGTTCATACTACTCTTCCTGTGTGTTTCTAAATTCTTCATATTCATTTCTCATATAGACAAGGATATTCCATTACATTTATGTACTACAATCTGTTAAACTATTTATCAACTGATGAGTACCCAATTTGTTTCCAGTTTTTTGTTTTTGTTCTTTTTGCTACTGAAAAAAGTGAGACCCTTTAATTTTGTTCTTTGTGACTTCCACAGGGTACGTATGTAGAGATAGGAACGGTGAGTCAAAAAGTGTAGATATTTTTAAAGTCAAAATTTTCTGTATAACCCATATTGTTTTTCAGAATGGCTGGATCAATTCATGGCTTCAACAATAGTGAACTAGTATAACTGTCTTCCTACATTCTGTCCTATCTTTTTTTTTTTTTTTGCTTTTTTGGAGGGCAATTGGGGTTAAGTAACTTGCGCAAGGTCACACGGCTAGGTTTTTGTTTGTGTGTGTGTTAAGTGTCTGAGGCCGGATCCGAACTCAGGTCCTTCTGACTCCAGGGCCAACACTCTACTCACTGTGCCACCTAGCCACCCTATCGTCCTGTCCTATCTTTTGGTGTCTGTTAGTTTTGTTAATGTGGGGAGAAACCTCAGACTTGCTTTGATTTGCATTTCTTCTATTATAAATGACATGGAACAACCATTCTTATACTTATTGGTATTTTATAATCCTTCTTTGGAGAGCTATTTGGTCATATGCTTTGACTACCTATCTAATGGAGAAAAGTTCTTGGATTTATATACAGTTGTATTAATCCCCCATACATCTTGGCCAGTAAACCTTAAAAGGAGGTTTTAGAAGGAGTTGTCTACTACATCCTTCATTCATCTCTCCAAAGGTACTGATTCTGGAATTTTTATGGAAACAGAGGGTATTAATGAGGTATGAGTACCAAGGTTGATCTTTCAGGGTGAGGCTTCTGGGGGCATGATGAAGAAGTACAAAGGAGTGTAGTCAGGTGTGAAATGAAGTCTTTCCTCAAACTATTCATTAGTGTATGTTCTAGGGTATCAAACACCGAGCTATTTAGTTTAACTGCTTCTGTTTCTTATTTATATAGTCTGGCTCACAGAGCTGCAGTTCTATTTTAAACTAGTAGCAAACAGATTTAATGATTATTATTTTATAATACAGCTTCATATGTTTGTTCCATCTACTCTCTCTATATTTTACATGTACCTATTTATATTTATGTTGTTTTCACCTTTAGAATGTAAACTCCTTCAGGACCTGAGCTTAGCACAGTGCCTGGCATATAGTAAAACTTAATAAATACTTGGTATAGAATGATTGGTATAGGTTGCAGGAAAGTGCTTCTTATCCTTTTATTCTTACTTTCTCATTTCCTTTGGCATTCTAGATATTTTCTTCCCATAAGTGAAATCAGTTCTTAATTTGTCTAGTTTCATAAAATAACCTTTTGGGGGCGGCTAGGTGGCACAGTGAGTAGAGTGCTGGCCCTGGAGTCAGAAGGACCTGGGTTCGGATCTGGCCTCAGACACTTAACACACACACTAAAAACCTAGCCACGTGACCTTGGGCAAGTTACTTAACCCCAATTGCCCTCCAAAAAGCAAAATAAATAAATAAATAAATAAAATAACCTTTTGGTAGTTTTACTGATGTAACATTAAATCTATAAATAAAACTGAGTAGTACAATCATTTTTATTATATTGGTATAGCCTGACCATGAGCAATGATTATCTTTTTAATGATATAACCATGTGTTTTATTCTTGTACTATGATTATGTTAATTTTTTCCTGATGTTTAACTATTCTTATATTCCTGGTAAAAAATAAGATGATCACAGTGGACTATTTTTTTTTGTAACGTTGATGTAGTCTTTTTTTTTTTTTTACTATGATTTTGTTTTAAAATTCGGCATCAATATTCCTTAGTGATATTAGTCTCAAGTTCTCTTTTTCTGCATTATACTTCCATAAATAAGGAATTTAGGTATAGGGGAAAAAAATTGTTGCATAGAAGGGATTTACTAAGGTGCTTTCTTTCTGAGATAGTGAGAATAAATAGTGAAGCAAAGGTTTTGACTGCTTTTGAAAGGTCTGATAGAACTTATTTATAAATCTGTCTGGACTGGTTCCCTCTCCCCTTTTCCCCCTTTAATACTTCCTTTATGGCTTATTCAATTTCCCCTCCAGAATCTGGTTTGTTTAGGATATCTACCTTTTTGTTTTGTTAATTTGGATATTATATATTTCTGAAGGTAATCACCGGTTTCCTTTGGGATTTCTATTTTCATAATATATAATTGTGTAAAATCCTGATAATTCTTTTTATTACTGTTTTTACCTGTTGTGACTTCAGGTTGGTTATTCTTAATTCTAGTAATTTGATCTTCTTGTCTCTTTTGTGATCAGGTTTTCTGAAGGGTCATTGATTTTATCATTCTTTTTACAGAATGAATCTGAAGTTTTATTTATCAGTGATATAGATTTTTGTTACCTATTTCTCTTCTAGTTTTCAAAACTTCTTATTTTGTGCTTATTTTGGATTTGCTAACTTGTTAATTCTCTCGTTTTTAAAAATTATACTTAGCTCATTAATCATTCTTCTATTTTGTGAGCTCATATTTTAAAAGATTAAATTTATTTTTCTGAGAATAACTTTAGCTTTATCCCAAGAGTTCTATTATGTTTTATTATAGTCATCCTTTTTCCTTATATTGCTGTTAATTGCTTCTATGATTTGCTCCTTGACTCACTACTATCCTTTACATTTCATTCAACTATTAAACTAGAAAACCAAGATTTATGATACACAGGCAGTCTGCTACTTTGCCTGACACTATGTATACTGCATATATTTCTCTCTCCATTATCTTCTCTTGCTCTGTGAACAATAATTAAATCATTATTATAATTATTACTCTAAAAGATGATATAAACTACTACTTATTCACTTACAAGATGTTTTGTCTGGCTTGGTATTACGGTACATATCAGTAGTTTCTGTTGTTGGGAATGCTGAAACCGGGAGGTCACTTAAGTTTAGGAGTTACAAGCTATCTACAGTAGAGCTAATGCTGGTTCAAAGTTCACACTAAGCCTGGTACAG
Organism: Gymnobelideus leadbeateri; assembly: GCA_011680675.1. Lineage (NCBI taxonomy): Eukaryota > Metazoa > Chordata > Mammalia > Diprotodontia > Petauridae > Gymnobelideus > Gymnobelideus leadbeateri. Next base: position 103,583 of record WOXC01001829.1, read on the forward strand.
GCAGCTAGGTAGCACAGTAGATGGAGTTCTGGGCCTGGAGTCAGGAAGACTCATTTCACTAGTTATGTGACCTGGGGCAAGTCCTTTAACCCTGTTTTCCTCAGTTCTTTATTTGTAAAACTGAGATGGAGGAGGAAATGGCAAACCACTCCAGTATCTCTGCCAAGAAAATCCCAAATGGGGTCATGAAGAGTCAGACGTGACCTAAAAGTGACTGAACAACTAAGTTATTACAGTGTATTCTGTTTTCAGTCACTTTGTCTTACACAGAATTAGTAGGCTCTTTCAAAGTTGTTGCCTTTTGCTTCTCTAATGAAAAATTTTCTTCTGTTTCTGTATTTTTATGTTTCATCTCTGTCATTCTCTTCTTCAGAGCATTTACACTTTGGAGTAATTTTCTATTATGTATTCTAAGTTGGTTGCTTACTCTGTTTATTGTTATCATTATTTCTGCTTTAAGAGCTCTAATTTCTATACTAATATCACCTTTTAAAAGTTTTTATTTCTCTTTCTCTCTGCCATTTTGAACTTTTTAGTTGATATTCGATAACAACTACATATAGTTGTACCATGAACTCTGGGGAATGCAGAATCCTTTTTCATTGGGTTTTTGAGTTCATTTTCCTTCCAAGCATAATATATATATTCAATTTATGATGGCATTCTTTTGAATGTTTACTTATTTTTCTTTTTGAATCTCACTTTAGGTTTATCTGCTCAGGAGCCAAGAGCTAGGCTTATACCCAAATCTTCTTTTGGAACTTTTGCACTTCAGCCTTAAAAAATATTCCCATCAGGGAGAGACAGGGTAGGGTAAACTATCTCATGTAGAAGAGGCAAGGGGAAATAGTTGCAGGAGAGGACAAGAACAGGAAGACAAAAGGGCAAAACCATATTCTCATTGAAGTTGGCTCAAGGAGAGAATCACATACATACTAAATGGGATATCTCACCCTGCAGGAGAGTAGGGGAAAGGGGGATGAGAGGGGGGATGATGGAGGGGAGGGAATTCTAGGGGGAGGGGAGATTGGAAGTACCCACTTTCGAAGAGGGACAGGACCAAAGTAGGGAATGGACCAGGTGGGAGGTGAGATGGGTGGGAGGGAAATATAAGCAGTCTTTTACAATATATCTACTATGGTAATGTTTTGCATAGCTATACATGTACAACACATACTGAATTGCTTATCTTCCCAGAGGGAGTGGGTGACAAGGGAGGAAGGGAATGGATCTGAAAATCAAAGTTTTAAAATTAAATGTTTCATAAGATGTCCAGGCATTGGGGCTCAGAGATTCGCCTTGCCCTAATGGCAAAGTCGAAGGGGCTATGGGAGAAGATATGGGAGAGAGCAGATTGGATGAGGGGATATCTAGTGGGACTGCTGTTCTGGGGTGGTGGGTGGGGAAAAATGGGGGAAAAATTGTAACTCAAAATCTGGTGGAAATGAATGATGTAAACCAGAAGTTAATAAAGCATTTGTTTAAAAAATATTCCCATCAGGTCATCTTTGTTTTCCTAACTCACTGTTTGGAACCTTCCCTTCCACTGCTATTACATATACCATTTTTCCTGTACAGACCTTTGAGGTTGAAGGATTATCCCAATTTGGGGAGTGTTGGGGGGCTGGCTGGTTCTTTGCTTAGAGTAAGCTTTACAGAGACTGATCCTAGCTGTCGGTAGGGGTATGGAAGTGTCTTTTCTTCTACCTGGTTCTGTACTTGTGTGTCTTTTGCCACCACCACCCTATACTTGTTCTACTTTTTTTATTCTAAGGCTAGGCAGAATCAGAGGTTTCTACCTTTCTGTGTGGTTGCAGTGGTGGTGGGGGTAAAGACTGAGTCATTGCTATGAGTAGGAATAGGGGTCCCCAGAGCTGGACCTGGAGCACAAACGCAGGGTATGGGCCAAAAGTAGGGCTTAAAAGTTTTCTGATGTTGTTTCACAAGGCTTTACTTTGTGTTTTTGTCTTGTCATCTTATACATTCAACTCTAATCACTACAGAGTGGGCACATTTAAAACATTTTTTATTTTAAGGTTATTAGATTGGAAAGGTATGTAGAAAGCATCTGCCATCACACTGATATTCTTTCTCTCTCTGAAGAAAGATGGGATTTAAAAAAGTTAAGGACTAATGCAGGACCATATAGGAAACTAGAATTCATAATTTCTAAGTATTAGTCGAGAAAGGACATAGGAAGATTTATTTTTAAGATGGGGAGACCCTAAGTATGTTTGTAGGCAGATAAAAGGAGCCAGTAGAGATAAATGATGTTGGAGTGAGATAGCATAATTTATAGAACAAGGCTCCAAAGGGTATGAGAGAGAATGAGGAAAAAAGGCACAAATGGAAGGGTTAACCTTGCAAAGGAAAAGTGATTATCTTCTTTCTCTTAGACATAATGGGAAGTATATGAATAAAAGACATAGAAAATTTTGAGGTAGAGAAAGAGAAGGGAACTGGTACAAGGATGGCCTTAAACTCAGCAAAGGATGAAGTAAGATCATTTGCTAAGAGGTGTGGTCAGCTTGTCAGTTGAGACATAGCTATAACCTTCACTACATTAGTGTAATAATAATAGAGTAATACCCCCACTTAACTGGCACTCAGGCAACAAATCTCTTTATAAAACATCAAGTTGAAAGAACCCACATAGCTCACTCTTAAGCTACTTCCCTAAAGCACAAGGTTCAAAAGTCTCTTTAAAAGATTTAACATATGTTAATTACAGTAATTAAGGATCATAACATTGGAGTGGGGAAGCTAAGGACAAATACAATAAAATATTTTGAGAGTTATAGATGAAGTTGGAAAGAAGCTTTTGAACTTCTGAAGTTTTCTGATGTCTACTTCTGGGCTTTTAAACTATAGACGGCAGCTTTTGTCTTGTGGAAAAAATTAATTTGGCTTTTATTCAATCAGTCATCAAGCATTTATTAAGTATGTGCCAGACAGTGTACTAAGTTCTTGGGTGCATTTTATATAAGTGTTAGGCTTATCTTATTTAAGAAAAGAGATCGAGAAGCAATAAGAGTTAATGGATTAACAATTACTTTTTAATTGCTTATAGTTTTTCAGAGCCACCTCTAACTTTTTTTGAGTAAACTATATTCTAAAAATTGAGAGTTAACCAATATACTTGTGATAGATCACTGCATGTTCTTAAATCATGGTTTTCCCTGTCTAGAAACCTGACATGCTTACAGTGACTTCTGGACATTGCATTCCTGCTATTCCTATTGTAAACAGCTACCTGATGATAACTGCTTTAATGCTGACCATGGTCTGTACATAATAATGGCTAATCTTTATATAGTACTTTAATGTTTACAAAGTACTTTCTTCACTATAGCCAGGTGAGATAACATGGTAACTGCTAAAGGATCTATCCTGCACACCAGCAGCATAGGAATCTTCCCCAAACAGAATTTTTATTATATCATTTCCCTATTCAAAACCTTCAATGGTTCTTCATTGTTTACCGGAACTATTCAAAGACCTACAAATTGGGCCACAATGACCTCTAACAATTTTACCTTTTAATAGTTTCCAACACAAATTTTCTGCTTCAGTTATGCAGTATGAGAAAAGCCCAATTTGGAGAACTAATCTGAATTAAGTAAGAGTCAAACTTAGTAGTTTAAAGGATGCCAGAAAAATGTATCAGAGGAAAAAAAAAGATGTTTTAATCACATGGCAAGAACTAGGGAAAATGGGCAGAAAGAAAGCTCACATTATATTAGTTTTAATACAAAGTCAATATCTAGAAGGAGGCCCTCAATGTGTTGGATAGAACCCTGTGGAGGATTTATGGAAGAATAAGAACAAGAATCTTTGAAGGATGGACAAGTATGGTGATCTGTGATTTGTCTGTATCACTAGAGGCAGTATTCCCATCATGGAGAGTACAGATTCACTATGACTTTAGAAGTTCAAATATTTTCTAAAGTGCTGTAACACAGTGAAGAGCAATCCATTTAAGTGTATGTACTCAAACTTGCAGCTTAAGAAAAATGTTTAGAAAGGCTATGAACTGGTGCCCGATTTGCATATTCTGTTGAATATATGTAGTTTGGATAATACAAACTATGGCTTTCTCCCTTACTAAATAATCAGGTATTGGTTATATATTATTATAGAAAAAATTTATGTATTGAAGCATTTAAAATCTTGGGGGAGGTCTCGTATTTTCTAGGAAGTTCAAGTTATCTTTCTTATTACCTATTAGATTGTGACTATTTTACTCCATTTTGAATAAGAAAGTTGCAACAGTACAGTTCTCCTTATAGACTTAACTCTGAGTAAAGCATTTTAAAACTTATCTATATATTTTTCTCCATATTATCAAGCAACACACTTTCACTTTTCCTATTTCGCCTTGTCAATAAAGGTTGCTGTCCAATCATTTCAATGCTCTGCTGACACTTGAAATTCCCTTGCAGGCTGAATATTTAACACCTCTGCATAAGATAGCTTACATGGGAAAATTAATCTAATTACCAAGCCATAATGAAATAAAACATGAAAAATATAGCACAAAGAATAATGACAGAATCATAAAACTGCAACTTTTTCCATGGAAAAAAATGGAGGTGGCAATAATAATTCTCTGGGCTAAAAGAATTTCTGGGTAACAAGTTTTAAGAAATGAATTCACAAGTGTCAGGGCATCTAAAATAGTGCAACCAGATGACGAGGGGCTTAGAGACCATGCAAAGATGGTTATCCGAAAGAACTGGCAATATTTCGTCTGGAGTACAAGAATTATAGAGAACTTGATATCTATCTTCAAATATCTGAAGTATTATTATGAACGAGGGATTAGATTTGTCCTCTATGCCCACAGAAGACAGGACTTGGAGAGGCTGGTGGAAATCATAGACTTAACACAAGGAAAAATTAGACAATTAGAGCTATCCAAAAAGTGAAATAAGCTACTTTGAGAGGTAGTGGCTCTCTCCATAATGGAAGCCTTTAAACATGGACTCGATGACTACTTATTGTGTATGTTGTACAGCAGATCTTACTCAAGCACAGGTTGTATGTATTATATTACTTCTGAGGGATCTTTCAATTCTGCAATTCAGTGAATCAGTGATTTTGAAAAAAACTAGTTCGGAGGTACATGGGTAGAGGGAATCAATAAAAATTTATTAAGTACCTATTGAGTCAGGCATTGTGCTCAACGCTGGGGATACAAAGAAAGGTAAAAAACAAAACAAACAAAAAACCCAGTCCCTATTCTCAAGAAGGGGGAGATAGCCTGCAAATAGCTATGTACAAACAATATACAGGGTTTCCCAAAAATCTTAGTGCATTTTTAAGCTTAAGTAATTTCAAGCTTTTAAGTTTTAATAGCTTAAAACTACACTAAGACTTTTATGATACCCTGTATATTCAGGATAAATTGTAGATAATCTCAGGGAGAAGGCATTAAGATTAAGGAGATCTGGAAAAGGCTTCTTATAAGAGGTGGGACTTTAGGTGAGGTTTGAGGGAAGCCAAGATAGCCAGGAGAAGGAGATAAGGAGGGAAAGAGTTACAGGCATGGGAAACAGTTAATAAAAATGCTTGGATTTCAGAGCTGGAAAGACCAATGCAAAAAAACAGCAAGGAGGTCAGTGTCATTGGATCTCAGAGAATTCATGGAGGGAAATAAGGTATAAGAAGATTGGATGGGGCAGAAAGGGACCAGGTTATAAAGGGCTTTAAAAGCCAAGCAGGGGATTTTATATTTAATCTTGGAGGTAAAAGAGAGTTGCTAGAATTTATTGAATGGGAGTGGGGTAGGGGGTAGGGCTGGGGTTAGGGAAGGACTGTGTGTGACATGGTGAGACCTACACTTGAAGAAGATCAATCTGTTAGCCGAGAGGAGGATGAAATGAAGTAGGGAGAGATTTTAGGCCGGGAGACTAATTAGCAGGTTTTTGTAATAGTTCAGGCATGAGGTGATGAGGGCTTTCATCCAGGCAGTGACAGTATAAAATGGAAGAAGGGGGTGGCAGCTCAGTCAAGCATAAAAAAAAAATTCATGGGCCACAGATTGAGTTAAACAAATATACCTTCTGGATAATGGACAATTGTAGTCGGAATCCTGAACTCTGACTTATTAACCTTTTGTTAGTCCATTTGTAATTCTTGATTTTGATCTTGCTTCCATTTTAGACACTGCCTAATTCCTTAGAACCTTTCATTTCCACAACTGATCCATCTAGTTCTTGACTTAAGCTTGTTTGCATTGTAGTTCTGACCTTACCTGTGTAGGAACTTCTTAGCTCTTACTCCCTTTCTACCTACCAAACTGGTCTGACTAATAGCATGGTAGAACTTACTGTCACAGTCACTAAAAAGTCACTGCAGAAAGCAGTCTCAGAAGTCTTGTGAAAAATGGAATCCCTTCTACAGCATGTCTGACATTTGGTAGTCCAGCTACTTCATTTCAAAGGAAGAACATGTTAATGGCCTAGCCAAACTTTATCATTCTTAATTTGAGTTTTTTGTGTATTTAAAAACCATCAGGAAAAAAAAAATCAACTTACGCTCTATCTGATCAAACATTACTGAATATAAGAAGTCTCTGGGTGTCATATAATATTCTCCTTCATATTCCAGTGAAGAAAACTGCATGAAGCGCTGTTTTCGAATGGGCAATTTTTCTGCCACCTTATCATTGTCATTTTTCTAAAACAAAAGAAAATAATTATTTTAAAATTAAGTAAAAACAAGACTAAGAGGATCTACATTTAAAAGATTATTTTCCATATTCAGGACTACTGCTCCAAACCCCAAATCAAATTGTATTAAAGGAGCTTCCTACTATGGATGACTATCCTACCATTGTGGATGACTTTTATTTACAATCAAGAATGATCTATCTTATGCTTTCAAAATGTAAATGAGACAATGCTTTGCCTCTAGGAACTCTTCTAGGACTAGAAATCTTGTTTTTGTCATGGTACACCAGTGCCTCCCACAATGTATAGTGAGTACCTAATAAATATTTGCTTTTGTTTTCAAAATGAATAAATAACTGGTATGTCAAATGCCAACATTCTGCAGCAAGAGTAACTAGAAATGCTATTTGGATTATCTGGAGGTAGCCCAGTAGATGAGTCTGAATTCTGCCATTTACTAGGTGATGGACTTTGGACGAATCACTTAATCTCTTTTAGACTCAGTTTTCTCATCTGTAAAATGGGGATAATAATAGTGCCTATTTCTTACGGTTGTTGTGATGATTGAATCAGTTAACAAATATAAAGTGCTTTACACACTTTAAAGCACTAAAAAAATTCTAGTTATTAGTACTATTATTAGAGAAAATTTATAATGGGACAGGAATTTGAAAAATATGGTTTGTATCCCTAAGATGTTTGACTCTACTGCTGTCAAGAAGAACAAGACTATGATGTGAAACTTTTGCTTGGACAAGATGGAAGGGCGTAATATGACAGCACTACTATTATTTATGGCATCATGATGCACTCTGGCATCATGTTATTGTAGCTGATCACATTTATCAGCATTGTCCCACCATGGACTATTGTAATATAGCAGTGCTGTCCCTCTGGGACTTAAAATTGGCATTTCTAATGTCTAGTCATAATCTATTAAACTGTCATTTCACCCAGGCTATTTTATTTATCCTATCTGTTCTTCATGCTCACCATGAACTTCACTCCCAAAATGGAAATGGAAGACCATTTCATGCAGTCTATATGACATCTTCTGCATTTACTTAGGATGTACTCCAACTCCTTACCCAGTTTATAATCTTTCATCTAGTCATGGATAGCCATTTTAATACTACCTAATACCCTCAACTCCTTATCCCTCTGACCTATCAGACTAATCCCTCAACCTGGGATTATGTTTTTCTCTGTTTCTGGGCTGCAAAGTATTGTTAGAAAACATTCACAGTAGACTATAAAACTAGCCCACTTTAAATTGCTGATATTAAACCAATCGCTAGTATCTTCCCTCTGAGATTACTTTTTTATCTAATCATTATGTATCTTGTATGTATATAGTTATTTATATGTTGTTCTCCCTATTGGAATGTGAGTTCCTTGAGGGTAGGGATAGTGTTTTTGCTTTTGTCTGTGCTTTCAGCCAGCTATAATGTCTGGCACATGGCAAACACTTAATAAATTCTTAACTGACTGACTATAAAAAGTGAAACATTTAGAACCAAATTTTAAGGCCCCTAGAAGCTCTAAATTTATAATCCAATGAACTAATTTCATCAAAGCAATTCTCAGGTCAGTGAATTGCCATATTACTTTAATTTCAACGTCTTAAAGAACTTTAGCTCATATTTTTTAAGCTGTCATTGCAAAACAAGACACTGAAAACTGCACACTTGTATGTGTTGTAGAGCCAGAACTTGTAAAGAATAGTGTACTAAGAGTCAGGAGACCTGGATTTTAGATTCAGTTCTAAATGTAACAAGTTTGTGACTTTGGGAAAGTAACAACCTCTCTCAGCCTCAGCTTTCTTATCAGCAACATGAGAGGACTAGACTAGACGACTTAATTGCAGGTCTTTCAGCAGCTAAAGTTTCAGTAATCTTACAGGTATTTTTTTAACCTATAGCAGGAAAGATCAGGAAAAAGAGATTTAATCACAGAATCCCAGAGTTGGAAGTGACCTCAAGGGTCATCTAGTTTAACCTATACCTGACCAAGAATTCTCTTTACAATATACTTGACAAGTAGTCATGAATAGGTAATTAAATGATTGAAGAACATTTACCAAGTGCTTCCTACATGCTAAGCTTTGTTTGAGGATTCCAGGGCTTTAGATACCTCTCTAATTGTTACACTAACAACAACTAACATTTATACGGATAGGGAGTACTACAAAGTGGAAAGAGTACTAGATATCCAGCGTAAAGCCGGCTGAATCTGGATCATGGGGACCCTGGAAGGCTAAGGAAGTCAGACTTTGTTCATAACAAAACAGGGAGTCATTGACTATGTTCAGGCAGGGGAATGACATGACAAATTCTGCATCTTACTTCAGTAGTGACAGGCTTAGTCCAGTGCTTGGCACATAGGAGGAACTTAATAAATGCTAAGTTAGTAACTGACTAACTCAGACAATGCATGTTAAATAATATGATAATAGCAGTGGAAATGGAAACAAAGGGACAGATTTGGGAGAGAAATTGGTTTTCTTTATGTCAGAACAGAAGAACTGATTAGTTAACTGAGAGTGTCAATATTGGAATTACAGACTTTGTGGGGATTTTTGCCCCTCTTAACAACATCAAAGAATCAACTTGATTTAAAAAACCCCACTGAATTGATGACTTGTCATTTGAAGAGAGATTGAATTCCTTTCAAGTGAGAGTTTTTCCCCTTTTGGGGAAAACTGGGCATGTTTGTAGGCAGCAGGGAGGCAGCCAGTAGACAGGAAGAGATTAAAGATAAATGAGAGTAAGGAAGACAGAAGGGGCAATCTGCTGGAGAATACTGGGTGAATTGGCACCACATATGTATGTAGAGAAGTTAGCTTTTTCACTAGGGTCACTTAATCATGTGAAACAGGGGCAGAGAAAGAAATAGTGGTAGAAGAAATCTATACGGTGTGAGAAGAGTAAGGGAGAAGAGGGAGCTATCAGTGAGTGGGATCATTTTTTCAAGTAATATATGTAAGATTTCAGTCAAGAGGGAGCCATGGGAGATTTCAGGAGGGATGAAAAAGTCTGTAAGAGTTACTGTAGTGAAGTGGGATAGTGAGTTATTTAGGGAGCATAAAAGGATTTCTTAGCAACATTGGGTGCCCAGTTGATATCATATAACATAAATTTGTAGTGGACCCATTTAGCATAGTTGCATGAATTTCTCCATCTATATTCAGTAGCAAATGTTTGAGAGGGAAGACAGTGGATGATGCTAAGTTCAGGCTTAGCAGGGTAAGACCAATGATACAAAAGGGTTGCCGACTCAAAAGAAGAACACAATGAAGAGCCAAACTGGTTCACTAAAGAGTCAAGACAGAATATGGGGGAGAATGTAGCTAATTCAGGGGTGATAGTTTGGGGGGGGGGATTAAGGGGTTGAAGGACTGGAGGTCATGGTCTGGATCAAGTACAGTTTCATACTGAAAGGTAGAGGGAGGGATAGAATGCCAATAGATTGTGAGCAGATAAGGGAATTTGAGAGTTCACAAACAAGAAAGTGATGCATTTGTGAGTAACGGCAAGATCAAGGATATCTTTGTGCATGACTGAAATGGAGTAGAGGAGGAGATCATGGGAAATGAGTAAGCAACTGGGAGGTTATATATGTATGTTGAAATCGTCTTGAATAAAGGCAGGAGTTGGGGAGGAGAGAAAGATTGTGAGCCAGGCACTTAATCCACTGAGGATGGAAAGTAAGTATCTAGGGGTCTGTAGACAACAGCTACCTGAATTTTGGTTTGGTGTTAGATAAGGATCAAGTGAATTTCAAAGGATGAAAGGTTACCCAATGATAATGGCAGGGGGATAACCTTGAAGTGGCAGTGAAGAGCAAGGAATACTGAAACTTACCCCACCTTGACTAAACTAATCAAACTGCTTTACCAAACTAGAAAGAATAATTTTAAAAATTCACTTAGAGGAACAGGTCAAGAATCTCAAGGGAATTAATGAAAAAAAGTAAGAAGAAAAGGGGTCTTGCATTATTAAATCTCAAACTATACAACAAAGTAGCAATCATCAAAATAAGCTAGTACTGGTTAAGAAATAGGTGATCAGTGGAACATATTAAGTATATAATATGTGGAAACTAATGTGTATAGTAGCTGAGTGTTTGATAAAGTCAAATATCCCAGCTTGGGGCAAGAATTTACTATTTCACAAAGTCTTTTGGGAAAACTGGAAAGTAATCTGGAATAAATTAGGTATAGAACAACATCTTACATTATACCAAAATAAGGTCCAAAAGGTTATATGATTTATACATAAAAGGTGGTATTATAAACAAATGAGAGGAACAAGAAATATCTGTCCTATCTATGGATAGGAGAAAAGCCATGTCCAAGCAAGAGAAAGAGTGGGTTGCTAAATGTAAAACAGACAATTTTGGTTACAGAAAATTAAAAAAAAAATTGGAACACAAACAAAACCAATTCAGACAAAATTAAAAAGTAAGTTAGTAAATGCAAAAACTCCCCAAATAAACAAATTTCCAACAAGTTTCTCTCATAAAGATCTAATTTCTAAGATCTACAAGGAACTATTTCAAATTTATAAGAATAAGAGTCATTCCCCAGTTGATAAATGGTTAAAGGATATGAACAGGGGGGCGGAGTCAAGATGGTGGAGTAGAAACAGCACTTCTGCAGAGCTCCAGCCCACACCACTTCAAAATTATGCAAAAGGGGGACTATAAACAACCTCTGGAGCTCCAGAACCCACAAAATGAAACAGAGAAGCTAACCTCCCGCTGAGGACAGTCCTGCAGCCTGGCAAGGAACAGCTGCAGTGCAGAGCTCTGGGAGCCGCCAGCATAGCACTCTGGGAGCCGAGCCCAGGCCCATGTGAGTCACGGTTTTAGCCTGAGGGTGGCCAGACCAGCAGCCGGCTGGAGGGACCCCAAAACACCAGCAGCTGTGGAGTATCCAGAATTATCAACACATAGATGCCTAGGACAAAGTGAGAGGTCAGTGGCCTATGGACTTTGGGACTGGTTGGGAGAATGGGTCAGCTTCTTCCCCTGGGGTTGAGAAGCCGCTGAGGAGCAGGTGCAGCTTGCATCGCGTTGGTGAGTTGCAGCTTCAGCTCTTGGCCTGTGGACTGTAGGGGGATCCCGCGATCAGTCTGGGGGGGTAAGCGCTATTGCTTTACCCTTCTTGGATCTGGATTGCTGTCTGGGGTGGAGGTCTTGGGGTGTGTGACCAGCTTGCCAGAGTGTGTGGAGGCTTCACAGAGGCCACCCAACTAATACCTCCGGAAGTTGAGAAAACCCCAATGTTTGGGATGGAAGTTCCCCTGGCTGGTGGCAAAGTCCTACTGTGGCAACAAGCCCCAAAAGTCAAGTAACTGAGTGGCAACATGCCTAGGCAAAGGAAACAAAATAAACAGAAAAATGCAACTTTAGACTCCTGTTTTGGGGGCAAAGAGGATCAAAGCATGGAACAGGAGGAGGAATGTGAGGTCAGAAATCCTGCACCAAAAGCCCCAAATGAAAATATGAGCTGGCTACAGGCCATAGAGGACCTGAAGAAGCAAATAAGAGAAGTGGGGGAAAATTGGGAAGAGAAATGAGAAAGATGCAAGAAAAGCATGAAATGAGAGTCAACAGCCTGAGGAAAATAACACCTTAAAAAATAAACTAACTCAAATGGCAAAAGAGGCTCAAAAAGGCAATGAGGAGAAGAATGCCTTAAAGAGTCTAATTTGCCAGATGGAAAAAGAATCTCAGAAGCTCCCTGAGGAGAATCATTCCTTCAGAATTAGACTGGAGCAAATGGAAGCTAGTGATTTTATGAGAAATCAAGATGCTATTAAGCAGATCCAAAAAAATGAAAGAATAGAAGGCAATGTGAAATATCTCACTGGAAAAACCACTGACCTGGAAAATAGATCCACGAGAGACAATCAAAGAAAGAATCTAGAAACCATCCTTCAAGAAATTCTCAAGGAAAATTGCCCTGATGTTTTAGAACCAGAGGGCAAAATAGAGGTTGAAAGAATCCACAGATTACCTCCTGAAAGAGATCCCAAAAAGGAAACTCCTAGTAATGTTGTAGCCAGATTCCAGAATTCCCAAATCAAGGAAAGAATATTACAAGCAGCCAGGAAGAAACAATTTTAATATTGTGGAAATACAATCAGGATAACACAGGATCTGGCAGCTTCTACACTGAGGGATCAAAGGGCATGGAATAATGATATTCCAGAGGGCAAAGGAGCTGGGATTAAAACCAAGCATCACCTATCCAGCAAAACTGAGTATCATGTTTCAGGGGAAAATTTGGTCATTCAATGGAACAGAGGACTTTCAAGCATTATTGAGGAAAAAAACCAGTTTTGAATAGAAAACCTGACATTCAGATACAAGAAGCAAGAGATGCTTGAGAAGGTAAACAGGGAAAAGAAATCACTATGAGCTTATCAAAGTTGAACTATTTACATTCCCACAGGGAAAAACAATAACTGTAACTGATGAAACTTCTCTCAGTATGAAAACAGTTGAAGAAGGGCATATGGGCATATGAATACATACGTGAATGTGTGTATATATGTTTTCAGGTATACATAGATAGAGGGCACAGGTCGAATTTAATAAGAAGGGATGGTATTTAAAAGGTGACATTAAGAGGTGAGAGAGTAATGTGGTGAGGGGGAATGGGGAAAGACAATGGGGTGAACTGTCTCGTGTGGAGGAGGCAGGGGAAGGTGGTTGCAGGGAAGGGGAGGAACAGGAAGGCAAAAAAGCAAAACCTTATTGTCATTGAATTTGGACCAGGGAGAGAATGACATGCATACTAAATAGGGTGTCCCACCCTACAGGAATGTGGGGGTGAGGGGTATGGGGGGAGGTTGGAATGGTGGGGAGGGAAGTTGGAAGCACCCACTTTTGAAAAGGGACAGGATCAAGGTGGGGAGTGGACCAGGTGGAAGGTGGGATGGGAGGGAGGGAAATATAGTCAGTCTTTTACAATATATCTACTATGGTAATGTTTTGCATAGCTACACATGTACAGCATATACTGAGTTGCTTATCTTCCTTTTAAAATCAAATTATTTTAAAAATATATAAATACTATGATTAATACTATTTGCATATAATTGGGAAATAAGATGTGCAGGCAATGGAGCATGGGGATTCACCTAACCCTACTGGAAAAGTGGAAGGGGGTATGGGAGAAGAGATGGGAGAGAACAGATTGGTTGAGGGGATATCCTGTATGACTGTTATTCTGGGGTGGTGGGTAGGGGAAAAATGGGGAAAATTGTAACTCAAAATCTGATGGAAATGAATGATGTAAACCAGAAGTTAATAAAGCATTTGAAAAAAAAAAATACAGGATATGAACAGGCAGTTTTCAGAGAAAGAAATTCAAGCTATGAATAGTCATATGAAAAAAAATGCTCCCAATCACTAATAATTAGAGAAATCCAAATTAAAACAACTTTGAGGTTGTACCCTCACACCTATCAGATTGGCTACTAACTTGACAGAAAAGGAAAATGACAAATGCTAGAGATGTGGAAAAATAGGGATACCAATGCATTGTTGGTGGTGCTGTAATTTTGTCTAGACAGTGTAGAAAACAATGTGGCACTATGTCCAAAAAGTTATTAAATGGTGTCTACCCTTTCATCCTTATTCCAAAGAGATCAAAAAAGATGAAAAGTACCACAGGTACAACCATAGGGTCATTGGGTTTGTCAAACAATAGATTACTATAGTCATTGACTGCTGTGTCTCGTGTACCTAATCTTTTCCACTGATCCACCACTCTATTTCTCAGCCAGTACGAAATAGTTTTGATGACTGCTACTTTATAATACAGTTTAAAATCTGGTATGGCTTTCCTAGCATTTCTTTTCATTAAATCCCTTGATATTCTGCACCTTTTGTTCTTCTAGATGAATTTTGTTACTATTTTTTTCTAGCTCTACAAAGTAATTTTCTGGTAGATTTATTATTATTATTTTAAAAGCAATTGGGGTTAAGTAACTTGCTCAAGGTTACACAGCCAGTCATTATTTATGTGTGGGTGCTCATTTTCTGAGGCTGGATCCGATTCTGGGTCATCCCAAATCCGGGGCCAGCACTCTTACTCACTGCCCCACCTAGCCACCCCAACTGGTAGATTTATTGATATGGCACTAAGTAGATAAATTAATTTAGGTAAAATTGTCATTTTTATTATATTAGCTTGACCTAGCCAACTGATGCTTTTCCAATTATTTATATCTGACTTTATTTGTGTGAAAAGTGTTTCATAATAGTGTTTATATAGATCTTAGGTTTGTTTTGGCAGGTAGATTCCCAAATATTTTATAGTGTCTACAGTAACTTTAAATGTAATTTCTCTTTCTATTTCTTGCTGTTGGACTTCATTAGAAATGTATAGGAATGCTGAGGATTTATGTGGGTTTATTTTATATCCTGCAACTATGCTAAATTTATTTATTATCTTAAGTGGTTTTTTACTTGATTCTCTAGGATTCTCTAAGTGTATCATCAAATCATCTGCAAAGGGTGATAGCTTAGTCTCTTCTTTGCCTAACCTTATTCCTTTGATTTCTTTTTCTTCTCTTATTGCTACAGCTAACACTTCTAGTACCAAATTGAATAAGGGGGTGATAGTGGACATCCTTGTTTCACCCCCAATCTTATTAGAAATGCTTCTAGCTTATTCCCATTACATATAATACCTGCTGATGATTTTAGATAGATGCTACTTATTATTTTAAGGAAGACTCCATTTATTCCTATACTTTCTAGTGTTTTTTTTTTTTTTTTGGAGGGCAATTAGGGTTAAGTAACCTGCCTAAGGTCACACAGCTAGGTTTTTGTTTGTGTGTGTTAAGTGTCTGAGGCCGGATCTGAACGCAGGTCCTTCTGACTCCAGGGCCAGCGCTCTACTCACTGCGCCACCTAGCCACCTCACTTTCTAGTGTTTTTAATAGGAATGGGTGTTATATATATATACTTTTTAAATGAACAGAGTTAGCAATCACTTAATCTTAGAAGAATTAGCTAAAGAGAGAGGTTCGTTACATAAGTAAGAAAGCATTGCACTTCAATGTTATGTTTGATTTGGAAAATTAGTTAACACTTTGTATTTGAGCCACTGGGAGGTGACTGGAGGACTCAGTATATCAGGATAAGGTTGAAGTACTAGGCACTGTTGTGTTGGATATCATTAAAAACAGGCAAGGAACAAAAAGACCTTCAACATGACAGACCTTTATTACTGAGGAAAAACTGTAGGCTAACTCCAATCAATCACTGCAGCATGTAAACTACAGGGACTTGAAAGGACAACACACATAACACTGAAACAGTTATTACTTCCTTTGATTTGTGGTTTTAAATTCTCAGGAGGCATAGTGTGCCCTCCCTGTCTCTGTGCCCACCCCACCTTTAAATCAATGACAGATGGCTCTCAAAGGAATATTCTAATGATTCTTCTATTGTCAAGTTGCCCTGGAAAATACACCTTATTCCATATGGTAAATGTCACACCAGTCCATCTTCACTTTGGGGACTTTGTATGACAGGCTCCATGACTTCAATTAATGTGGCAGGAACCCACCATGGTTTGGTTCCATAGTTTCTATAAGCAAAGGGTGGCTCAAGATAAAAAGTAATTGAAGAATAGGTACAAACAGAGCAGCATCTAGCAGCATTTTGTCTGTCTTGTAAGTCTTCAACTATATATGGAGACAAAAAAGGTAAAACATCACTCTGTTAGCAATTCCACTTGTCACTTAGCATGGAATGAACAGCTGGATAATTTTTTTGTCCATTCTTCTCCAATAATCTACTTTGGGGCATCCTTCTCTATTTTTACCATACTTTCAGCCAAATAATTTGCTTTTTAAAGTTGAAAAAACATAATGGTGAGAGCTTAGCTAAGAGCATTTTAATAAAAAATTATTAACTTCATTCATGTCATTCTTTTGCTATTGCTGACTTGAAAGCCCAATGGAACTGAGGCCCAGGGAGATTAAGTGACTTACCCAAAGTCACACAGCTAGGAAACATCTAAGGGGATTTGAGCACAGGTTCTCGACTCCATCGTCAGTACTCTTTCTAATTTTTCCTTTATAACTAGAATACTCCCATCTAAGATCACAGCATTTCTGCTTGTTGTAATCCTTCTATACTTTATTGTCAAGAGCTCAGATACCACTGCCTCCACACACTGTCCTAATGATACTACTCTGCTTTGTACTTAAAATCTTTTATAAATCTACCTTTCTACATCTATAACACACTATGCCTCATCATAACCCTCTATTCCTGCCTTTAATGCTCATTTCAAATGCCACCCCTTACATGAATTCTTCATAATCCTTTGTACAAATTGTTTCTTTTTTTGCCAGTACCTGGCACACAGAAACACTTAACAAATGTTTTATAATTGACTTTTACTGTTATTTAAAATGGTATTCCTCTTTTTATCTCTTCTTTGTGGCTTTGCTAGTAATATACTGAAATAATGACTATTTGATAGATTAACTTTTAAGTTGGTTCTCTGTGGTTTTCTAAATAAACAATCACTCCTGACAAAGAAAAAAATTCTGCTTCTTCTTTTGACAAAGCTTATTCCCTGAAATTTTTTCTTGTCTTATTACTATAATCAGCATTTCAAGTAGCATAGCAAATAGCAATACTGACAATGGGCATCTTTGCTTCACTCTTGATCTTATTGGGAAAGTTTCCAGTATTTCTCAATTATAAACAAGGCTTTAACTTTGTTTGATATTAAGTGCTTTTGATGATATTAAGGAAAGGTCTTGTCATTCCTAGGTTTTTAATGTTCTTAATTGCATTTTATTGAGGAGTTTTTCTGTATCCATTCATATAATCATGTGTTTTATCATTAATAATCAATCAACAAGCATTTATTGTTTACTATATGCCAGACCAGGGTTTGGAAACCTGTGGCCTCAAGGCCATACATGGCCTTCTAGGTCCTTGGGTGTGGATTCAGTCAAAGGGCAGCACTTGAGGTAGACACTATGCTAAGTGCTAGAAATACAAAGAAAAGCAATCCAGAGATATATAATCTGTGCACCCAAAGAACTCACATTCTAATGGA
This sequence comes from Gymnobelideus leadbeateri, assembly GCA_011680675.1. Lineage (NCBI taxonomy): Eukaryota > Metazoa > Chordata > Mammalia > Diprotodontia > Petauridae > Gymnobelideus > Gymnobelideus leadbeateri. The sequence goes on from WOXC01001829.1 coordinate 121,361, forward strand.
GGAGACAACATTCAAACAACTATGTATATACAAGATATATACAATGTAAATAGGAGGTAATCTCAGAAGGAGGGCACTAGCAGTGTGAGGTTCTAGACAAGGTCTCTTGCAGAAGCTGTGATCTGAATTTTGAAGGAAGTCTAGAGGTGGAGAGGTGAGGAGAAGGAGTCCATTTTGGGCATGGTGGGCAGTCAATGAAAAGGTACAGAGTCAGGAAATGGAATGTATGTAAGGAATACAAAAATACCACTGTCACTAGAGCAGAGTATGTAGTAGGAAGTATAAGAAGAATAGAAAGGTAGAAAGGGACCAGATTGGTCAGACCTATACTTTAGGAAGATTATTTTGGCAGCTAAGTGGAAAATGGACTGGAAAGAGGAGAGACTTAAGGGAGAGCATAATGAATCAATAAATTTTATCATGCTAACTAGTTTTGTAATGTTTAAAAGTATATTTTAGGGGCGGCTAGGTGGCACAGTGAATAAGAGCGCCGGCCCCGGAGTTGGGACGACCTGGGATCAGATCCGGCCTCAGAAAATGAGCACCCACACATAAATAATGACTGGCCATGTAACCTTGAGCAAGTTGCTTAACCCCAACTGCTTTAAAAAAAAAAAGTATATTTTGGACATATTGTGTTGAGCATCTGTGATGAATGCATGGGAGGACATGGACAAAAGCTGCACAGGACTGGCTGTTATGGATGAGTTGTGAGAGGAATCTCATTGGAGAAAATATGCAAAGTGATGAAATCGCAGATGCATTTGAGTAACCGGTTCCGATAATTTCATTACTCTCCTTTCATTGTGAATTTCCCCCTCCTTAGTTCTGATTTTGTTAACTTGGTTTTGCTCTTTATTGATCAAATTAGCAAAAAATTTATCAATGTTTTCATCTTAAAAAAAATCTCTTTATTTTAATAATTCTTTTCATTGGCATAGTATCTTTGATTTTTGAAATCTCCTTTCTACTTTTTGGGGTGTTATTAAATTGCTTTATTGTTTTTTAATGGTATGATCAATTCGTCAAAATTCTTTGTCAATTTCATAAGAGTTAAGGATATCAAATTTATTCTTTTGGTGAGGCAGTTGGGTTAAATGACTTGCCCAGGGTTAAACAGCTAGTTAAGTGTCAAGTGTCTGAGGCTGAATTTGAACTTAGGTTGTCCTGATGCCAGAGCCAGTTCTCTACCCACTGCACCATCTACCTGCCCCGGTGTCAAATATTTTTTTTTAAAGATTGCTTTATTTGTATCCTATATAGATTGGTATATCATCTTATTTTTTATCACTCCCCTTAATTTTATTATTTATTTTTATTATTTAATTATTTTATTATTTAAATTATTATTTAATTTTATTATTTATTATTTATTTATTTTGTGATTTGGTCTTTAGTTCACTTAAGATGTATGTTAGTCTCCATTTAAGTCTGTATCTTTTGGTGAGATTTCCTTTATTGATTATAACTTATATTGTTATTACCTATAAAAGCTGTGTTTTAAGATTTGTCTTTTATGGAACTGGAAATTGCAAGGATGCTGTTCAATTGGGGAATGGCTAAAGTTGTAGTATATGTTCATGATGGAATACTACTCTGCTAAAAGAAACGATAAGTTCAACAATTTTAGAAAAACAAAGAAAGTTGCATGAAATCATGAAGATTAAAATGAGCAGAACCGAGAACATTTTTTACAGTAACAGTAATACTGTTCTAAGAGCAACAAAGTCATTCTATTATAAATACCCAAATTAACTACAAAGGTCCCATGAAGGAAGATGCTAGCTGTATCCAGAGAACAAACTGATACACACACACACACACACACACACACACACACACACACACGTCTAATGGTAGCCATCTCTAGAGTAGGGGAGAGGGAGGGAATAAAAAAGAAAGTTACATAATAACTTCGCATATTTAAAAGGAATAGCAAGTTGTACATAACAGATCTACAGCTTCAGGTACAATCCTCTTTTTTTCCATTTTACTTTGTTATGGAAATACCTTATTTTATACCTTAAGTTCAGAAATAATAAAAAAAAAAGATTTGTCTATGCATTTGTACATGAGTTTTTATGGACTAAGACAATAAATTTTTGTAGAAGTCCCCAAACAGCTTGAGAAATATCTATAATTTCTAAGGTTCCCAGATAAACATTCTCTACAGGTTTCAAATCTAGTTTTTCTAACATTTAGTGTAAATCTGTAACTTTCTTCTTGTTTATCTTTCTGTTGGATTTGTTAAACTCTGTCAGAGGTCACCTAAAAACTTAAAAGTCAGAAAGACCTGGGTTCAAATATCATCTATGACAGTAGCTGTATGATGATAGGTAAATCATCTATACTCTAACTTTTAGTTTCCTCATCTGTAAAATTAATGAGGAAGCATTTATTACACATTTACTATGTGCCAGTCACTGGGGATACAAACACAAAATCAAACATAGTCCCTGCCCTGAAGGAGCTTACATTCTAATACGGGAAAACAATATATATATAGTGAAGGCCGGAAAGGAATACTTTTGCTTGTAATAGTTATGTTGAGTGGATTCATAGGGGAGTAGATAGATATATTTTTATAAGGAAACAACAGACCTGACTTCACTATGGTTCTGGAATTTTAAGGGGGTGGTATTGGTGAGGAAAATCACAGATTCATAATATACCACAGTACCCATTTTATAGGGCTTTTATGAGATCCAAAAGAAATAATGTATGAAAAACACCTTGAAAACTTTAAATGATTTTATAAATGTCAGTTACTATTGTTTTGGATTCGGCTGACACAATAGACTTTATTAGAATCATTCATTCTGAGTCTGTATGAATCACTATGCTTTAGATATGCTTCTTATAAGCAGCAAAGCTAAATTTTATTTTCTAATCTCTTCTGCAATTTACTTCATTTTTGTTGGTCAACTATGCCCCTTAAAATTCAAAGTTAGATCAAGGCTAAACTAAACCTTTCTAGGGTAAGGCCAAGTGGGGATAGGTTCATCAGACCTAATCTAGTCCTTTTCTGATTACCAGGACCTGGAAAAGGGAGCTGAAAACTGGTGGGGGAGGGGGAGAAGGGAGAAGAGAAAAGCCAAACCTTTCTGTACAAAAAGAAAAAACAGTGAAAGGTTTCCTTTCCTTGAGAGTCACTTGGATTTTCTCAGTGTCTTTTTATAATCTCATGATTCACACTAAGTTTTCTTTATCTCTTACTCTTTTCTGTTCCATTTCTGTTTTTACATTTATTAGGTGAGGAAAAGGTCATTATAATCTACTGGATTCCTTAAATTAAGAACTAAGATGATGCACAAATATCAAAGGCTCTAATAATTAAGGGAAAAAAAGGTATAAAGTGAAGCAAGAATAGTTTGTCATTTGTAAGACATCTCTGTCTTCTCACTTGATGCTTTTTTGTAGCCTAGACTATTATATTTACATTGTAGATGTAATGGCAGGATATACTCCTTCTACTAGTGTTGGTACATGGAGTAATTCTCAACACTTCATAAATAATACTCCTCATAATGGAGTTTCCCTTTTGTGTCATCTCACTGTACATTAATCACTAACAATGATCTTTAATCTTCTTTATCAATAAAAAGACATTCAAAATAGAATATTAACTGGTCACATGTATGTTAAACATCTTGTTTTTCTCTCAGCATCAGCTGCCAAGAGGCAAAATAAAAACAGAATATTTTATCCCCCTGCACTCTTTACTTTGCTGAGGTGCTATGCATAAGACACGTATCTAAATTAAGAAATACCCAATTCCTCATTTTAAGCTCTACAAAGAAAACAGATCACACCAAAGCCTATTCCAAGATTACCCTAACGGCATCGTTCTTTATGTTATCATTTGGAAAAGTATGAAAAAGATACAATAAGTATTAGCTATGCATATCTATTAAAAATATGCTGAGGTTCTTTTAGAGAGGTGTGTAACAGTGTAAAGGGGAAGAGGAGAGGTAGTGAAGACAACAAGCATTTATTAAGTGTCTACTATGTGATGGTACGATGCTAAGGGTTAGAAATAAGTAAGACGATGGGTTCAAGTTCCAGCTCTGCTAATTTATATCTTGTGATTTTGGTAATCTGTCACCTCTTTGGAGCTCAGTTTCCTAATCTGAAAAATGAGATGCCCCACCCTACTTATCTTATAAGTTGTTGTGACAATCAAATGAGGTATAAAATCTAAAGGGCTATCTAATTGTTAGGCATTATTTTACTATAGTTTTAAGCAGTGATATTTTTAGAAATATCAGAATAAAGGCTAGTAAAGTCATATTTAAAAACAGTCTATTTATATTCAATATTAATATCATGAACATTAAAAACTATGGTTTATTTATTTGAATTATTGTATCATTTAGATTATGGTATTCTATATTAAATTTGGACTTTAGAGGGTAAAATATGGAAAGAAAAACTGATTAAAGCAAAATTCTAAACGAGGAAACATAGTACTTAATGATCTTGTATAGATATACTTAGTGATATAGTCTAGGACCCCCTAAAACCTCATTTTAAAAACATTAGAGTTTATTAATAGAAGACTAGAAAACCAAAAGAAAAAATTTAGTCAACTGAGTCTGAAATACTGAAAAATTTCATACATTTCCATTAATATGCAAACCTATAGCTGTCTATTTGTAAGAACTCAGGAAAGCTTCCAAATTAGTTTCTCAAAATTTATTCTCCTTATAGTTAATGAGAAACACAACTTTTGTTCTCTCAACTATTATAAAGCCTAACTAATCGTGAATAGTGGGGGAAAAAACTATTCTGAAATGGTGAAATATGCTATTTTAATTCTTCTAATAACACTAATAATTAAAAACATTTTGTAATTGTATCATCATGCTAATTTTTCTACATTTCTAAAGAAATGGTACAATAGATATTTTTTCCAAGTGGTTGAAAATAGTTGTTTTCTTCAATTAGTCAAAGAACTGACATGTTTTTTTTTTTAAATTAATTTATTAGTTTAGTTTCAGTTAACAAGTTTCAATTCCATAGTTCCTTGATTTTCAAATTTCCTTTACTTCCCTCCCCCCTCCCCACATGACAGCATATAGTCCAGTATAGGATGTGCATATGCATTCTATTAGACATTATTCCAGTTACAAAGGCGTATTGTACTAGGTGGGATGAAAGATGGTAAGGAAGAAATAAAACCAAACAATGAAAAGAACAAGATCATTTAGTTTGCTTCCATCAGGATTCAGGTTCAGTTCTTTCTAATTATATCCATTTCTCACTTTCTTGAGTCTTTCGGGATTGACTTATATCACTGCATTGCTGAAAAGAGTTCAGTCTGTCATAGTTGGTCATCACAGATATGGTATGTCTGTGATTGTATACAGATTTCTTCTGATTCTACTCTTCTCGCTCAGCATCAGTTTGTATAAGTCTCTCCAGGTAATTATGAAATCTGTCACCTCTTCATTTCTTATAGCACAATAATATTCCATTACATTCATATACCACAACTTGTTTAGCCATTCCCCAATTGGTGGGCACCCCTTCAGTTTCCAATTCTTTGCAACCACAAAAAGGGCTGCTAAAAATATTTTTGTACATATGGGTCTTCCTCCCACTTCTATGATCTCTTTGGGATATAACCCTAGAAGTGGTATGGCTGGGTCAAAGGGTATGAAATTATTTATAATCCTTTGGGCATAATTCCAGATTGCTCTCCAGAATGGTTGGATAAGTTCACAACTCCACCAGCAATGTATTAGTGTTCCAATTTGTCCACATCCTCTCCAGCATTTGTCACTTTCTTCTTCTGTCATCTTAGCCAATCTGACTGGAGGGATGTGGTATCTCAGAGTTGTTTTGATTTGCATTTCTCTAAATAATAGTGATTTAGAGCATTTCTTCATATGCTTATAGATATCTTTAATTTCTTTCTCTGAAAATTTCCTGTTCATATCCTTTGACCACTTATCAATTGGGGAATGACTTGTACTCATATAGATTTGGCTCAATTCTCTATAAATTTTAGAGATGAGTCCTTTATCAGAGACACAAGTTGTAAAAATTCTTTCCCAATTTCCCACCTCCCTCTTGATCTTGGTTACATTGGCTTTGTTTGTACAGAAGCTTTTCAATTTAATGTAATCAAAATTATCCATTTTGCATTTTATAATGCTCTCTAATTCTTGTTTGGTCCTAAAGTCTTCCCCTCTCCACAGATCTGTCAGGTAAACTATTCCTTGCTTTCCCAAACTGCTTACAGTATCATCCTTTACACCTAGATCATGCACCCATTTGGACTTGATTTTGGTATATGGTGTTAGATAATGGTTTATGCCCAGTTTCTGCCATACTATATTCCAGTTTTCCCAGCAGTTTTTGTCAAATAGTGCATTCTTATCCCAAAAACTGTGGTCTTTGGGTTTATCGAACAATAGATTGCTATATTCATTAACTGCTGGGTCTCCTGCACCTAATCTATTCCATTGATCAACTACTCTACACCTCTGCCAGTACCAAGCAGTTTTGATGACTGCTGCTGTATAATACAGATTAAGATCTGGCATAGCTAGTCCACCTTCCCTAGCGTTTCTTTTCATTAATTCCCTTGATATTCTAGACTGTTTGTTTTTCCAAATAAATTTTGTTATTATTTTGTCTAACTCTAGAAAGTAGTTTTTTGGTAAATTGATTGGTATGGCACTAAATATACAGTTTAGTTTGAGTAAAATTGTCATTTTTATTATATTAGCTCGACCCAGCCATGAGCAATTGATATTTTCCCAACTATTTAGATCTGCTTTTATTTGTGTGAGAAGTGTTTTGTAGTTGTGATCATATAGATTCTGGGTTTGTTTTGGCAAGTAGATTCCCAAATATTTTATAATGTCTACAGTGACTTTAAATGGGATTTCTCTTTCTATCTCTTGCTGTTGAGTTTCATTAGAGATGTACAGGAATGCTGAGGATTTATGTGGGTTTATTTTATATCCTGCAACTTTGCCAAATTTATTTATTGTCTCTAGTAGTTTTTTACTTGATTCTCTAGGATTCTCTAAGTATATCATCATATCATCTGCGAAGAGTGATAGCTTGGTCACTTCTTTACCTAATTTGATTCCTTTGATTTCTTTTTCTTCTCTAATTGCTACTGCTAGTGTTTCTAGTACCAGATTGAATAAGAGGGGTGATAGTGGACACCCTTTTTTCACTCCTGATCTTATTGGGAAGGCTTCTAGTTTATCCCCATTGCATATAATACTTGCTGATGGTTTTAAATAGATGCTATCAACTATTTTGAGGAAGGCTCCATTTATTCCTTTACTTTCTAGAGTTTTTAATAGGAATGGGTGTTGTACTTTGTCAAAGGCCTTTTCTGCATCTATTGAGATGATCATGTGGTTTCTGCTAGTTTTATTGTTGATGTGCTCACTTATACTGATGGTTTTCCTAATATTAAACCATCCTTGCATTCCTGGAATGAATCCTACCTGATCAGAGTGTATTATTTTGTGATAAGTTGTTGGAGTCTTTTGGCTAATATTTTATTTAGAATTTTTGCATCTAAATTCATGAGGGAAATTGGTCTATAATTTTCTTTCTCTGTTTTATCTCTTCCTGATTTAGGAATCAGTACCATATTTGTGTCATAGAAAGAGTTTGGTAGGACTCCTTCTTCACTAATTTTCCCAAATAGTTTGTAGAGTATTGGAATCAATTGTTCTTTAAATGTTTGATAGAATTCACTAGTAAACCCATCTGGCCCTGGAGATTTTTTCCTAGGGAGTTCTTTGATGGCTTGTTTGATTTCTTTTTCTGAGATGGGGTTATTTAGGTAATTCACTTCCTCTTCAGTTAATCTGGGCAACTTGTGATTTTGTAAATATTCATCCATTTCACTAAGATTGTCATATTTATGTGCATACAATTGGGAAAAATAATTCCTCATTATTTTTTTTGATTTCCTCTTCATTGGAGGTAGATTCACCCTTTTTATTTTTGATACTCATACTTTGGTTTTCTTCTTTATCTTTTTTTTATCATAGTGACTAAGGGTCTATCAATTTTGTTGATTTTTTCATAAAACCAGCTCTTAGTTTTATTTATTAATTCAATGGTTTTCTTAATTTCAATTTTATTAACCTCACCTTTGGTTTTCAATATTTCTAATTTAGTACTTAATTGGGGATTTTCAATTTTTTCTTTTTCTAGATTTTTCAGTTGCATGTCCAATTCATTGACCTCCCTTCTCTCTGCTTTACTTAAGTATGCACTCAGGGATATAAAACTTCCCCTGAGAACTGCCTTTAGTGCATCCCACAAATTTTGGTATGTTGTTTCATTATTATCATTCTCTTGAATGAAATTATTGATTGTTTCTATAATTTCTTCTTTGACCCACCAATTTTTTAGGATTAAATTGTTTAGTTTCCAATTAGTTTTTAGTCTATCTTTCCATGGCCCTTTATTGCATATAATTTTTTTTGCATCATGATCTGAGAATGATGCGCTTAATATTTCTGCCTTTCTGCACTGGACTGTGAGGTTTTTATGCCCTAGTACATGGTCTATTTTTGAGTATGTACCATGCACTGCTGAGAAGAAAGTAAATTCCTTTTTGTCCCCATTTGGTTTTCTCCAGAGATCCATCATATCTAGTCTCTCTAAGATTCTATTCACCTCCTTAACTTCTTTCTTGTTTATTTTGAGGTTAGATTTATCGAGTTCAGAGAGGGGAAGATTAAGGTCCCCCACTAGTATAGTTTTGCTGTCTATTTCTTCCTCTAATTCCTTTAACTTCTCCTCTAGGAATTTAGATGCTATACCACTTGGTGCATATATATTAAGTAGTGATATTGCTTCATTCTCGATGGTGCCTTTTAGTAGGATATAGTTTCCTTCCTTATCTCTTTTAATTAGATCTATTTTTGCTTTTGCTTTATCTGAGATAAGTATTGCTAGCCCTGCTTTTTTTACTTTAGCTGAGGCATAATAAATTTTACTCCAACTTTTTACCCTTACCCTGTGGGTATCCCTTTGTTTCAAATGTGTTTCTTATAGACAGCATATTGTAGGATTATGGTTTTTAATCCATTCTGCTATCCACCTCTGTTTTATGGGAGAGTTCATCCCATTCACATTCACAGTAATAATGACTACCTGTCTCTTCCCCTCCATCCTATTCCCTCCCGTTTATGTTTTTGTTTCTTCCTTCTCCCTTCCCCTCCTTGAAGTTTTCCTTTTTGACCACCCCTTCCCTCAGTGTTCCCACCCAGTGATCCCTCTTCTTAACCTACCCTCTCCCCTTATTACTGTTTCCCTCCCTTCTAATCCCCCCCTTTAGTCTCCTCTTTTTCACCCCCCCTTACCCTTCTGCTTTCTATAGGACGAAGTAAGTTTTTATACTTATCAGAGTGAATTACTCCCCGTTTGATTCCAAACCAATGAGAGTAAATTTCAAACATTGCTCCTCTCCCTCCCTCCTTTTCCTCTATTTAGTGAATTTATGTGTCTATTCACATTAAAATCTTAAACTTCACTGATTTAAGTTGATCCCTCTTTGAAACAGAACCAGTGAGAATAGTGTTTAAATGATGTTCCTCTCCCTCTTTCTTTCCCCTCTTTTATAGTGTTTTAATGTCCCTTCAGATGGCATATTTTACCTTTTCCTAGCTCATCCTTTCCTTTTTCCCATTATAGTCCCTTTGATCCCCTTAATAGTTTTGTTTTTTTTTTTAGACATCAGGTTAGTGCATTCATACCCACACCCTCTATCTAAGTATAACCCTTTTGAAGGTCATGATAATCATATTTGAATATTGACAGTTATCAGCTCCACATATAGGGATGTGAACATTTTGCTCTTGTTGCATCCCAAGTAATGAGTGTGTGTTTGTGGGTGTGGATGTGTGCATTTATGCATGTGTGAGTCTGTGTTTCTCTTGTTTACCTTTTTATGTCTTTCTTGAGTCTTGTAATTGGAGATCAAATTTTCCATTGAGCTCTGGCTTTTTCATCAGGAACATCTGGAAGTCCCTTATTTCATTAAACAACCATCTCCTTGCCTGGAAGATTATGCTAGGTTTTGCCGGGTAGTTAATCCTTGGTTGTAGTCCTAGCTCTCTTGCCCTACGAAATATCAAATTCCAGTCCCTCCGCTCTTTTAATGTAGAAGCTGCTAGGTCCTGTGTGATCCTAACTGTAGTTCCTCGATATTTGAATTGTTTCTTTTTGGCTGCTTGTAGAATTTTTTCTTTAATCTTGTAATTCTGGAATTTGGCTACTATATTTCTTGGAGTGTTCAGTTTGGGATCTCTCTCAGGAGGAGTCCGGTGAATTCTGTTGATAGTTATTTTATCTTCTGATTCCAGGACCTCAGGACAGTTTTCTTTGACAATCTCTTGGAGGATGTTGTCTAGGCTGCTTTTTTCATCATGGCTTTCTGGTAGACCAATAATTCTTAGGTTGTATCTCCTGGATCTGTTCTCTAGGTCAGTTATTTTTCCAGTGAGATATTTTACATTTTCTTGCAATTTTTCGATCGTCTTGTTTTGTTTGATTGACTCTTGCTGCATCATAGAGTTCTGAGCTTCAATTTGATTGTTTCTAATTTTTATCGAATTATGGTCTTCAGTTATTTTTTGAAGTTCCTTTCTTAGGGAGGTATTTTCTCCAATTACTTCATTGAGACGTTTTTCCAAGTTGGTCACTGCCTCCCTGATTTGGTCTTTAAAATTTTTCTTAAGCTCCTCCAGGAATGCTATTTGGGCTTGAGACCAGATCATGTTTCCTTCTGTGGTCTCAGGTGTGGGTAGAGAGTCTATATTGTCCTGTGTGTTTTGTTGTTCTTGCCCTGCATATTATGCTCGAATAGACTTTTTGGTGTTCCCCTTCTCCTTCTCGGCTTTTTTTTTTCCCATTGTGACTTCCTGTTTCTTAGTTTCTCAGGCTATGAGTTTAGGGCCTGATCCTTGACTTTGAATACCTCTGGGTGGCTAGTTTATGGCTAAGTCAAGGAAGTCAATGAGGGATGTAGATGAGTAGGTATGGGTGCCTGTGATCACTTCAGATTTCTGCCTCTATACCCCTGGGCTATGAGTAGGCTTTTGTTGGTAAGGAGAGGTGGGGCTTGTTGGGACCCCATCCTCTCTTCTCTTCAGACTCCTGGCTATCTCAGTTACACCCCTTCTTGGAGACTCTCAAGCCTGGGGCTATTTCCATTAACTTGGGATTTCAATCTGGGTGGGAGACTTATCTTTGGGTTTTCTGCTTCATGAAGGAGGGATGGGAGGATCAGAGCAGCTAGAATTTACTTTGCCATTCCAGCCCCTGTATTATACAGGCAGGCAGTTTCTAAACTTCCAGGCTGGGGGCTGAATGCAGCCAGAGAAGCCGCTCTTTCCGCTGAGGGCCCAACTCTCCTACCTGACTCCAATGATCCTACCCGTCTGATAGATGACTGTGATTTGTCCTCCTTAAGTCTGCAGGCTGGGGCTTTTGCTCTCTCTGGTGTAGTCTGCTTGTCTGCTCTTAGGTCTGGGCTGTGCAGACACCACACGCTCTGCGCTCGACCAGTCCGGACGCACTGGGCAACCTCCTGGGCTGGACTCTGCCACACTTCGTCTTCCAGTGGGTTCCGTCACTCAGGTTTCCACTCAGATTCACCCTTTGAGCCTTAGTGACCGAGGAGCTCAGCGAGGTTACTGCTTCCTTTCTGCCATCTTGGCTCCTCCTCCCCAGAACTGACATGTTTACTACAGAATTAGGTTTACAATGTTAGTGCTTCAGGTTTATTTACTTATTTTTTTTTGTTTACCTGGAATTAAGGTCAAGTTGCCACAAGATGATTAGTTGTATTTTATGTGCTCATTGTTTGAAAAGTTGGGCTTTTTATAAGCATGACTGACTACCAAGTAACTATAATTCTGTTGAAAACAGTTAAGATTACTGTATAGCTATGGCATGTTTTTCTACAGTATGCACTTTCAATAAAAAATTAACTATCATAGAAACTAAGCACAAACATGAAAAACTATTAGGTTATTTACAGCTTACTAGAGTAGCATTATAAATGATCAAAACAAATATTTAGCAGGACCCTTTATTTGTAAAAATAATTTTCTAACAAAAAATGAAAGAATTAATTATGAATCTGATGTTCTTTCCTTCTTTAACACTATGCCGGTTTTATTAAAACAGCAGTTTTGGAGCATGCCAGAAGATTTGTGAGTTCTTACTGGTTGACAATGATTCAATACTTTAGCAACCAAGTGGAGGAGACCTGCAGTTGGCAACGATCTTGGCACCACTGTGTAGGAGTCTTCCAACATGGGAAAGTGGAGATCACTGCCAATGACCAAAGAAATAGGACTTTCCCACTGCACAGTGAGATATGAAGCAAGCATTGGCCTTCCATGGTGGTGAATGATGCAGGAAGGCCTAAGGTTCCAGTAGAATACAAAGGGGAGACCAAAAACTTTTATCCAGAAGTATCTTCAGTGGTCTTGACCGATATGAAAGAAATCACTGAAACTTATCTTGGAAAGATTGTTACAAATGTTGTGGTCACAGAACTAGTCTACATTGATTATCCTCAACATCAAGGGATTAAAGATGTTAGAACCCATTATTGGTTTCAATGTGTTCTGATTCACCTGTGAGCCAACTGCTAAAGCTATTGCTTTATTGAAATGTTTGGATAAAAACATTCTCTAAACTTAGGGAAATGTGTTGATCTTTGCCCCTAGATGTAAAGGTGACTCTTTTGAGGTGACATTTTCTATCCTTGCCACTGAAGATGGGATCCTTGAAGTCAAGTCCACAACTGGGGACATTCATGTGGGTGGTGAGGATTTTGATAACATTATCGTCAACTATTTCATTGCTGAGCTCAAGCACAAGCACAAGAAAGGTATCAGTGAGAACAAGAAGGCTGTATACTTCATTTGTGCTGTTTGTGCACATGTAAAGTATACTTCCCTCTTCTAGTTACCAGGCAGTATGGAGGCCTATTCTTCGAAAGTACTGACTTCTATGTCTCTATTTTCCTTTTTGAAGAGTTGAATGCTGGTTTCTTTCCTGGTATAGTGGACCCCATGGAAAAAGCCCTAAGAGAAACTAAACTAAAGGGACATAGATCCATGGCAATATCTTGGTGGATAGTTCTACCTTGTATCCCCAACATCCAGAAATTTCTATATGGCTTCTTCAGTGGCAAAGAACCTGAACAAGAGAATTTATCTTGATGAGGCTGTTACTTATTCTGCAGCTACATGGACTGTTCAGGACTTGCTGATGTTGTATGTCACTCCTCTTTCCCTTGGTGCTGAAACTGCCGGTAGAGTTAAAAGTTCTGATCAAACAAAATACTATTATTTCCACCAAGCAGACAGTCCTTTACCACTTACCTGGACAGTAAGCCTGGTGGGCTTATCTAGGTTTATGAAAACAAAAAAGGAACAACAGTTAAAGACACCCTAGACTCTAAGAACTTATGTTTTCAATATGAAGACTACAATGCAGAAACTCCAAGGCAAATTTGGTGATAAAGACAAACAGAAGATCCTTGAGAAATGTAAGTAAATAATCAATTGATCCAATAAAAACCAGACTGCTGAGAAAGAAGAACTTAAAAATCTGCTTGAAAGAATCACAGGTCTGAAATCTTATCATTATTAAATAGCTATACAAGAATGTAAGGAGCATGTAGGGAAGCATGCCTGGTGGATTCTAAAATGACAGAGTATCCAACTGGATAATTCTTCTGGATCTACCACTGAAGAGATTGACTAAATGTACCAGAAGAGAGAGAACTGCACACAGCTTTTAAAACACTGAAGAACCTTAAGTGTAGCCAAGCCTTGGTGCTGTGGCAATTTAAAAATAAGATCTGAGCTATGGTGTAAAATAAATCTGGGCATTCTCAATACTTTAATTTGTGCAGAGGGAGAGAAGTGAACAATATTCACTTTATTAGTACTATAAATAAGTGGAAAAATAATTCTTGTCCTAGAGAATAAAAATCTATTTAAAACTAGCCCCACTAAGCAAAAAAAAATATGTTATGTACAAATGATATTTCAATATATGTCAATGTTTTGAGATCACAAATTAATGGAATAAAAATTGCTGAAATACTTTTGTGATTGCTTAATTATACAAAAAAAGAAAATAATGAAAAGACACTGGTAGTAGATTCTAGGAGTCCAAGTATACCTTTTAAAAAATACTATGAACTGGGAGTAGAAACAGCTTATCCAAGCCTCTCTGCCCCCAGATTCCCCACAAACTATGTAAAAGGGGACTATGAACAACTTCTGGAGCCCCAGCACCCACAGAACGACACAGAGAAGCTAACCTCCCGCTGAGGACAGCCCAGCAGCCCTGCAGGAAGGACCAGCGAAGCGGTCTGGGAGCCGGCAACGCGCAGAACGCAGAGCGCAGGAGCCCAGCCGAGCCGAGCCCAGGTCCGCGTGAGCCGAGGTTTTAGCCCCAGGGCGACAGGGCCAGCAGCCAGCTGGAGGAACCCCAGAACACCAGGAGCTGTGGCAACTCCAGAATTATCAACATAGACATGCCTAGGACAAAGTAAGAGGTTAGTGTCCTATGGACTTTGGGACCTGTATTTGGGGAATGCGTCAGCTCCCTCCCCTGGGGGCTAGAAGCCGCTGAGGAGACACGCCATTTTGTAGTTTTCAGAGGCATTTCCGGCTCCCAGCCTACAAATCGTGGGGAGATCCAGCGATCAGTCTTGGGGGGTAATCGCTCTTGCTTTAACCTCCCTGGATCTGGATTGTGATCTAGGGTGGAAGTTGTGGGTGGGTTTACAGCTTGCCAGAAACGGAAGTTGCCCCCCACACGTTCGGGACGAAAATTCCTCTAGCTGGCCTTAAAGCCATAGTGTGGCAACAAGCCCAAAAGTCAAGCAATTAAGTGACAACATGCCAAGGCAAAGGAAACAGAAAAATGCAACCCTAGACTCCTATTTTGGGGGCATAGAGCGGGAAAAGGACTGTGAGGTCAGAAGTCCTGCTCCAAAAGCCCCAGGGGAAAACATGAGTGGGTTGCAGGCCATAGAGGACCTTAAGAAGGACTTTAAAAATCAAATAAGAGAAGTGGAGGAAAAATTAGAAAGAGAAATGAGAAGGATGCAGGAAAAGTATGAAATGAGGGTCAACAGCCTGACTGAGGAAAACAACACCTTAAAAAATAGACTAACTCAAATGGCAAAGGAGGCCCAAAAGGGCAATGAGGAGAAGAATGCCTTAAAAAGTCGAATTTGCCAGATGGAAAAAGAATCTCAAAAGTTCACTGAGGAGATTCATGCCTTCAGAGTTAGACTGGAGCAAATGGAAGCTAGTGACTTTATGAGAAATCAAGATGCTGTTAAGCAGATCCACACAAACGAAAGATTAGAAGGCAATGTGAAATATCTCATGGGAAAAACCACTGACCTGGAGAATAGATCCAGGAGAGACAATTTAAAAATTATTGGACTACCTGAAAGCCATGATCAAGGAAAGAACCTAGAAATCACCCTTCAAGAAATTCTCAAGGAAAACTGCCCTGATGTTTTAGATCCAGAGGGCAAAATAGAGGTTGAAAGAATCCACCGATCACCTCCTGAAAAAGATCCCAAAAAGAAAACTCCCAGGAATATTATAGCCAGGTTCCAGAATCCCCAGATCAAGGAGAAAATACTACAAGCAGCCAGGAAGAAACAATTTCAATATTGTGGAAACACAATCAGAATAGCACAAGACCTGGCAGCTTCTACACTGAGGGATCAAAGGGCATGGAATATGATATTCCAGAGGGCAAAAGAACTGGGAATGAACCCAAGGGTCACCTACCCAGCAAAACTGAGTATTTTGTTTCAGGGGAAAATATGGTCATTCAGTGGAAGAGAGGACTTTCAAGCATTCTTGAGGAAAAAACCAGAGTTGAATAGAAAATGTGACATCCAGATGTAAGAAGTAAGAGATGCCTGAGAAGGTAATCGGGGAAGAGAGATCAAGGGGAACTTATCAAAGTTGAACTATTTACATTCCTATATGGAAAAGCAATATCTGTGACTGATGATATCTTTCTCACTATGAAAATAATGGAAGAAGAGGGTGTGGTCATATGAATACATATGTGAATGTGTGTGTATATGGTTACAGTTATATATGGATAGAGGGCATAGGTTGAATTTGTTGGGAAGGGAGAATACTCAAGGGATGAAATTATGAGGTGAGAGAGGAAAGTGGCAAGAGGAGATGGGGAGAGACAGGGTAGGGTAAACTATCTCATGTAGAAGAAGCAAGGGGAAGTGGTTGCAAAGGAGGGGGAGAATAAGGAAGGCTAAAAAGGCAAAACCACATTCACATTGAATTTGGTTCAGGGAGAAAATGACATACATACTAAATGGGATATCTCAACCTGCAGCAGGATAGGGGGAAGGGGGATGAGAGGAGGGATGATGGATGGGAAGGCATCCTTGGGGTGAGGGGAGGTTGGAAGTACCCACTATAGAAGAGGGACAGGATCATGTAGGGAATGGACCAGGTGGGGGGTGGGATGAGTGGGAGGGAATTATAAGCAGCCTTGTACAATATATCTACCATGATAATGTTTTGCATAGCTAGACATGTACAACATATACTGAATTACTTATCTCCCAAGAAGGAATGGGTGACAAGGGAGGAAGGAAATGGATCTGAAATTCGAGGTCGTAACATTAAATGTTTCAAATATATATATAAATACTATTATTAATACTCTTTTGCCAATAATTGGGAGATAAGATGTGCAGGCATTGGGACACAAAGATTCATCTTCCTCTGATGGAAAAGTCGATGGGGGTATGGGAGAAGGTATGGGAGAGAGCAGATTGGAGGAAGCGATATCTTGTGGGACTGCTATTCAGGGAGGTTGGGTAGGGGAATAATGGGGGGGAAATGATTGTAACTCAAAATCTGGCGGAAATGAATGATGTAAAACAGAAGTTAATAAAGCATTTGTTTAAAAAAAATACTATGAACTAAAACTTAAAAAAAACAACATAAATTTGATTCTTAATAACATATGAAACTATAGGTTTGTTTTTTAAATGCCCAAGGGACAGAGTATTTTCGCATATAACATTTAATACTCTCTCAGGGGTAAGACCATATTCAGATCCTGGTAATAACTGTAGATCTATGAAGGGACAAGCTCCAATAGTTCTTTATATTTTTCTAAAGGACTGAAAGAAGAGAAAAATGGTACAGAGATTTGAGATTGTTGATCGGCCTTTACGATAATTTCCAAAAAGGGACTTATGAACAAATCCCATGGAAAATAGGAATACATCAGTGATGTGTCAAACAGTTTGGCTAACTAGAAGGTGAATGAGAAGGAAGGAATGACAAAATTTTTTTCCCCTTTCACAGAAGCAAGCCTTTTATATTCACAGATTGTATAACTATACAGTGGTCATTTAAAATGCCTAAATAATAAGAATACATGGGATGTTTTCACAAAAATACTTTATTGACTAAATATAATAACATGAGGAATGGCATGAAAATAGCAGCTGCTTAGGAAGCTACCAGAGAACAGTATGGAATCCAGTACAGAAGCTCTCAGGAGGTTCAAAAAGCTGTTCATGGATATTGGTACTCTCTAATGTCCAAATTTACCTTGGGTCAAATTTAGAGTTTTCATGGACGGATGGAGATAAATCCCACTTCTTCTCAAAACCATTCACTCCCTAAACTTCACCCATGAATCCCCACTAAGATGTATGGGATGGGAGGGGTAGGGATTTAGAAGAACTTCTATGATTGTTGCCTACTCTGAACACTTGAGATCTGGTCATATAAAGTGCTTCATGGATTTCAAGGATTACTTGCAGTGCAGTAAAAAATGTGACAAAGGAATTAAGAGCAATGAGTGATGAGGACTGGATAAAAGAGATCTTTGAAAGCTGATGACTTCTGTTAAAACATTTCATTACTTTGCTGCCTTTAAAGTAACAGGTGCTTCACCATTCTGTCTCTACTTTTTATCCATGCAGTGACATACTACAAAAGATAACCTTGCTGTCCTTTTTTGTACATTCTTTAGTCTCTTAATTTCCCAATAATAGAGGGTGGCAAAGCTGAGGTTCCACTTTATTATGTTAGAGTTAATATGACTAATTTTGTGTATTAAACAAAATTCAGAAGAATATTCATTTAATCTGTATTCAATTTAGAAAGTGTAATTTTTCAGGCATAGTTCCACATATCAAGTAACCAAAGCGTATTTGTTATTTTCAATTTCTCTTTCATGTCTGGTTCTTTTTTGTTCTCTCTAGTATTTGAAAGTAATAAAGCATTTTTTTTTCAAATATACTCTATAGGTTGCACTTTTCATTTAATGGAGAGAACTTTCCCATTGTATTCAAAATTCATAAATATTATTTAATATAAAATAAGAATGGTAGCAAGGAAAAAGATGCAGCAGTAAAGATTTAAGATTCTTTCCTTTAGTTAATGTATCCTGCTTTATAACTTTGATGGGTACTTACAAAATGTCCCTGTTCACTTTGCTCTTTTTATGCTCTCCCAAGAACCATATTAATAAAACCCTCTATTTTAATTTAGGCTTAGAGTCAATACTTTTTAAAAAGATTTCTAACTTTATCAGTGGGCTCATTTCTCTTTTTAAGGGATATTTTAACTCTTGTATGCATTAGTAGAATCACATATTTGGAGGTGGAAAGGACCTCTTAGAGGTCATCTATTTGAATCCACTTTTTTTTTTTTTAACACAAGGAACCTGGGGCCCAGAAAGGTTAAATGACTTATCTAAGGTCTCAAAGATAGGAAGCAGCAGAGCTGGGATTCAAATTTTGGGTCCTGTGATCCCAAGTTTACTGGCTTTCTAGGGCAACACGTCAATGATTTTCATGAGTTCCTTTCTCTTGAAATTTCTCATGAGTTGTTTCTTTTCCTTTTCCTGCCCCCTCATCACTACCTGTTGGTAAGTCTTCTAGAATGAGCCAAAGCTTATGCTCTGGTATAGCCTTTGAGAACACAGGTTCAACATAATAAGACACTAGAATAGGACATATGTTTTGTTTATAATTAAGAAAAAAGCTCAAGTCTGGTCCCAAACAATGAAAAGACTCGAGATAAATCAACATAGTATTAACCTCTTAAGATACTAATCATGTTCATTAATTGTGCTTATATTTGGTGCTTTTCCTCAAAGATACTTTATAAGTTTTCTAATACTTATTGTTGCTGACTTCTTGGTAGTATTTGACACTACTGACTAACCTCTACTCCTAGATACTCTTCTGTTCATATGATCATTCCTATTCTATGTGCTTTGTTAGATTATCATCTATATCCTATCTCAAATCACAGTCCTGGATCCTCTTCTCTTTACACTCCCTTTTCTGGGAGTCCTTATCAGACTCCATGAATTCAATTATTACCTCTATGTAAATGAAGTAAAAATCTACATATCTGTTCTCTTTTCTAAGCTCCTGTCACTCCTCCCTAACTGCCTATTGGAATTCTGAACTTGATTTCTCATTGCCATTTCAAAATCAACATGTCAAAAACAAGATTGATAATGCCTCCCTCTCCCTTATGTGGACTTCCCAATTTCTGTCCAGTGCACTACCAAATTTAGTCACTCAGGTTTAAAACTTTGGATTCCAATCAGTTGTCCATATCCAATCAGTAGCCAAACTTTGTCATTTCTACTTCTATAACATCTTTTATTCCTTCTCTCAGTTCAAAGAGCTACCACCATAGTTGAAACTTTTATCACCTCTTCTCTGGATTATTACTCCCAAATAGCCTGATAATTGATTCCACTGTCTCACATTTCTCTCCTCTCCAATACATTCTCCATACTAGGGTGATATTTCTAAAGCACAGGTATGACCATGCCTCTCCCTTATTTAATAAATTCTAGTGGCTCCTTATTACCTTTGGAGTCAAAGTGATTGATTTAAAGCCTTTCATAACATTGATCCAATTTATCTTTCTGTACTTATTAAACATAATTCTCTGTTCCAACCAAACCAACAACTTATTTTTCCTCTTTCCTCATAAATGATACTCCATGTCCTGTACCTTGCATCAGTTACCCCATGCCTATGATGCATGCCCTTAATCACCTCCACCTCCCAGAATCTAGTTTCCTTTAAAATTCAGTTCAAGAGTCAACTTTTTTTGTTGTTGTTGCTTTTTGCAGGGCAATTGGGGTTAAGTGATTTGCCCAAAGTCACACAGCTAGTAAGTGTCAAGTGTCTGAGGCCGGATTTGAACTCTGGTCCTCCTGACTCCAGGGCCAGTGTTCTATTCACTGTGCCACCTAGCTGCCCCCAAGAGTCAACTTTTACAGAAGAGCTTTCATGATCACCCTCCCTAAGCAGGTCATTGGATCAGTGGATAAAGCATTGGGCCTGTAGCCAAAAAGACTTGAGTTTAAATCTGGCCCAGATACTAGCTGTATGACTCTGGGCAAGTCTCTTAAAAAAACAAAAGAACAAAAACAAAAACAAAAAAACACATTAAAAAAACCTCAAACCAAAACAACAACATCAACAACAACCTCTGTTTGCCTCAGCTTCCCCATCTATAAAATGGGGATAATAAAAGCACTTCTCTTTCAGGGTTGTTGTAAGGCTCAAATGGGATAATAATTGTAAAGCACTTAATGCAGTAAATGCTATATAGATGTTATTATTATCCCAATTACCTTATATTTAATATATTTATTATGTATATTTTGGGTACATATATCTATACCAATAGAATATACATGTCTTTGAGGCAGAGATACTAACCGGCATAGGCAAATTCTGGGCCAGGCCTAAGCTAGGCCAGGTCGATAATTCAGTTTGGAAGGTTAAAATTCAATAGCTATTATTAGGCAATGAAATTAAATTAAAAACACTTCACTAAACAAAGACTGAAAGAATAAAGCTTCCAAAGTAAAAAGACTATCAAAGGATGCTACTCCCATTCCCTTTCAATAATAACCACAGCAAACAGTCAGCTAGATCAGGAAGGCAAGGCATTCTCAGAAAGGAAGCAAGAACTCAGGACTTCCTTCTCTACTATGCTTTGTATTTGTTCAGTTGTACCTGACTTTTTGGGACTCCATTTGGGGTTTTCTTGGCAAAGATACTGAGGTGGTTTGTAATTTCCTTTTCCTTTTCATTTTACAGAAAAAGAAAAGGGAAGCAAACAGTGACTTGCCCAGAATTACAAAGCTTGTAAGTGCCTAAGGCCATATTTGAACTCACGAAGCAGTCTTTTCATTGTACCACCTAGCTGCTCCATGCTTTGTATACCTCAATGACTTTAAAGAGCCAGACCAGCTTGTTACTGTTGTTTGTCCTTCATTCTCAAAGAAGACCATGACATCAGGGAGGTGAAGTCAGAACATGCAAGTGAATTGGATTAAGTGAGGGAGGGCTGTGCAAAGTCACCAGCCTCACACTCTCTCCTCTAGAGTCACCTGGGTCCAATGGCAAGATATCGATCAGGACAACTGGAGGTGGGCCTGGATGCAGTGTGAGATCTAGGCCTTTTTTTTTTTTTTTGCTTTTTGGAGGGCAGTCGGGGTTAAGTAACTTGCCCAAGGTCACACAGCTAGGTTTTGGTTTGTGCGGATTAAGTGTTGGAGGCCGGCTCCGAACTCAGGTCCTTCTGATTCCAGGGCCGGCACTCTATTCACTGTGCCACCTAGCCGCCCCTAGGCCTTTTTAAGCTAAGGACTTTAACAGAACTCAGTTTACCTGAAGCAATGCCCATTCAGTGATTAAGGCTAGGTAAGAAATAAGGCAAAGGAATGGCCTCTTTAACCTAGTCAAAAAAAAAAATCAATTTGAGAGACCCTTAGTTTTTCTGGCCAAAACAGAAACAATTGCCATTTACATTCATTCTGAGCAAATCAGGGCCCAAATAATGACCAAGTGGGACTTGTTGACCAATCATGAGAGCCAGAGTGATTTGGGTTTAAGGTATGTTCCTTAAAAAAATAAATCTAGTCTGTAAACCCCAAGCTATGCTTGTGAGATTTCAGCAATCAAAATTTACATTCCTTTGGGCAGATCGTCTGAAGGTAAGGATATGATACCCTATGTGGACAGAGGGAAAGGAAGGGAATGAAAAGAAAAGGAGGAAGGAAAGGAGGAAGGAAGGAAAGAAGGAAAGGAGGAAGGAAGGAAAGAAGGAGGGAAGAAGGGAGGAAGAAAGAAAGAGCTGTGTTCCCCAGCTGGCCAGTTCTAGTTGGGTCCTTAGTGGGGCAGCTCCTACTACTACTACTCACAGAGGATGTTTGTCCTTCATTCTTGAAGAGGGTCATGACATCAGGGAGGTGATGCCACAACACACAAGTGAATTGGATTTAGTGAAGGAGGGCTGTGAAAAGTCACCAACCTTACTTTCTCTTCCAGAGCCATCGGGGTTCAGTGGCAAGATACTGATCAAGATGACTGGAGATGTCCCTCACCAAACCAGCTTACAAGTGGCAGGAACAACCTCTTGGTATTTAAAGTACAGGGTAGAGCAAGAAAGAAGTGATAAAGAAAACTGAGGAAGCAGAGTGAAAAGGAAAGGATGAAAAAGGGGCTGGGCCACCACCTAGAGCAGATACAAACACTATCTTACCCTGAGCAATGTACAGCCCTCAGCACTTCCCAAACCAGTACAGTTACTATTAAAAGGACCAAGCATAGTTTCCAGGGGACATACAGTTGAATTCATCAAAATGAACTAAGTGGAAGGTTGAAAGTGGTTCATATCTAGTTACTAATATTTTATGGTTCTGGATCTGGAATTATTTTAAATTAGCTTTAGGAACATCTAGGTGGCACAATAGATAGAGGACTTGCCCTGGAATCAGAAAGTGACCCCAGACACTTGACACTTACTAGTTGTATGACCCTGGGTAAGGGTCAATAACCTCACCCCCAAAAAACAGCATTAGAAAAAAAACTATGCTTGTTATAGAAAAACTCCATAAAATAGTATCTTCCAAGTATTTTAGGGCTGATGGAATTCAATCAATGACCAACAACCATTTATTAAGCGCCTAATATGTATCATGTATTATGTTAAGAAGGATGCACAGAGATAATTTTAGGATCATGCATCTCTTAGAATAACATAACAAATAAAAAAACAAGTCATGCCAGATTGATTTAATTTCCTTTTTTTTTTAAAAACAACAACAACAACAACTAAGTTACTAAATTGGTATATGAGGAGAATATTGTACATGTAATTTATCAAGATTTTAGCAAAGCTTCTGAAAAAAATGGCTCATATTATTCTTTTTTTCCAAAGTTACCTTTTATTTTTTGTTTTTTTAAATTTTATTTATTTACTTTTAGTTTACAACATTCAGTTCTTTTTTAAACAGCTTTTTTTTTTTTTTGCAAAGTCAAGATGGAGAAAAAAATTTTTTTGGTTTACTTTTAGTTTACAGGATTCAATTTCACAATTCCTTGAGTTTCAAATTTTCTTCCCCTCCCTTCCTTACCCCCCACCCCCTTGAGGGCATATAATCAAGTATAGGATCTGCAAATAGTTTCACATTAGACATTAGTCAGGTTATAAAGAAGGATTGTATCGGATGGAATGAAATCTCATTATTCTTGCACAGGAGATGGAGAGACGTGGACCAGATAATAAGATAGATTCAGAACTGATTGGATAGTCAGACTTTGTTAACAGTTCCACACTGGTGTGGCAAGACTCCTTCGGCCCTGTGCTGTTTAACATGTTTGTCAAAGACAAAAATGAGATGACACAAAGTTAAGGAGAGTTAATGTACTGGATGAGTGATTCAGGATGCAAAAAGAATCGTACTGAATCTATTGAGAGGAAATTGCACTGTGATGAATGTAAATTTGTTCACTTGGATACAAAAAATTATAAATTTCACAAATATAAAATAGCAGGGCTATAGTTAGACACTAGTTTGTCTGAAAACAGCCTGGGGGTTTTAGTGAACTTCAAGTTCAATATGAGTAAGCAGTGTGATATGGCAACCAAAAATGTTGATGCAATTTTCGGCAGCATTATAAAAGCATAATTTCAAGGAATAAAGAAACAATAGTACCACCATACTCTGCAGTCACCAGACCTGATTATGAGTTTTATGTTCATTTCAGAGCAGCACAGTTTAATGAGGATATTGATAAGCTCAAGATAGTTCAGAGGATATCCACTAGGATAGTGAAAGTCTTAATTTCATGTCATATGAGAATCAGTAGAAGGTACTGGGGGATGTTTGACTTGAAGAAAAGAAGACTTGGGGGCACATGATATTTGTTTTCAAGTCATGTGGAAAAGTGATTAACATTCTATTTGGCTCCAGAAAGTGGAACCAGGAGCAGTTTTTGTAAATCTCAAAGAGGTAAACTTAGAAAAAGTTTATAATGCTTAGAAAAGGTTTATAAAAATCAGAGCTGCCCCAAAGTGGAATGGACTGTCTTAAGAGGTGAAAGGTGTTCCTTAAGTTATATACATATTGTTGTTTAGTTATTTCAGTTGTGTCCAACTCTGTGACCTTAGTTGAGGTTTTCTTGGCAAGGATATTGGACTGGTTTGTCATTTCCTTCTCCAGCTCATTTTACAGATGAAGAACTGAGGCAAACAGGGTTAAATGATTTGCCCAGAGCAGGGGTGGGGAACCTGTGGCCTTGAAGCCACATCTGGCCCTCTATGTCCTCAAGTGTGGCCCTTATGACTAAATCCAAACTTCACAGAACAAAACCCCTTAATAAAAGGATTTGTTCTATAAAACTTGGGACTCAAAGGGGCTAGGTGGTCCAGTGAATAGAGCACTGGCCCTGGAGTCAGGAGGACTTGGGTTTGGATCTGGCCTCTGACACTTAAAACACACACACACACACACACACACACACACACACACACACACACACCCCTAGCCGTGTGACCTGGGGCAAGTCACTTAACCCCAATTGCCCTCCAAAAAGCAAAAAAAGAAAAAAAAAAACTTGGACTCAATCAAAAAGTCACACCTAAAGACCAGGAAAGCCACATGTGGCCTTGAGGTCACGGGTTCCCCACCCTTGGCCCACAATCACACAGCTAGTGTTTGAGACCAGATTTGAACTCAGGTCTTTCTGACTCTAGGCCTGGCACTGTATTCACTGCACCACATAACTGTCCATATACTTATTACCTGAGTAATCTAAATGCCATTTTAGAAATCTGAATCTTTAATCTCTATCAGATACTTTTATAAAATACCTTTCCATTAAACTATAAGATCAATTGCAAAGGCCTATTTCCTATGATACCCCATATTACTGTATACCATTGATTATTTCAGATATAAAAGTTCTCAGTGGGGGAATGAGAAAGAGGAAAGAGGAAGAAGCAAAGTTACAAATTGAAAGTTGAGCCAGTGTTGGTTACACAAAAGGAAATGTACATCTCTTAGTTGTGGTAAAAACCAAGTAAATTCAGAAACAGAAATCTATGAAATCAAATTATACCAACTGCTTCATACTATGACTTTCTCAATTCAATGAATGATCTGTATGGATTTGATGCTCTGATTTTTTTTTACCTTACCCTGATAGTTAAGGCAATATTTCCAGTGTACTTAAATTTTTCTTTTTTTGGGAGGAGGTAAGGCAAGGCAATTGTGGTTAAGTGACTTGCCCAAGGTCACACAGCTATAAGTGTGTCAAGTGTCTGAGGTCAGATTTGAACTCAGGTCCTCCTGACTCCAGGGCCAGTGCTCTATTCACTGCACCACCTAGCTGCCCTCAATGTATTTAAATTTTAATATGCCAATTTATAACCTGGAAATAATGCAGTGGTATATTATTTGTCTAAATCTTAATCTTTCAAATTAAATATATGGGGCAAAAAAGATAAAATGACAGAAATTCAAGAAAGTCAATAATGACAAAGAAAAATGATGTTTATAAAAGATTTTTCACAATCCATTTGGTGCCATAAGAATGTATGTAGATGATCTGGTACATTTACTTGTCTCTAGGATTTTGTTGGATTCTACAGCCAACTTCATAGCTGCTACTCCCAAAGAAGTATCCTATGTCATCAGTGGCCCCTAACTACACATCTTCCTCCACCTAACATAAGTAAACACCATCGGGTCAAGGGAGATGGAGTGAAACGGATGTCAAGCGGACCTAGACAAGGGAAGTAGGGCATTTTAAATAATAGACATTTCCCCTTCAGGTTTCCAGATGAAATTGAGTTTTAACTGGCTTTTTGCAAGACCATTTTTGGCATATCAGGGCTTTTGGGAGGAGGTAAGAAACTGCACCTTGTATTTGCCATTGGAAGTAGATATTTATATGTAAGTTGGGTTCTGAACATGATGAGAAATAAGATTATGATATTATGAATTTAAGGAAAAAGCAAAGTTATTTGGTATTAAAAGAAATGTACGGTTCAATTATATCATATAGAAGCTAGTAAGTTTATTTTCTTTGATTCATTTCCTGGTCAATAAAAAGTGAAGTGTTATTGTTGTTAATAACAATTGTTATTGTTATTAACTTCTTTAATTATGAAAATAATATTAGATGGCTAGTTATCATGTAGACCTGAATTCTAGAGTACCTAGCTAAATGAACTTTACTTCTGCACTGATTTTGGCTTCTGATCTGGAGTCTGGAAGAACTGAGTTGGAAAACTGTCTCAAACACTTTCTAGATGTGTATGATCTTGTATAAATCACTTAACCTGTATTTGCCTCAGTTAACTCGTCTGTAAAATGGAGATATTTGTAAAGTTCTTTAAAGACTTTCGAGCACCAGCTAAATTAAATGGTAGCTATTATTTAAAAAATAGGTAAAATAATACATGTAATACTTCCCAAGGAAGTATTTTTACTAAGGAAAAAATAATATTCATGGTGATGTAAGCCTATATAGATTTAAAACTCTCTTTGGCAGAAATGAATTCATATATTTCAATGGTTCTATCATTATTCATTCATATAATTCATCTATTATTCTAATTGTCTGCTAAATTGTAGCTAATTAAAAGACAAACTTAAAAACACATACTTAAGTAAGTTGGAGATAACAAATGTATGTAATATATATGTATATGCAAAAGTATAAACAATGACTCCCACCCCCCCAAAAAAATCCCATAGTTTTGGGAGGAAAGGGACAAGCAGGTAGGGGATGAGGAAAAACTTCATGTAAAAGGTAGAGTTTAGGGTAAGTTAAGAAGGAGATCAGGGATTCTAATAAGTGGAGGTGAGCCCTTAGATTCTTTTGGTGGTATGGCACTGTGCTTTACACAAAGTACATTTATTGAACCAAACTACCTAGTTGCATGATCTTGAGCAAGTAGGTTAACCTATGTGGGTCTCAGTCTCCCAATCTATAAAATGATGGAATTAGAGTAGATGATATTTAAGACTTTATCCAGCTGTAAGATTCTATGATTTATATTGATAAGATGAATGCTAATATCAGGGATATTATGTGAACAGCTCTTTTGTAATGTATAGCACAGTGTTAGCATATGATGTTAACATGTAGAGGCACTGGTCTCTAAATTACCAAACTTTGAAAAAGTGATTCTAAATATCCAAGTAAAGTACTTACTTTATGAAATATCCAGATAGCAAGCTTAAAAATAAAATAGTGTTTGTGCAAAGTAGATGACCCTCTACTGGGAAATAGCTAAACAAATTGTGATACATAAATGGCATGGATTATTACTGTGCTGTAAGAAACAATGAATATGATGAGTGGAGAGAAACATGGAAAGATTTACATTATTTGATAAAGTGGAGCCAAGAAGAAAGAAAGAAAATAAGCATTTATTAAATGTCTACTATGTGTCCAACATTTTACAAATATTTCATTTTATCTTCACAGCAACTCTGTTGGTAGATTGTACTATTATCTCCATTTTTACAGTTGAGAAAATGTAGCAGAGAAAGTTAAGGGATTTTTCCAGGGTCACACAGCTAGTCCGAGAATACATCTCAACTCATATTTATTGATTAGAGGCCCAAAGCTCTATATGGTACATCACATAGCTCCCTATAAGAAATGATGAATATGATCAACAGAGAGAAGGAAAAATGTACATGATTTAATATAAGGAACAGTAAGAAGAAAACAATATATGCGGGGGGGGGGGGGGGGCGGGGCGGGAAGCCAGGAAACTGCCTGAACTCTCCACAGTTTCCCTCAGAATCAACATTAAATCAAGCCTCTAAAAGAATTCTGGAGTAATATAATGTACAAAAAGACAGAGTAAAACAATTTTTCCACCCTAAGGTAACTGAGAAGGATTTTAGGAAAGATTTGTCTCACTTGAGTAAAAGGGGCACATAGCCCAGTGTGGGCAGCATTCAGGCAAGTCAATTGGAAGCTCTTAGCCACAGCACATATCAGCAACCAGGGACCCATGGTTCTGGCTTAGCAGACCAGTGGCACAACAAGGCAGCTGTAAGGCCACTAGCCCCACCACAGCAGGTAAACTGACAGCATTAGGACTCAGGGCACAATAGATACAACTAGATTGGGCCACCCTAGCACAATGGGCAAGCTACCAGCCCCAGAAGCCCCAGCACAGAAAGGTAGAGCAGGCTACTGGAATCCAGTGCAAGAAGCTTGGGACAGTGCCCCCTCCCCCCCCAACCCCCTGTGCCTCAGGAGTAGAGCTAAACTTTGAAAAATAAGCAAAAACAAGAGTAGAAACAGGATTTCCATGCAGCTCTGGCTCCTGCCTTTCCCAATTTATGTAAAAGAAGACTCTGAACAAACTTTGGAGCTACAGAATGCACAAAACTACAGAGAAGCTGACCTCCCACTGAGGACAGACAGGCAGCCTGGCCTTGGCCAGCACAGAGCTCTGGGAGCTGATCCCAGCCCTGCATGAGCCAGAGGTTTTAGCCCCAGGGCAAGCCTGACCAGCAGCCAGCTGGAGGGACTTCAGAACACCAGCAGCTGTGGTGTTTCCAGAATTATCAACATATAGATGCTAAGTAAAAAGTGAGAGGTCAGTGCGGTATGGACTGTGGAACCCACTAGTTGGGAGTGCATCAGGCCTTCCGGCCTCCCCGCTCCCATGAGAAGCCACTGAGGAGCCACAGCACAGCTGCCACAGGGCAGCTTCAGCTCCTGGCCTGCAGACTGTAGGGAGACTGGGTGACCAGTCTAGGGGGTAATCGCTCTTGCTTCAACCTTCTTGAATCTGGATTGCGGTCTAGGGTAGAGGTCTTGGGGTGTGTGACCAGCTTGCCAGAACATATGCGGGCTTCAGAGAGAGCACCCAACTAATACCTCTAGCAGCTGAGAAAACCCCAGCATTTGGGACAGAAGCTCCCCTGTCTGGTGGCAGAGTCCTACTGTGGCAAAAACCCCCAAAGTCAAGTAACTGAGTGGCAACATGCCCAGGCAAAGGAAGCAAAACAAACAGAAGAATCCAACATTAGACTCCTATTTTGGATCAAAGCATGGAACAGGACGAAGACAGTGAAGTCAGACCTCCTACACCAAAAGTTTCAAAAGAAAATACAAGCTGGTTATAGGCCATAGAGGACCTTAAGAAGCACATAAGGGAAGTGGGGGGAAAATTGGAAAGAGAAATGAGAAAGATGCAAGAAAATTATGAAATGAGAGTCAACAGCATGACTGAAGAAAATAACACCTTTAAAAAACAGACTAACTCAAATGGCAAAAGAGGCTCAAAAAAGCAATGAGGAGAAGAATGCATTAAAAAGCCAAATTTGCCAGATGGAAAAAGAATCTCAAAAGCTCACTGAAGAGAATCATTCCTTCAGAATTAGATTGGTACAAATGTAAGCTAGTGACTTTATAAGAAATCAAGATACTATTAAAAAGATGCAAACAAATGAAAAAATAGAAGGCAATGTGAAATATCTCACTGGAAAAACCACTGACCTGGAAAATAGATCCAGGAGAGATAATTTAAAAATTATTGGACTACTTGAAAGCCATGATCAAAAAAAGAACCTAGAAATCATCCTTCAAGAAATTCTCAAGGAGAATTGCCCTGATGTTTTAGAACGAGAGGGCAAAACAGAGGTTGAAAGAGTCCACTGATCACCTCCTGAAAAAGATCCCAAAAAGAAAACTCTTAGAAATATTATAGCCAGTTTCCAGAGTTCCCAGATCAAGGAGAAAACATTACAAGCAGCCAGGAAGGAACAATTTCAATATTGTGGAAACACAATCAGGATAACTCAGGACCTGACAGTTTCTATACTGAGGGATCGAAGGGCTTGGAATATGATATTCGAGAGGTCAAAGGAGCTGGGGTTAAAACCAAGAATCACCTACCCAGCAAAACTGAGCATCATGTTCCTGGGGAAAATATGGTCATTCAGTGGAATAGAGGACTTTCAAGCATTCCTGATGAAAAAACCAGAGTTGAATAGAAAATTTGACATTCAGATACAAGAAACAAGAGAAGCTTGAGAAGGTAAACAGGGAAAAGAAATCATAAGGAACTTATCAAAGTTGAACTACTTATATTCCTACATAGAAAAATGATAATTGTAACTTATGAAACTTTTCTCAGTATGAGAATAGTTGAAGGGAATATAAATATAAATATAAATATAAATATAAATATATGTGTGTGTATACATGTATGTATATGTGTATATATACATATACACATATATATGTCTATATAGGAGGGTATATGGGCATATTGAATACATATGTAAATGTATATATATGTGTCTACAAGTATACATAGATAGAGGGTATGGGACCAATTGAATAGGAAGGGATGATACTTAAAAGATGAAATTAAGAGGTGAGAGAGGAATATAATGAGAGGAGATGGGGAGAGACAGAATGGGGTAAATTATCTCATATAGAAGAGGCAAGGAAAAATTGTTACAATGGAGGGGAAGAATAGGAAGGCAAAAAGGAATGAGTCAACCTTATTCCCATTGAATATGGCTTAGGGAGGGAATGACATACACACTAAATAGGGTATCTCACCCTATAGGAGAGTAGAGGGGAAGGGGAAGGGGGGGGGATAATGGAAGGAAGGGCAGACTGTGGGGGGAGGGAATTTGGAAGCACTCAGTTTTGAAAAGGAACAGGATTAAAGTAGAGAATAGAACAAGTGGGGGGTGGGATAGGATGGAGGGAAATATAGTCAATCTTTCACAATATATCCACTATGGAAATGTTTTGCATAGCTACACACGTACAACCTATATTGAATTACTCATCTTCACAATGAGGGTGGGTGACAAGGGAGAAAGGGAAAGAATTTGGAATTCAAGTTTTAAAATCAAATTTAAATAAATAAATAAATATATATAGATACACACACACACATAAAATTATTATTATTATTATTTTACATGTAACTGGGAAATGAGATATACAGGTACTGGGGCAGAGAGATCCACAGTGCCCTATTGGAAAGTTGAAGGGCTAATGGGGGAAGATATGGGAGAGAGCAGATTGGGGGAGGGGATATTCAGTGGGAACCCTGTTTTGGGGTGGTTGGTAGGGAAAATTGGGAAGAAAATTTGTAACTCAAAATCTTGTGGAAATGAATGATGTAAACTAAAAGATAAAAATAGAGAGAGAAAAAACAGAAATTCAAAGAAGCAAAATTGAAAAAAAAGTAGAATTGGTCAAATAGAAAAGGAGGTATGGGGCAGCTAGATGGTGCAGAGAATAGAGCACTGGCCCTAGAGTCAGGAGGACCTGAATTCAAATCTGGCCTCAGACACTTAACACACAAAAAAATAGCCACGTGACCCCAGGCAAGTCACTTAACCCCAAATTACCCTCCAAAAAGGAAAAAAGAAAAAGAAAAAAGAAAAAAAGAAAGGAAAAGGAAGTATAAAACCTAACTAAAGAAAATAATTCCTTAAAAATTAAAATTGGGTAAATCCAAGCTAATGATACTATGAGACATCAATAATCAATCAAACAAAATAAAAAGAATGAAAAGTAGAATAAAATGTAAAATACCTCACTGGAAAAACAACTAACTTGGAAAAAAGATCCAGGAGAGATAATTTAAGAATTATTGGGCTACCTGAAATCCATGATTAAAAAAAAGAGAGAGAGAGAGAGAGAGAGAGAGAGAGAGAGAGAGAGAGAGAGAGAGAGAGTCTGGAGAGTATCTTTCAAGAAATTATTAAGGAAAAAGTACTGATCATTTCCTAAAAGAGACCCCAAAATGAAAACCCCGAGAAATATAGTAGCCAAATTCCAGCACTATCAGGGCAAGGAAAAAGGACTGTAAGTAGCAAGAAAGAAACAATTAAAATATCAAGGAGCCACAGTCAGGATTACACAGGATTTAGCATTAAAGGATTAGAGGGCTTGGAATATGATATTCCAGAAGGCATAGGAGGAGTTTGGATTACAAACAAGAATCAACTACCCAACAAATTGAACATAATCTTTCAGGGGAAAAGATGGAAATTCAATGAAAGAGAGGACTTTTAAATTTTCCTGATGAAAATGCCAGAACTGAACAGAAATTTCAATCTTTAAATATAAGACTCAAGAGTAGTATAAAAAGGTAAAGAGCAAAGAAAAAAAACACAAACAACCCATGGTATTCAATAAGGTTAAACTGTTTACATCTCTACATGGGAAGATGATGCTTGTAACTCTTAAGATGATACTTGTATCTTTATTGGACAGTTAGAAGGTGTATACTTAGAGTCAAATTGAGTTGACTTTGATGTGATGACTAAAATAAATTAAGAGGTGAAAAGAAGATTGTATCGGGAGAAGAGGAAAGGGGGAGGCAGAATGGGCTAAATTATATCACATGAAGAGGCATGAAAGACCTATAAGAGTAGAAAGAAGAGGGGAGTTGAGCATTGTTTGAATTTTACCCTCATTATATTTGGCTCAAAGAGGGAATAACATACACACTCAGCTGGGTAGAGAAAATTATCTTACCCTACTGGCAAGTAGGAGGGGAAAGAGGAAAGAAAAGGAGGTGGGGCTGATAGAAGGTAGGGAAGAAGAGAGTGCAAAAGTAGGAGAGGAAAGTGAAAAGAAGGGGGCAGGGGACTAACAGAAGGGAGTGCAGATTGAGGGAGGTGCTAGTCAGAAATAAAACACTGGTAAGGAGGGATAGAGTGAAAGGAGAGAGAAGAGCATAAAAAGGGAGAAAAATAGGATGGAGGAAAATGCAGCTAGTAATCATCATTCTGAATGTGAATGGGATGAACTCTTCCATAAAATGGAAGCAGATAACAGAGTAGATTAAAAACCAAAATCCTATAATATGTTTTTTGTAAGAAATACATTTGAAGCAAAGAGACACACAGAGTAAAGGTAAAAAGGCTGGAGCAGAATATATTATGCTTCAACTGAAGTAAAAAAAAAAAAAGCAGGAGTAGCAATCCTGATCTCAGACAAAGAAAAAACAAAAATCTATCTAATTAAAAGAGACAAGGAAGGAAATTACATCTTACTAAAAGGTGCCACAGACAATGAAGTAATACCAATACCAAACATATAGGCACCAAGTGGTATAGCACTTGACTTATTAGAGAAGTAAAGTGAGTTACAAAAAGAAATAGACAACAGAACCATACTAGTGGGGGACCTCAACCCCCTACCTCAGAACTAGAAAAATCTAACCACAAAATAAACAAGAAAGAAGTTATGGAGGTGACCAGAATTTTAGGAAAGTTAGATATGATAGATCTCTGGAAAAAACTGAATGGGATAGAAAGGAATACACATTTTTCTCAGTGGTATATGGCACCTACACAAAAAATTGACCATTGGAGCATAAAAACCTCACAATCCAATTCAGAAAAGCATAAATATTAAATGCATCCTTTTCAGATCATAATGCCAATAAAAACGGAAAAATTTAATTGGAAATTAAATAATCTAATCCTAATGGCTGAACAAGTTGTGGTATATGAATGTAATAGAATACTACTGTGCTATAAGAAGTGATGAGCAGGCAAATTTCAGAAAAACCTGGAAAGACTTATATAAACTGATGCTGAGTGAAATAAGCGGAGCCAGGAAAACATTGTACACAGTAACGGCTACATTGTGGATGACTGACTTTGATACACTTAACTCTTCTCAGCATTGCAAATATCTAAGACAGCTCCAAAAGACTCATGATAGAAAATGCTATTCACATCCAGAGAAAGAGTTCTGGAGTCTGAATGCAGATGGAAGCAGACTATTTGCTCTCTTTTTCTTCTGTTACCTTGTTTCTTCTTTCTCATGGTTCCTCCCATTAGTTCTAATTCTTCTTTACATCATGACTAATTTGAAAATGTTTAATATGAATGTATTAAGTAGAGCCTATATCAGATTGCATGCCATCTTGGGGAGAGGGAAGGAGAAGAGGGAGAAAATTTAAAACTTAAAATGTTATGGAAGTGAATATTGGAAACTAAAAATAAAAAAATTATATAACAAATAATAACACAATCTTAAAGAATGAGTGGGTTGAGCAAATCATAGAGGCAATAATTCCATCAAAGAGAACAACAATAATGAGACAACATACAAAAATTTATGGGCTGTAACCAAAGCAGATCTTAGGGAAAATTTTTAAAAATCTAAATGTTTAAATGAATAAAACAGAGAAAGAGCAGATCAATGAATTGAGCACGCAATTTAAAAAGCTAGAAAAAGAACAAATTAAAAATGCCCAATTAAATGCCAAATTAGAAATTCTGAAAACCAAAGGAGAGATTAACAAAATCAAATTAAAAAATATTTTTTTTTGTTTTGCTTTTTGGAGGGGGGAAGGCTGGGCAATTGGAGTTAAGTGACTTTCCCAAGGTCACATGGCTGGTAAGTGTTAAGTGTCTAAGGCTGGATTTGAAATCAGGTCCTTCTGACTCCAGGGTCAGTGCTCTATTCACTGCACCTATAAAATTAAAATTAAAAAAACTATTGAGCTAATAAATAAAACTAGGAGCTGGTTTTATGGAAAAAAAAGCCAGCAATAAAATAGATAAATATTTGGTTAATTTGATTAAAAAAATAAAAGAAGAAAACCAAATTACCAGTATCAAAAATGAAGAGGGTGAATTCACTACCAATGAAGAGGAAATTAAAGGAATAATTAGGAGCTATTTTGCTCAGCTATATGCCAATAAATCTGAAAAACTAAGTGAAAAGGATGAATATTTACAAAAATATAAATTGCCCAGGTTAACAGAAGAGGAAATAAAATATTTAAATTATAAGCCATCAATGAACTCCCCCACAAAAAATCTCCATGGCCAGATGGACTTACAAGTGAATTTTACCAAACATTTAAAGAACAATTAATTCTAATACTATATAAACTATTTGGAAAAAATAGGTGAAGGAGTTCTACCAAATTTCTTTTATGATATAAATATGGTGCTGAAAGCTAAACTGGGAAGAGCCAAAACAGAAAAAGAAAATTATAGACCAATTTTCCTAATGAATACTGATGCAAAAAATTTAAATAAAATATTAGCCAAGAGATTACAGAAACTTATCATGAGAATAATATACTATGACCAGGTGGAATTTATACCAGGAATGAAGGGTTGGTTCAATATTAGGAAAACTATTATCATAACTGATCGTATCAATAACAAAACCAACAGAAATTATTATCTCGATAGATGAAAAAACTTTTGACAAAATACAGCACATATGCCTATTAAAAGTACTAGAGAGTAGAAAAATAAATGGAGCTTTCCTTAAAATGATAAGTACTATCTATCGAAAATCACCAGCAATCATTATCTATAATAGAGATAAGGTAGAAGTCTTCCCAATAAGATCAGGGGCACAACAAGGCTGCTCATTATTACCATTATCATTCAATATTGTACTAGAAATGTTACCTTTAGCAAAAACAGAATAAAATAAATTGAAGGAATTAGACTGTAATGAGGAAACAAAAATAACACTCTTTCCAGGTGATATAATGGTATACTTAGAGAATTAACTAAAAAAGTGCTTGAAATAATTAATAACTTTAGCAAAATTGCAGGATATAAAATAAACCCACATAAATCATCAGCATTTCTATATATTACCAACAAAGCTTAGCAAGAAGAGATAAAAAAGAGAAATTCCATTTAAAATAACTGTTGACAACATTAAATACTTGGGAGTCTACCTGCCAAGAGAAATCTAGGAACTGTATGAATACAATTACAAAATACTTTTCATGGAAATAAAGGCAGATCTAAATAACTGAAAACCTATCAATTGTTCAAGGGCAGGCCAAGCTAATATAATAAAAATGACACTTTTACCTAAATTGATTTACTTATTCAGTGCCATACCAATCAAACTTAATGAAAAATTTTATAGAACTGGAAAAATAACAAAATTCATCTGGAAGAACAAAGGGTCAACAATACTGAGGGAAATTCATGAAAAAAATGCAAAGGAAGGTGGCCTAGGTATACTAAAACTATATTATAAAGCAACAATCATCAAAATTATTTGGTATTGGCTAAGAAGTAGAGTAGTGGACTAGTGGAATAGATGAGGTATATAAAATACAGTAGTAAATGACTATAGTAATCTATTGTTTGATAAACCCAAAGACTCCAGCTTCTGGGATAAGAACTATTTGACAAAAACTGCTGGGAAAACTGGAAAATGGTATGGCAGAAACCAGGTATAGACCAACATCTTGTATCACATACCAAAATAAGGTCAAAATGGGTACATGACTTAGACATAAAGGGTGACACCACATGCAAATTAGGAGAGCAAGGAATAGTTTACATATCAGATCTATAGAGCAGGGAAGAATTTATGGCTAAACAAGAGATAGAAAACATTATGAAATGCAAAATGGGTAATTTTCATTACATTAAATTATAAAGTTTTTGCACAAACAAAACCAATGCAACCAAGATTGGAAGGGAAACAGAAAGATGGGAAACAATTTTTATACTAAGTATTTCTGATTAATGACTCATTTCTCAAATATATAGAGAATCGAGTCAAATTTCTAAGAATATAAGTCATTCCCCAATTAATAAATGGTCAAAGGATATGAATAGGCAGTTTTCAGATGAAGAAATTAAAACTATGTATAGTTATAGGAAAGAATGCTCTAAATTACTATTGATAAGAGAAATGCAAATTAAAACAACTCTGAGGCACCACCTCATATCTATCAGATAAGCTAATATGACAGAAAAGCAAAATAATAAATGTTGGAGAAGATGTGGGAAAATTAGGACACTCATGCATTGTTGGTGGAGTTGTGAACATTGTTGGTGGAGCTGGTGGAATCCTACCCCGGAGAGCAATTTGGAAGTATGCCCAAAGTGCAATCAAACTGTGCATACCCTTTGATCTAGTAATACCACTACTAGGTCTGTATCTCAAAAAGATAATTAAAAAAAGGGAAAAGGACCCACACATACAAAAGTATTTATAGCAGCTCTTTTTGTGGTGGCCAAGAATTGGAAATTGAGAGGATGCCCATCAACTAAGGAATGGATAAACAAGTTGTGGTATATGAATGTAATGGAATACTACTATGCCCTAAGAAATGATGAGCAGATGAATTTCAGAAAAATCTAGAAAGACTTACATGAACTGATGTTGAGTGAAGTGAGCAGAAACAGAAGAACATTAGTATTTTCACTTTTTTTGTTACTTTTCCCTTTTGTGCTGTTTCTTTCTTCATAACCCAATGTGGAAATATGTTCACATAACTGCACATGTATCACCTATATCAAATTGCTTGCTCTCTTGTGGCCCCCCTCCTTATCTCTTCTTGTCCCCCCTATAAGAAGGAGGGAAGGAGAAAAAATGTACAACACAAAATCTTATGAAAAATGAATGTTAAAAACTATTTTTACATGTAATTGGAAAAACTGAATACTATTTACTAAAATATACACAATTACTAAAATGATGTAAATGGAAAGAACAACCAAAAATCAATAAAAAATGAATGCTGCAAAATTACAAAGAGTAAACATAGTTCCAAAGAAAAGTAAAAAAAGACATCTCTGCCCAACTTTTTTGCAGTGGTGGGAAGCCCATGGGTGTGTAATATGACATATATTCAATTTTTTTTTTAAATGTACTGATCACTTTTGATTTTCTTTTCTTCAAAAATATTATTTGTTATATGAAGGCTCTCTGGGTGGGAAAGGGAAGGTTACCTGGGAGAAATTTATGTTATTAAAAAAAGATTTAAAAATTATTTAAAATGAATTTTGTAAAATTATAAAGAATAATGGAAATGGGAAACAAAGCAGAGATATAAGAAGATATCTCCATTTACTACTTTTGCAAAGCTTGGGATCCATAGGTGTGGTATACTATATATATATTATCCGATTTTTCAAGGTATTTATTGATTTTTTTCTCTTCTTCCTCTTTTTCTTTTTTTTTGGGGGTGGTGGTGGAGGAGGGAAGGCAAGATAATTGGGGTTAAGTGATTTGCTCAAGGCCACTCAGCTAGTAAGTGTGTCAAGCATCTGAGGCCACATTTGAACTCAGGTCCTCCTGACTCCAGGGCTGGTGCTCTATCCTCTGCACCACCTAGCTGCCCCCCTCTTTTTATTTTTAAAAATTCTCTGTTATATAGGATGGTGTGTGGGAAGGGAAGATTCAGGGGGAAATTGTAACTATGTAAAAACAAATGATATAAAAAATTTATTTTAAAAAAGGGTTTGAATGTTTCAGTCTCTAGAAAAACATGTAAGTAATGAAGGAAAAATAATACTTTTTTACACAGTCATCTATCTT
The DNA here is from genome assembly GCA_011680675.1 of Gymnobelideus leadbeateri. Classification (NCBI taxonomy): domain Eukaryota; kingdom Metazoa; phylum Chordata; class Mammalia; order Diprotodontia; family Petauridae; genus Gymnobelideus; species Gymnobelideus leadbeateri. The sequence continues at coordinate 160,083 of WOXC01001829.1, forward strand.
ATCTTTGTTTTTAACATATATCATCATATTATGTGTACTTTAGATGAAGAATCCCCAATGATCTTTTCACCACTGGCTATTTCTGCTATAGGACTGGGGGTTTTAAGAGTTACCATTACTGTAACATTAACCTCTCACCCCTGGTTGGCCATGACATGTAATCATAAGGGAGAAGTGTGCATATGTATTTACATCTAGGTGAACAATTGTGAAAGGAAGAGCTGTAACCTGTAAGTGCAAAAATAGTATAAACCAGAAATATGTATATGCAGGGATCATGAGAGTGGTAAGCAAAATGTAATAAGACATTGAGAATGTTAAGATCCATAGGAAAAGAAATGCTGCAGTAGAAAACAAGACTGTGAAGCAAAGGCTACCATTCTGGAACAGCTGAGAATGAGGAATTGAGGTTACCTCCCCCTCCCCCACCAAAAAGGAAAAAATCTTTTGATCCCAATTACCCTCTAATTACCCAGGCAGAGAAAGAAAACTGGAGTTCTGAAACACTAAGCTACAAAGCACAGATTTGGCTCCTTGTTTTAATTCTTTCATTCAGCATTTCTGCCACTCTTGAAATTCTGGCCATTCTATATGCTTTTCTGAGATTTCTGTTGTAGTTACTGTTGAAGAGTTTTCTTCATAGTATTAGGGATTTTCCTTTGGTTTCTCATTCTTTCAATGGTTGTTTTTCCTGTGAAGGTTTGATTGTTAAATCTACACTTGGAGGATGGAGTATAATTAGGTCCTGATTAGTATGAATAATGAATCCCATGATGAGGTCTCATTATTCAAATCCACACTATTTGAAGTTATAATGTTATATAAAATAGAGTAAATGATTTCAGCCCAAATGAAATATTCATTGACTATTCAATGATAGTTTTAAAAAATAAAATCTTATGTTTGTTGTTGTAATTTTCAAAAGGATAAGAAAAACATTTGTTTCAAATTTATTATAAACAGTAATAGAGTAGTTCTAGAAAGCAAAAGTAAAAATAAAAGAAATTACAGAATATCCTAACTATGATGATGATATGACAAAAACATTGTTATTGGTGATTAAAATATTTTAGTGGCATAGAAGGAATTATCTTTTCTTTATTTTTTTTAATACATACACTGATAAGTGCTAAGAGTTGTATTCATCTTGACAAATTTGCATGCTCCTGTTCCCACACAATAAACCAAGTGCAGTTTGATGACCTGGGGCATTAACTAAAATCAATAATGCTTTGATGCAAGAGATGATACTGTTGTCCTTATGATATTTTTTGACAGGTAGGCTTAAATAATTTGAAAACCAGTCTTTGAAAATAATTTTAGTCACTAAGAACTGGAAGTAAGTGATCAGACCACAAGGAGTTTAAAAATCATTAACAAAGCGGCAGCTAAGTGGTGCAGTGAATAGAGCACCAGCCCTGGAGTCAGGAGTATCAGAGTTCAAATTCGACCTCAGACACTTAACACAAAAATCAGCCATGTGACCTTGGGCAAGTGACTTAACCATAATTGCCCTCCAAAAAGCAAAAAAAGAAAAAGAAAATCATAGACAAGCACTGGCTTTCATTTAAAATCACCTTCTGCATTATCTCCCCATAAAAACATTAAGCAAGGGGCGGCTAGGTAGCGCAGTGAGTAGAGCGTCGGCCCTAGAGTCAGAAGGACCTGAGTTCGGATCCGACCTCAGACACTTAACGCACACACAAACAAAAACCTAGCCGTGTGACCTTGGGCAAGTTACTTAACCCCAATTGCCCTCCAAAAAGCAAAAAAAAAAAACCAAAAAAAACAAAGAAACATTAGGCAATCCCTTAGACACTTTTAAATCTGGTTGAGTTTTTTTCTCTCTTAGAAATTCTGGAAGCCCTCCTTTTCCAGAATATGCCTGCTTCATCGACATTAAATTTTTTTTGATCACTCTATATACCCTGTTCAATTATTTTCTTAAAAATATCAGGTATTTAGCCACTGCATCCTCATCTTCACTGGTCACCTTTTGGCTAATTTTAATAAATAATATGATTCAATCGATTATATTGAACTCAAATTTAAAAACAATCAAACTAACCATCGTTTGCTTTAAATAATCCTGAAGCTTTTGTCTGAATGACTGCTCTAAGAGGAACGTATTTTTGATTGCAATTCAACAATCCATTACAGCTAAAAGATGTTCCCTTTCTATCACTGTAAGACTTCTAGTTCTTGTAGCTGTTTGCAAACCACAAAAAAATGAAGCATCTTTTATTTTCCCTGTTTGATAATATTCTTTACTTTAGATTCAAGCATTTCAATATCTTGTCCTATTGTAGAGTTATTATGAACATATTCATACCATTCAATTACATTAAATTTTCGTCCAAATGTAATAAAATAACAAGACTGTTCTCTGTGTGTGTGTATGTGTGTGTATGCGCACACGTGAGTGCTCACTGGCAGTGTTTCCATCTGAAGTATTCTTTTGTCTCTTTTGTTAAGAGTTCTTAAAAAATTTTACACAACTGTGATAATATGGTATGTAGCTGCCCATCACATTCACATTCAATGATAGACAAGATGATGCAGAAACATGTTAAAATCCTCAGGTAGCTTGCATTCATTGTGTTAACTGAATTTTGGCTTGTTTCAAATGCAACCTGGTATCATTTTATAATTTGTGTTATAATTCAAATTAACTTTAATTTTGATTTTGTTAAATAGTTGTAATTTTGTTAAATGACTGATGAGGGGACATTCTGCTAGGTTATAGCAGATAAACAAGTACCTGATGAAAGACATTTGTGAATCTGTATCCTTTGTTAGTATCAGTTTGCTTTTGTCTCTGCAACTGCTCCAGGCCCTGCCCTAGCCCCTGTGGAGCCTGTGTCCAAAGTGGGGCTGGTTGAGTCTGCAGAGTACAAAAAAGTACTAGGGCTTGCTGGATACTGGCACCTTGCACAGCCCTCCTTCACTCAAATCAAAGTCAACTGTAAGTCATGTCATCATTTCCCTGATGCCATGGTCCTCTTAGGAAATGAAGGACAAACACAACAACAACTCTCAACTCATACCAGAAGACCTTCAACAGGTCCATCAAATTATCCCAGTTTTGGGGGCAGTAGTATGGGGTGGAGCATGCTCTTGGGGCCAGATTAAAAAGGAAAGAGGCATAGTCTGCAATACAGAGAGAAGAGGAAAGCTGGATAAAATTGGAGAAGGGTAAATAATTCAGCTTGACTAAAGCTTAGAGTGTTGAAGAGGAGTAGAATGAGATAAAGATAGGAAAAGACAGACTGAATCCAGATTGGGGAAGGCCAACAAAAGTCCTTTTTATTTTATTCAGTAAGCAATGGGAAACAAAAGTGTTTAAGAAAGAAGAAGGGACGCGATCAGACTTGCATAATAGAAGGGTTATTTTTGCATCAATGTGAAGAATGAATTGGAAAGGAGAGAAGTTGAAGGGAGATAAATTGAGAAAAGATTAACTGGTAATTGTAGAAGTGAAAGAGAAGGGCTGGGTGTGAGGCACTTCCTGGAAGAAGGAAAGTTTGTGGGAGGGTAGCTCTTATTACATTTGAGTATTTGAGTCTGTTGTTACACAGTTTGGCACAGTGCTTTGCACATATGCACCTCCCCCCCCCCATACTATATATATATATATATATATTTTTTTTTCTTTTTGGAGGGCAGTTGGGTTTAAGTGACCTGCCCAAAGTTACATGGCTAGTGTGTCAAGTATTTGAGGCTGGATTTGAACTCAGGTCCTCTGGACTCCAGGGCTGGTGTTCTATTCACTGCGCCATCACTGTGCCACCTAGCTGCCCCCCAATATATTCTTAATCAGTGTTTGACGGTTTTTAATTTTAAGGCTATGACTGTTAGGATTTGTCAATTGACTAAATGTTTAGGGCAGTGAGGGAAAAGATGGGATAAAAAATTATTCTGAAGTTTTAAGCCTAGGTTCCTATGAGAATGGTGGTTTCATCAAAAGAAATGGGGGTAAGCTTTAGAATGATTATGAGTTCAGCTTTAGACACATTGAGTTTTTTTTTTTTTGCTTTTTTTTTTTGGAGGGCAATTGGGGTTAAGTAACTTGCCCAAGGTCACACGGCTAGGTTTTTGTTTGTGTGTGCATTAAGTGTCTGAGGTCGGATCCGAACTCAGGTCCTTCTGACTCCAGGGCCAACACTCTACTCACTGCGACACCTAGCCACCAGACACATTGAGTTTAAGGTGTCAGAAATCCAAGTAGAGATGTCCAGAATGTAACTAGAAAAGTGAGCCTATAGCTCTGGGAGAAGGTTGCAGCTGGAAACAAGTCATCTAGATGGAGGTAAATGAAGTTATGGGAATACAGTTGGTAGTGAGGAAGTAGATACATTAAGTATAGATAATTTAGCAGTCATAAGAAGAAAAGATGGGGTGATAGCTTGAAGGGATAGCAGAATAAAGGGAAGGTTTTATTTTAGAAGAACCTAGTATGTCTGAAAGAAGGAGGTAGAGGGTGAGAGGGCAGAGAAATAACGGAGCTGATGAGATTGGAGCAGCTGGAAGGTAATGGGATCAAAAGCATTGGGTAGAAAAGTTAGCTTTGGCAAGCAAGAAGAAAACCTAATCTTCTAAGGATCTTGGTTTATTTGGGCAGTTCTGGGTAGGAATCCAAGCTCTGCAGTTCTGATGAAGTCCTGTTGCCACATCCCACCTTACCTCCATACTCTAGTCATATTCCCTGTTCATTTCAATATTACCAGGTTTGCTGTGGCACTGCTTCTGGTACTTCCAGAAAATGGGTAGTATGAGGATAAAATTATGCAAACTTCTGTGTTTTGGGCTTGCTCCTAATTCTGAACAATCTAAATATTTAAGGATCCACAAGCTTTCAGTTGTACATGAAGAAGAAAAAATTATTTCAAAATGTGTTAATGTTATAAGTCAGTCAACAAACATTAAATACTTATTATGTATTAGGGAAAACTAACTTTTCCAAATAATATGGTTTTAAGTTACAAAAGTAAAGTTGGCATTAAATTCAGTTATCACTGTTTAAAGCTACAAAAGCATAAAGACCATGCAGAGAAAAAATTTAAAAGTCTTATATGCTATTCAACAATTTTCTTCAAGAAAAAATTTAAAATTTGCCTAACAACAGGATATGGACACTATGGTAAATTCCCTCACTGTAAATTCAATATTTGGGGAAAAGGACTTTATTATCCTTTTTGAATCATTTAAGCATCTAGAAGAATTTCCTCAGAACATTTCAATTTTAGGGAACTATGATTTTTGACTAATGAACTTTTGTAAACACAACACCATGTATATACATAGTAGGCTCTTAATAAATGCTTGCTGATTCATCTTAAATTCATTTTACTGCTTCTTAGTATTAATGATTTTATTGGTATGGTACTCCATTGGTAAGGATAACAATCCATTCAAAAATATTTTTATTAATGTCTTAATTTCAGTATATTGTTTTTGGCTTTGAGATTTAGTAGAACATTAAGCTTTCCCATTTCTTATCATTTTATAAAACTACAAAAAATTCTAAAATTCTAAGTGTTACTAACATCCCCTTATTTTATTTTTTATTTCACATAATAAATATGCATTTATCAGTCCATTTTTGCATATCTCCATTCAGAGGAACCACAGAGATTAGAGCTTAAATAATCAACTAATCCAGTGGTTCTCAAACTTTTCAGTCTCAAGATTCCTTCCCACTCTTAGAAATGACTGAGGATCAACCAAGGAGCTTTTGTTTATATAGTTTATATCTATTAAAATTTATCATATTAGAAATAAAAATGTCTTAATATTATTATTAAAATAATTTTAATCTCCTGGGTTCCCTGAAAGGGACTCAGGGACCTTAAGGGGTTCCAGAACCACACTTTGAGAACTGCTGAATCCCCTAACTTTATAGCTGAAGAAGTTAAGACTCAGAGAGAAGTAACTTGTCCAGGTCACACAGATAGAAAACAGCAAAGCTGGGGATTCAAACTTAGCTTTTTGGATTCCAAATTAAATACATTTTTTGACTATACCACATTGCCACAACACACAGAAATATTAACAAAGTCACCAGTTGGTGAAATAAAGACGATGAGAAGAGTTGAAGCAGTGAGCAAGAATCCTGACCAGCATAGGAAATTTGGGAAGGTATTTTATTACCTTTTTCTGGCCACCGGGGTAGAGAAATAGAATATCCCTTTTCTACTACCAAGGGTCTGATTTACTATAATGATAAATATTTAAAATCGGAAGCCATATTTCAGAAAATTATAATAATTGGGAGAGAAGACTGAATTATATTTTGATAAACTACTTTTTGTCTTAAGAGGTTTATAATTATATCACAATTTGCACCATTCAAAAACAGTAGAAAATTAGCCAAGTACAAAGTAATGTATGGTATTGGCTATCTACATATTCTTACATGCACATAACTTAATCTTTTAGAATGTTAGAAAATTCTTGGGTAGAATTAGGAGGATTTAAGTAGTATACCATTTACAATACTAATTATGTCATATAGTACATTAAATATTTTAACTATGTTGTTTAGTCTAAATTCAGCAGTGGCAGACTCGGAGATAAAGTATCCCATCTGTGAATTTTCAGAGAGTCCTCTGACAGTTTCATGTGTTCTAGTTTCAGTAGGTTTTCCTTATTTGATTCTAGCAGAAATTTGTACACAATGGCTTACTCAGTTTTCTGAACAAATAAGTATTTTTAAGGATAATATGCTTGTTGAAATTTAAATTTTAACTTTAAAAAAGACTACCCTTTTAATTCAAGCTAAACAATCATTACATCTGTAACAATAACATGTGACATGATTTGACAAAATAAAGGGAAAATAAGCCAGACATTTTTACCAAGCCTTGGCAAAACATGTAAAATTTAACAATATAGGTATTAAACTACATGCCATTCATATTTCTGTTAGGGTTGATATAAAGCACAGAACATTAAATCACCAGTAAATACAGTAGTAATCCACAAATGTAGACATGTAATACTCTGGCAAACTAATTTATTGCCTAACCAAAACACGGTTTGTAAGAAAATTCTACTTTATATCTATAAGGCACAATGTGTAGTAAGTCACTTAAAGCACTGGCAAGAGTTTTCCACACCTCTCTCCCTTCCACTTTTACCCATTCCTTTGCTGACAAGGCTTTTAAAGAGGTCATAATGATCTCATTCAGCAATCTCTGAGGATAATGCAGTGATTAAGACTTACAAATGCATAACAGACTTTGTTGAGTTGTGGCTAAGCAATCAAAAAATAAGATTTATCGTTTTTTTTAAATGCATTTTTTGGGGTAAATTGGAATAGAGAGTAACAAACAAGTGATGCAAATAATCAATGTGCATTATGGCTTAGTTAGTTTTGTTTGTAAAAATATTACTTAATTCCTGGGAAATTTGAACAAAAGAGACAAATACTTTGGAGGAGAAAGGTTAGCTGAGAAAGGAGGCTTCTGCAGTTTGTATTTCAAAACAAACATTAAAGAACAGTTTCTGATAGCTCTTTAAACTATGAATTAAAAGTATAAGATTGAGTAAGATGGCTAGAAGGAGAAACACTTTCACCCAGATGGAATATCTTGCTCAAAGCACAAAAGTAGGAGCGAGGGCCACAAAAATGGATATGAAGTGAATTAGAAAAGAATTTACAGACTAAGTGCAGGGCAGGAGACTAGAGCATATAGCTAGTAAGAGACTAAAAGGCAAAGGTGATCATTTGTATGCTGTTTAGAAGATGATAAGAAGCAATTGCAACCTGAGACTAGTCCTATGATGAAATTAAGGCAGTGAAAAATAAGAATATAATTTTAGAAAATCAATTTTGACAGGGTACTGAGATTGGCAGGATGGGGAATACCATGGACCTAGTATATTTGGATTTCAGAAAAACATTTAATAATTTCTCATGATATCCTTGTGGAGGAGGAGAGAGATCAGAGGCAGTACAGCTAGGTGGTTTGTACTACTTAGGTGGTTTTGGAACTACTTGAATGACTGGAACCAAAGAGCACTGATTAGTACATTGATATCAATGTAGGATGAGTTCCCTAGGGCTCTGCCCTTGGTCTAATTCTAGTTAACATTTTTATCAATGACAACCTAAATGAAGGTAGAGGGGATGCTTTTCAAATTTGTAGATAATATAAAGTAGGCAGGAAAGCTTAAAAATATTTAGTTTAGTTACAGAAGTGAAGTTAAAAAAGATCCTGAATAGTAGCGGGCTGGAGACTACCTAGGAACTTACATTAATGTCAATTCAATTCATTAAAAATGTATTTAAATGTTTACGATGAAATTTTATCATTTTGGGAGTAGGTACAGAAAATAAGCCACCTGAGCTGTACCTTAAAGGAAAGGATGGATTGCAATAGACAGAGATGAAAAGAGAATATATTTCATGTATGAGGACACGTGCACAAAGGAAGCAAAAGTACAAATTAAGATTTGGGAGCAGCCAGCAATCTAGTTTAGTGGGAATGGAATGTAGGTTGGAGCTAGGCTGTAGAGGGCTTTAAGTGTCAGACTTAAGTACTCTGTATTTTATCCCAGTTACAATACCGAATGTCTTGAGTTTTTTGAACACAGAACTGAAATGATTAGACAAATATATCAGGAAGATTAAAATTTGTACTACTACAATAACCCAAATGAAAAATGATATAGGTATGAAATAAGGTCAGTAGGTAGAGACATGAACTTATATTTAATAGGGATAGATGCAAAATCTTTCACTTGTATTTTTTAAAATGACTATAAAAAGCATTTCCAAGTTATCTCTAAGACATGCCATATACACTTAGCCCATTAGTGAGCTATTATTATTTTATGGAGCCTGGTCCCTGGTCCACTACTCAATTCGTAGTCATTTGTAAACAATTTTGCCTGTACCATGGGGGGTGTGGGGAGGAAACTTATGGCCCTGAGGCTACATGTGGCCCTCTAGGCCCTCAAAGGCAGCCCTTTGACTGAATCAGAACTTCACAGAACAAGTCTCTTAATAAAAGTATTTGTTCTGTAAAACTTGACTCAGTCCAAAGGTCCCATCCAAGGACCTAGAAGGCTACATGTGACTTTGAAGCTGCAGGTTCCCTACCCCTGCATACTCTTGCCAGAAACTTCCTCTTTTCACTTTGCTGGTTTGACTTTTACCTTCTCTGTCCCAGTTCTGTCCCTTCTCTGCTATCCCAAGGCCATGTCACTGAACTTATGCCCTCTTCTTTGCTCCACCCTCCCTCCCACTTTCCATCTCAGTTTTTCATTTCCTCTATTAAAATATATGTTCCTTGAGACAGGGACAGTCTTGCTTAGTTGTTTTTTGTATCCACAGTCCTTACCACAGGGGCTAGCACATAACAAGTGCTTAATAAATATTTTTTTCATTCAATTAAAAGAATCACCAAGGGGCGGCTAGGTGGCGCACGGCCCTGGAATCAGAAGGACCTGAGTTTGGAGCCCGCCTCCGACACTTAATCCACACAAACAAAAACCTAGCCGTGTAACCCTGAGCAAGTTACTTAACCCCAATTGCCCCTAAAGGGGCGGCTAGGTGGCGCAGTGAGTAAGAGTGCCGGCCTCGGAGTTGGGATGACCCGAGATCAGATCCGGCCTCAGAAAATGAGCACCCACGCATAAATAATGACTAGCCGTGTAACCTTGAGCAAGTTACTTAACCCCAATTGCTTTAAAAAAAAAAAAAAGAATCACCAAGCAAATGAAAGTACAAATATATGATCTTAAGTTTATTTAGTAGAAATATCATGTTCAAAGTAAAGGAGATGATGTTCCTACTGCCCTGGTCAGACCACATTAGGAATACTGTGATTATGGGAACAAGAAAGATAATGATGAGCAGAAGCATGTTCAGAGGAAGGGAATCAGGCTGGTAAAGGAAGCAGAAAACATGACTCAATTGAAGGAATTAGGGATATTTAGCCTGGAGAGAACACGCAGGGATGACAGTCAAATAGTTGAAGAGCTATCATATGGAAGAGGGACAGACTTGTTCTGCTTGGCTCTTAAGGGTATACTTAGGTTAAACGATGGCTGATTTTGTCTCAACATAAGGAAAAATTTCCTAACAATTAAAGATACCCCAAAACAGTGGCTATCTTGAAGGGTAATTAGTTCTCTGTCAATGAAAGTCTTTAGACTAAGGCTTGGATAACCATTTATTAGTGGTAATGTGGTTAAGATTCATAATTTGGGAGTATGGACAAGGCTAGATGACCGCTGGGGTTCCTTATAACTCTTAAGATTCTGCAACCATAATATGCAAAATATTTTGGAATAGAAGAGTCTAGAAATTGAGAGACCAGCAAAAAGTTAGTCCAATTACCTAAGAAATGAACAAAGGTTTTGGTAGTGGAGTCATAATGGACAGGCTTAACTAATGATACAGTAAAATGAAATGACAACTAGCTAAATAAATATGTGAATGAGTTCAAATCATATTATTGGTGGTACATATCAGAAGAGTATATACTTTTAAATATGTAGAGTACAAAAAACTTCACTTAGTTAAATATTTACTATAGCATACCAATAAACTTTTCACATTAAAAATAATGTTCCCCAAATGGAACTGACATTTGTATCAGTTATAAAATAACAAACATGAACTTTAGGCCTCAAAGCTCTGACCTCAGACCAAGTAATGAAGACACATCTGTTGCTTACTCAGGGAGAAGCAAAAAGTTAGGGAAGAAGAGAGTAACTATTTTCTTGAAATTATTCTGAATAAAAAGGAACTGATTCCTGAAAGGAAGTTACAACTCCATGTTAGAGTTTGTGACCAATAAGGAAGGGAAAGCTGAGCAAAGTTTACCTTGCATTCGATAGCAGATTTTGGAAGAACAGATTTCAAGAAGTCTAGAAAAAGGATAGATAGGATCTCATGGTCTAAAACTCTATAGAAGTAGATGAAATAGAGAAGCAAAGCTCTCAAAATGAAATTTTGACAAGAGCCACAAATTGTTCTAATGAGAAATTGGACTAATGTGTGCACATGGAAATCACATCAACTAAAAAGACACATAGAGAACATTTGAGCAAGAGTAGTTGGCTTAGGATGAATTAAAACAAATAGAATGGTTATAAAAATAGTTTCACGAATAGTAAAGCTCAAAATCAATTGAGGATGGTGATGAATGTTATCAGGGAGGAAGGAAAAGAAGGAAGGAAAGGAAACAAGCATTTAGTAAGCACCTGTCATGTACCTAGCACTGTGCTGAGTGCTTTACAAATACTACCCCATTTTGTTTTCACAGTCCTGAGAGGTAGATGCTATTATTATCATCCCCATTTTACAGTCGAGGATACTGTGGCAGAGGTTAAATAATTTGCCCAGGGTCATACATCTAGTCAATATTTGAGTCTGAATTTGAACTCGGGTCTTCCTGACCACAGGCTTGGTGCTCCATTGAACTACCTAGCTTCTTTCTACAAACAACACAAAGGTAAGCTCCTTGAGGAAAGAGACTGTTTAAATTTTGTCTTCATATCTCTAGTATTTAGTACTGCCTAGTACTGAGCAGGCCTTTTTAAAGACTTATTTTTTGATTGATTATGTTGGGGGTAAGATTAGAAAAAAAAATGCTAGGATCACAGTTTAAGTTAGAATGAAATGGGCTCATGATAATGTATGATAGAGAGAAAGCAAAATTGCTCAACTCTTATTTTTGTTTCTATAAGAAGGAGAAAAATTTCCGAACAGTTAAGGATAAAACAAACACTATTAAGAAATATTTGTAGGGGCGGCTAGGTGGTGCAGTGAATAGAGCGCCAGCCCTGGAGTCAGAAGGACCTGAGTTCGAAGCCGGCCTCTGACACTTAATCCACACAAACAAAAACCTAGCCGTGTAACCTTGGGCAAGTTACTTAACCCCAATTGCCCTAAAGGGGCAGCTAGGTGGCGCAGTGAGTAAGAGTGCCGACCTCGGAGTCGGGATGACCCGAGATCAGATCCGGCCTCAGAAAATGAGCACCCACGCATAAATAATGACTAGCCGTGTAACCTTGAGCAAGTTACTTAACCCCAATTGCTTTAAAAAAAAAAGAAATATTTGTACCCCAAAATAAATAAGCAGATGGTAGGTGAATACCTAGCTATCCTCAATGAGTTCAAATCACCATGCCCAGAAAATCAATGTTCTAAGGACACTAAGGAATAGAAGATGGGATGACGGAGCTATTATCAGTGAATGATCATTAAAAAATTATGATAAATCAGAAAACTAAAAGAAGACTGGACACTGGAAAATACTGTCCCAATATTCAAAAAATGGAAAAAGATGGAGTCTTTAAATTATAAACCAGTGACCTTGACTTCCATTGCTTTCAAAATTCTAAAATGTCGGGGTGGCTAGGTGGCGCAGTAAGTAGAGTGCTGGCCCTGGAGTCAGCAGGACCTGAGTTCAGATCTGGCCTCAGACACTTAACACAAACAAAAAAAACCTAGCCGTGTGACCTTGGGCAAGTTACTTAACCCCAATTGCCCTCCAAAAAGCAAAAAAAAAAAAAAACCAAAACAAAATTCTAAAATGTCATAGGAATGGTTTGTAAGCTTTTAGAAAGTGAATTGGTAAATAGTAAGAGTTAGCAGAGGCTCATCAAGAACAAGTTATGCCTGATTAACCTTATTTTCATTTTTACAGAGTTACTATATTAGCCCTGCAGATGCCGTACAGAATTGAATTGTCTAGCTTGTAAAGTGTTTTTCAATACTGACTCTGTGATTAAAAAACAACAACAAACCAATGATTAGTAAATCATTAGAATCTCCTATAATACATTTGATTTTTATGAGGCACTTGACCAAATCTCCCATTTGAAAGATTCTCATATCTTGACTTCTAGAAAAGATGATTAGTTGACAGGTGGGTCATGAATTAGTTGAATGACTAGACCCAAACAATAAGGATTAATGGACTGGTGTCAACCTGGAGACAGAGATCTCTTGTGATTTTTCATCAACAACTTGATGAAGACATTACATTTACAGATGACAAAACTGGGAGGAATAGCTAAAAAAGTGAATGAAATTCAGGTTGATAAGAGATTTTGATGGGGGAAGAATAAGCCAAATTTAGATGTAATTTAAAAAGTGTAAAGTCTTGATTTTTTTTTAAGTCTATGAATTCAGGATAGGGAAAACTTGGATAATAGAATAAACAGAACACATGGATGTCTTATTGTACTGCAAATTTAATATGACAGTGTGACATAATGGCTAAAACAGCCTAACAATCTTAGACTGCACTAATATTCATAGCATCTAGACCAAGAAAAGTGATAATTCATTTGGATGCTATATCATGGCTAGATTATATCTGACCATTCATTTTAGGAATGGCATTGATGAATTAAGTACATCCAGATTAAGTGTGAGCCACATAATAACATTATGGGAAACCAAACCAAACAAGAATGGTTGAAAAAAGAAGGGAAGTTTACTTAAGAAAAAATGTAGAGGCAACTTCACAGCTGTCTTCAAACATTTCTAGGGCTATCTTGTAGAATAGAAATTAGCTTTGCTCTCACAGGGCAAAACTAGGAGCGATGGGTGGAAACCAGAGAGAGAGGTTGGTTTAGAGTCAATTTAACAAAAATCCCCTTAAATGATAAGGGCTATCCAAAATGAGCTGCTTTAGGAAGTAAGGGATTTCTCATCACCTGAAACTTCAAATAGTGCTTGAATTGCCATTTATCAGGGATGTTATTGAAAGAATTCTTATTTGGGTATGGATAATGGTACATTACCTTTGAAATCCCTTCTGACTCGGCAGTTTTGTGATCCTGGACACCAATCACAATAAAAAAAAAAATCAAATAAAATCTTAAATTTCTGATAGAGTCTCACATGAAAGCCTATGTTTCAGGTGCTTTGATTTTTATTTTAAAAATCATTCCTTAGAGTGATAAAATTGCTTATTCTCCTGCCTTCTCCAAATAAATGTTTAATTTTTTTTTTCCGCTTAAGTATCCTCACTACATAGCACAGTATCTGGCACATAATAGATACTTAAAAAATGCTTTTGATTGTACATGCATACTTATGTGTATATGCAATCTGTGCATATTAATCTTGTTCTACCTGTCAAAATGCCTTCTCTAATGATCACATTAAAGTACTTCACCACGTAAAGTTATGCAATTGACCTAATTCCCCAATATTGGTGAACAATCTGTACATTTATTCTTGAGTTAAAATTTTCTAAAGTGATCATTATAGTTTACTTCTACAGGTCAAATAAACGTACACTCTTGCTTTCATAAAATGACCTGTGTTCACTGTACAATCTGCTAAAATGCTCTACTGCCAAAATCAAAAGAGTTCAAGTAAACACATTCCAGGAATATGTGAAAACAAAGTATATACATGTCCACAGAAGATAACTACTCAGAAACAGCTCCTCTTACTTGAAACTACCTATTTGCTCCTGTTCTTTGCTGTTTCCGGGCTCCAATTACCTAAAGGCTCCTAAGATGTGGCTTTTTGTCAAGTTCATCTAATTATTTTGCTTTCATCTACCATATAAACCAATTGATTCACAATTATATCTTAATTTTAGTAACAGAAATGTTATCAGAACTAGAACATGTATAAAATGTGGTCTTGCCAAAAGTTTAGTGAAAGTTCTTAACACTGTCAACATATTAAAAAGACTCCTTCAGTTTGAAACAACATTTAATTTTTTTTTCCTTAATGGACCTCCAGCAATGTGTTCAGAATGGAACAATATTACCTTTGTATTTTCAGAGAAGCAATCTTCTTGAATTCTGATGGCTATCAGTGTAGTCATTCAAGAAGGATTTAATTACTGCCTATTCACTGGGTCACCTAATGTTATTTAATAAGACCAAACTAAATATAAAAGAGTTGTATTATTAAGCAAATAATGCAACACAGGATAATAATAGCTGGTACTAAGATTTTTGAACTCTGTCCTCTTTTCTATATTTATCTATGATATATTTGACACTTTTTATTGTACCTTTCCCAGTGAAATGTCCTCTTGACTAAATTCCAAAGCTGCTGCTTTTTTTTCTTTTCTAAAGAGTGCTTTATTATAATTTAGAATTTTCACCAAAGAAAAAGAAAATCATGCATAAAAATTTAGGTTATTGGAAAAAATTGAGAAGGTTCTTTTTCACTTCGATCAGATTTTGTTTCCAGGAATTTTATTTCATAAAATTGTTGCCATCGCTGTCTTATACATTAAGACTAACTAGCAAGTACTGTCCAATGTGCACTATGATTGACAAGTACTTTTCTCTTTGTTTGGTAAATGTTGCAGTAGGTCATTTTTTTTTTTAAGTAAATCATCTTTTTAACATTATCCACCAATCTGAGATTCTTACGATAATACATTCAAAGAAATTTATTTTATTATTCCCATTTTCCCCTTATGCTGTGTATGCAACAAACTAAGAGAATCAATGAAATAGTTATTATTGTGCTGAAACTTATGATGATACTCAAACACTCACAAAATGCTTAAAAGATTATTGATTAGCTCCCCTTCCAAAAATCTGAGTTATTTAAAAGTAAGAAGATGGTCACAAAAGAATGAATTCAGGCCTTTCAATGCTCCTATAATATTACATGTGTGTAACTTCCTAACAATCAACCCTATCATGGATTCTGAAGCAGTCATTCTTCTTGCAGTTCACGGTTGTCTCATAAGGAGCCCCAAGAAATCCATTTCCAAACTTCATCCACTTCAATTGGAATGTTCTGGATGGTACCACAAAATACTACCATTTTTAATAAGGCTGTCATAGACTATATATCTTACAAGGATATTCTTATCCATTTCGTGGAAATAACTATTCAGCAATTGTTCTTTGGAACAGACTTTACCTTGACAAAAGTTTTCAGTCAAAGGTTCTTGGTTGTTAGGCTTCAGGATCAAGAACAGGGATTCTACACTGTTTATCACATTCTTAACCCCTCCTATCAATCGTTTTTAGATATGCACCCATGTTTCAATATTTTGAATTAATTTATATGAAGTCAATCTTCAGAGTTTTCTTGTGAGATTTTAGTTATTTTAGATTTATCTAAGCTCAAAATTCTGAGGCCTGCTCCTGCTCATAATGCTGATGAAAGCTTGGGAGCTCAGACAAGGCTGCTGCACCACATCACCTAGAGAACTTAAAGCTCCGTACCCATATTCAACTATAGCCTTTTAAAAACTTTTGCTGCTGGGGGCGGCTAGGTGGTGCAGTGAGTAGAGCGTCGGCCCTGGAGTCAGAAGGACCTGAGTTCGGATCCGGCCTCAGACACTTCACTCACACACAAACAAAAACCTAGCCGTGTGACCTTGGGCAAGTTACTTAACCCCAATTGCCCTCCAAAAAGCAAAAAAAAAAAAAAAGACCTCCAAAAAGCAAAAAAAAAAAAAAAAATTTGCTGCTAGCCTGCTTGGTATGATAGCAGATAAGCATCTTAAAGCAGATGTCTTCTAAAGATAATACAGTACTAATGCCTGATATTCTGGATCAATCATTCATTCAACAAATGATTTAATGTTCCTTGAGAAAATATTTAGCTATTCAATGCTTTTTGGGCTTTCTCTGCAGCAATAGGTAACATGGCACAATGGCAGCATTCTATAGAGGAGATATTTAGCAAAAGACAATTTTATTTTTCTAAGGCTAACCTCAGATTCATTATCACTAATATATTAAGTTAGGCCCTATACATCCCTAATCCTAATCTATGACACTGGAAGATTGGATAAGGCCTGGTATGATCAGAACTAGAGTCTGCTTCTAGCTTGGGCTGCCTCAAGTATCTAAACTGTACAAGGCACTGTGCTATATAATATTAAAAGGATACAAAGATTTAAAAAATGACAGTCATTGCTTTCAAAGAGATTGCATTTTAGTAGGGAGTGAGAATATATATATAAATAACTAAAATGCAAATGAGAATATAATTAAATACATAAGAACAAAGAGAATGGGATGAAAAATTAGGGAGGCAAGAGATCACATCTTGCTGCAGGGATTATAGAAGGCATCAAGAAGATAGCACCTGATTTGGACCTTGAAGGAAGGGATAGATTTATATTCCAAAAAAAATTTAAGTGTTTTTTTTTAAAAACAGAACAACAGTTTATATTTAGAAAGCATTTTGTAAAATATACTTTTATAGGCAGTTCCTCAACTTCTTATAGCACTTGAGTATGACTTTCTCTATTGCTTCTATTAGATTCTACTTTGTATCATACTTACCCATGTACATGTACCCCATATTGTACTTCGAGTTCACTGAAGGCAATCACTGTGATTTTTCATTTTTTATCCCTACTCCTTAGTAGTGTGTCTTGAATAGCAGGCACTTAATAAATCTTAGTGGTATTTGTTAAAGGAAATTTGAGAATACTAGCAAAGGGAATACTTATGGATATTCTGCTCTTTTTGGCTGTAGTCATTATTTCCAGACTTTGTGCTTAAACTTCACTAATTGTGTTTGAGTACATGATAAACAAATGGTTATAAAATTTGAATAAATGTTAATAGTTTTTATATAAACAGCAAAAATCAAAATAATGGCTCATAAAGCACATAATTTTTATCTATTATCTTTTTCTACTGCCTGTCTAGAAATATTTTAGTACCAATATGTTTGTGCTAATTAATCTGAGATTAACACGTAAAATTTATAAAACTAAATTGTCTTTTGCTTTATTTTGTTTGGGAGTACTTAATTATATTCATCATGATGTTCTTCATGAAGAATGGTATTAATAATAAGCAGAGACTAAAAGTAATTGGTATGTCCTGCTAATGTATTTGTGTGCAATGCAGTAGGCTTAATGATAGTGCATTTGAGATGAATATGCCAAGGGCAATAAACTTTTGTATGTTGTAAAGTTTAACAAGCATGAAAACATCGTAAGCACAATGACTAAACCTTTCTTCCACCGAAACAGCAGGAATGCAAAAAAAGATTTTTTTTCTTTATTGCCTCAGGTGACAAAAATGTGCAGAAACAGATAAGTGATGACAAAGCTTTGATGTTAATAAACCTAAATGGAAGTAAAAAATCAAAGTGTGTAAATGGCTAGGTTATAAAAAGAAAGATGACAGAGTTATACCCTGTAATTAGACATAATTTGTGCTTTTGGCATAGCTATTTGTCATGAATGAGAGGTTGTCCTAATTTTTTTTTCTTTATATAATGGAAGTACAGTACCAATATATTCTACTGTAAACTTTTTTTTCTAAACAAGAGGAAAAAATGCTAGATATATTAGAAACCCAGAACAGGCTCATATAACCCTAAACACTGAGCTGAAAGCAATCTAGTCCAACCTTTCCATTTTACAGATGAGGAATCTAAGACTCAGAGTAAATAATCGGAGGCAGGATTAGAATCCAAATCTTCTAAGTACAAAAACAGTACAAATTCACTAAAACTTCATGACCTCCGACAGATATTTTAATCTTTCTTTTTTGTAGCCTTTCCTAATGGTCAATTGGTCCTAAGTAAATAAGTTCAAAAATATATTCTAACAAAAAGGTTCTTAACTTTGTGTGTGTGTGTTTTTGGGCTCCTTTGGCTATCTGGTGAAGCCTATCTGATCCCTTCTCAGAAGGTTTTTAAATAGTTGAAGTAAATGCTAAATTTCAGTTAGAAGTTAATGAAAACAAAGATGTAGGTTTTCTCCCATCCTTTGTTCATAAAGGCCCTAAAATTTATCCAGACCCCTGGTTAAGAGCTCCTGCAACTAGTATAACAATGTCAAATTTAAACCTGATATTCAAACACCCTTTTCTAAACTCTCTGCTGACCTCAGGACTTCTATCTCCAATGGCCTTTCAGACATCTAGAACAAGAAGTTCAGTTCCTTAAATTCAGCATAGCTAAAACTGTACTCATTGTCTTTCCTCTCCTAAAATCCCTTTCCAAACTTCTTTATTACTGTTAAGGGCACCACTATCCTTCTAGTCCCTCAAGTTAACAATGGACTACTTACTCTCTCACACACATTTAATCTGTTGCAGAGGTCTGCTGATTTCACCTTTGCAACATTGTTCTATACCTTCTTCTCTCCTCTGATACTGCTACCACCCTAGGGCAGGCCTTAATCAACTCACACTTGAACTATTCCAACAGTATGCTAGTGGGTCTGCCTGCTGGGGGGTCAGCCTGCCTTCCTTCCCCAATTCATTCCATCCATCATTCAGTGCCAAAGTCATTTTTCTCAAGCACATGTCTGACCAAGTTACTCCCTTACTCAATAAACTCCAGTGGATCCCTATTGCCTCCAGCATCAAATACAAACGCCTCTGTTTGGAGTTCAAAATCCTGTATAACCTAGACACTTTCTTTCCCTATACCCCGTGGACCTTTCCAGTTTTCTTATATCTTACTCCAGAATAGGTACTCTGTGATCCAGTGACAGTGGCCTCCCTGCTGTTCCACTAACAAGACAATCCATCTCTTGCCCCTGAGCATTTTCTTCAGCTGTGTCCTCCCCGTATCACACACCTGTGTTTCAAATCCTTTCCCTCCTTATAGCCACTTCTTCGTTTTCCTGGCTTCCTTCAAGTTCCAGCTAAAATCCCATCTTCTCCTGGCATAATTTCCAATTCCTCTTAATTCTAGTCCCTTTTCTCTTTTAATTATTTCCTATTTTTCCTGTGTATATTTGTTTGTGCACGTTGTTTGCTTTTTGTCTCCCCCATTAGATTGCAAGTTCCTTGAGGTTAGGTCTCTTGCCTCTTTTTTTTTTTTTTGCCTTTTGGAGGGCAATTGGGGTTAAGTAACTTGCCCAAGGTCACACGGCTAGGTTTTTGTTTGTGTGGGTTGAGTGTCTGAGGCTGGATCCGAACTCAGGTCCTTCCAACGCCAGGGCCGACACTCTACTCACTGCACCACCTAGCCGCCCCGCTTGCCTCTTTTTATATGCCCAGAATTTAGCACAATGCCTGGAATACAGTAGGCACTTAATAAATATCTGTTGACTGACTAGCCACAGAAAATATTAAATCCTAAACTTGCTTCTTTCGGCAGATTCTGTAGCTCTTCATTTATTCTTTTTCAGTCATAAGTTAGTCAGCTGGGAATAGCTGAGAGTACAAAAAGAAGCAAAGGACAATTCCTGTCCTCAAGGAGTTCACATTCTAATGGGGGAGACAAGCAAACAAGTATGTACAAACAAGTTATACATAGGATAAATAGAAAATAATTAAGATATAGAAGGTGGAATTTTAGTTGGAAGTTAAAGGAAGCTAGGGAAGCCAGAAGGTAGAGGTGAAGAGGGAGAGCATTCCTCGAGAGCAAAAGAAAATGCCCCAAGTCAAGCTATGGAGTGTCTTGTTCATGGAACATCCAGGAGACCACTGGACTGAAGAGTACCAAGTGGGGAATAAAAGTGTAACAAGACTGTAAGAAGTCTCATTTTCCTCATCTGTAAAATGGAGATACTATCTGCACCATTTCCCAGGGTTGCTGAGAGGAAGGTATTTTATAAACTCTAAAATGTGATACTGTTATCATTATCAATCCTGAATCATCTTGGTCTCTCTGTGTCCAGCAAATACAAACTCTTCATATCCATTAAGTAATTTCTGAAATATATGACAGAAATTATATTATATAGGTATAAAAGACCTGGGATTTCATCAATACAAAAAACTCCTGTATGGAAACTTCCTACAGAGATAGAAATAAGCAAACAACTTGTTTATAAGTTTATAATCTTAGAGAGTTGTCTGAGGCACTGAGAAGGGAAATGTTGCACCCAGTGTCACACATCTTGTAATGTGTCACAGTCAGAATTTGAATTCAGGTTTTTCTGACTCCATACCTAGCTCTCTAACCACACTGCCATACTGCCTCTATGAATGACTAAATAGTTTTAAAGATTGTGGACTTTTATTTTTAGTTTTTAGAAACTGAAACTAATTTTTAGAAACTAAGAATTTATAATAGGATACTAAAACAACAATCCATACTTTTTAGGAATCACTATGCAGTAGTATATCTTAAGCCTACTTAATAGGTAAATTAAAAGAAGTTTTTAAGATGATGGTGGAGCTTCCGTATTTACCAGCATTGTAGTTGTCTAAGTTGTCTACGTTATTCATGGGCTAGTCACAGTTCCATTTAATGGTTCCTCAAATGCCTGAAAGGTATTCAGGATCCTCCTAAAGTCTTTTTTCTTTTTCAAGCTAAATATTCCCAGTTCCTTTAAGCCACCCTCCATGCCTACCTCTCCAGTCATCATCCAGGGTGTCTTCCTCTGGAAACAGTCAATAAGCTTACTACTGGGTGAGGCAAAAAGGCAAAAATTGGTCCCTGCCCCCATGGAGTTCACATTCTAATGGGGGTGACAACATGCAATTATGCATATATAAGATATGTACATATAAGATATATAAGGTGTAAATCAGAGGTATCCTCAGAGGGAAGTACTATATTAGCAGTGTAAGAGACAGGGAAAAGCTTCCTGCAGAAGGTGTGATTTGAGGTGAGTGTTAAAGGAAGCCAGGAGAGGGAAGTAAGGATTAAAGCTTTGCTGTGAGGGGAAAAAAAAGAAATTACGGGTTTGCAGTGGGTAAAATTCCCAAGGCCCTCTTTGATCTCTGTGTTGTCAAAAATAATGCAAAAATAATGGATAACATTCCAGGCATCAGGGACAGCTAGTTAAAAGGCAGAGTCAGGAGATAAGAGTCTCACGTGCAAGGAACAGAAAGAAAGCCAGTATTGCTGTATTGTTGAGTATGTGGAAGATAGTTAACTGTAAGAAGACTAGAAAGGTAGGAAGAAGTTGGGTCTTGAAGGGCTTTAAGTGCCAAATAGAGGGTATTATATTTGATCCTGGAGGTAATAGAGAGCCACTGGAATTTACTGAGTTGCTGGGGGTGTGGAGAGACATGGTCATACATACACTTTAGGAAAATCACTTTAGAAGCTGAGTAGAAGATGGATTGGAGTTGTAAAAGGCTTGGTTTGTAAGGGAGGCTGTGCAAATGGAGATAAGGGACATATACAAAAGATTTTATGAAGATAGAAATGACAAGACTTGGTAACAGAATGGATATGCTGAGTGAATATGAAGGAGGAACTGAGGATGGCACAGAAGTTGTGAGCCTGGGTAACTGGGAGGATAGTGGTATCTTGAATAATAATAGGGAATTCAGAGGTGGGATGGGGTTGGAAAGAAAGATAATGAGTTTTGTGTTGGACATTGTGAATTTGAGATGCCTAAGACACATTCAGTTCAAGATATCTAAAGGTAATGTGAGACTAGAAGTCAAGAGAGAGGTGAGGACTAGATATATCTAGGAATCATCTGCAGAGAAATGACCATTTCTATGAAAGCTGAGATAACCAGGCTAGATAGTGTAGAATGAAAGTATCAAATTGATGGCCCGTATGATGCACAATACCCACAATACTCCCAAGCGTGGTCTGAACCACACTAAAATGTAAATGGCAAATATTTAGCAAAATAAACAAAAATATGAAAAACAGATAATATTACATTTTAAAATTAAGTCAATATATGGTCAACAGAGATCTTTATATACAGTGGTAGTGGCCCTCATTTGTAAGGGAAAAGAGGGAAAGAGAAAAATTTCAATTCCCCTTTGGGTCCAAAGGTACTGGGAATGACCTGGGCCAAAAACCTGCAAACTGAAAAGGTGTGGTGAGAGTGGAAGCAAGTTAGTTAAAATATGGTATCCAGAACTGAATATAATATTCCAGAGGCAGTCTGACTTGGTACAGTGAGTTTATCATTTCCCTTTTCCCGGACACTGTCTCTCTTAATGCAGCCTAAGACAGCATTAGTTTCTTTGGTTGTCCTGTCATATTGTTGTATTAAGCTCACAACCCACAAAAATCTCAGATTTTGTTCACACAAACTGCTGTTTGCCCATGATTGCTCCATCCTATTTTTCACTGAAGTTGCTTTTTTGAAACTTGGGAGGTAACTAGTAAGTACTATTACCTTCAATTTGTAGGCAAGGACACTGAAAATGAAATCATTTGTCCAAAGTCACAAAATTAATACGCTTTGAATTCTAATTTCAACCACATTTCCTCTAAAATAAATTATTTAGACATAACATACACATACAATAAACACACAATACATAGCATATACAGAATAAAATGTGTAGAGACAAGCAGATTATTTAAATCTATAAAAGGCAAGACAGATGGAAGCTCTTATTAGCTCCAATATTTCTGAAGACCTAATGGCTAAATCTTTAGGACAACTGCCATAAGAGAGAAAAGATATCTTTACAGATTACTTACTATTCAATAAGAAATTGAGGAAAATAAGTTATTACTGAATACATATCTGAAATACGAACATTTTAATCAATTTATTGTAATTATGTCACTCAATTATGTCAAAAAACTACTCACTAGTTATAGATTAATGCATTAAAAATGCAGAAACTACTAACAAAGTAAATGGACAAAGCACCAAAGCTGTATTATTTTTGACAATGCAGAGATCAAAGAGCACCTTGGGAATTTCACCCACTGCAAACCCATAATTTTTCCTTTTCACAACAGAGCTGTAATTCAATGAGAGCAGAGACATTCTCTCTCTTTTATTTTTTTTTACTCCAGTAAACTACTCTGTGCCCACAGCAATGGTAGTTTAAAAACATAATACAGAACTATTAGCCAAAGAGAGTTTTTGGCCCTGTTAAGGCAATATAGATTTTTTAAACAAGGTTGTAATAAAGTTCCCATACTGTGATTATACATTTTAGTCTAACCTTTAAAATGTTAATCTTTAAATTTACAAAAAGATAGCAGATGGTGCTTTAAATTTAATTAATCACTGCTGTCTAGTTAGACACCGTATAGTTGTTTGAAGGAGGAACACTGGCAGGAAAGGAGAGAGAAGAAACAAGAGAAAAGATTTAGAGAGATGTTAGGCTATGCTGAATCCTGCAAAATAGAATGGTTTTAAAAAGAAAATAGAAAGAAAAACATTGAAGGATGTCAGAGATAGGACTGACATAAACATATAGAAAGGGGAAATTTTAGTCATTTAGCAAAAATAATACAAACCCAATATTATACATGAAAGCAAGGAAAAAAGAAAAAGAATCATTACTATGAAGCAATACTTTTAAAAGAAGAGAGATAGAAAGTAATTTAAATAACATCATTAAGGAATGTATGAGAAAAAAAGATCTGTGTGCAGGGGTAGATTTGTACCTGTGATTTCATGAATGTGAGGAATTTACTGGTGTGGAAATTCCTTTCACTGATGCAGGTCAGCAACTTATCAGTAATTTATTATAGTCTTTGAGAATTATTTGAGGCACTGAGAGACTAAGTGATGTGTCCTTGGTCAGACAACCAGTATTTGAGGCAGAACTTGAACTCAGGGTATCCTGACTCTAAATCTGACCTATTTGCCACAATGCCACCATGCTAGGAAAATGCAAGTTAAGACAAAGATGATAAAAACATATGAGAAAAACAGTCATAGTACTTTCAAATGAATTGAAGATAGGCATTTATAAAATGTAACAAACTGCTTATCCTTTATATAAGTTTGAAAAATTCAGCTTTAAGGGCTTTCCAAGATAATTTTTTATATTTCACTAACTGGACATGAATATTTATTAACACCAAAAATGTTTGTTACAAACAATCAAAGTTGTCACCATATACTAGCACCATAACATTTCTAATTGGAAGATGCTACACCAAGAAAAATCACCACTGTTCCCATAGCTTGGGGTTTGATCATGTCCTCACACTGCTAAAAAAAACTTTTAATGGTTCCCCAGCCTTATTTCATGTTATTCCCCTTCATACATTCTATATGCACCAGCCAAACTGTACTACTCACTGATCCCTAATCTTGCTTTCTACTACCTCTATTCATTTTCACACTCTTCCCCTCTCTACCCCACCTCTCAGAACATAATTCCATAATTAGCACCATCTGTAAATACTGAAATATTTTCCTGGTAAGACTTACCTCAGGTACCATCTCATCCATAACGTCTTCCCTGATTACCCCTCATAGAAGTGGTTCTCTCCTCTTTATGTCAGATTTCCCTCCCATTCTGAATGACCTCTCCTATGTACTTAATAACACTCAAACTTGTATAATAGCTATTTGTATAGAGGTTTAATTTTTACTAGTAAATACAAACTCCTTGAGGACAAAGGCTATGTCTTATTTAATCCTTGTGCTCCCACGACATACTAAGAGTACCTTTGCAAAAAGTAGGTACTTAATAAATTTTTGTTTAACTAACTTGAACAGTGTTCAATCTAAATTACAGTGGGGTCCTTAAAAATTCAAGTAAGAAAATTAACCAACCAAAGCAGTTTCATGAACTTACATCAATATATATGAGTTGTTGGAGATTAAGAATGACCATATGCATTCCAACAAAGAATTTTCAGCCTGGTACATTTATTCTAGTAGATAAAAAACAGCTGAGGAAAGTCTCTTAAAATCTTTGGCTTGCCCTTCCCAGTTCTAACTATAATGGACAGCTGCTTGGCTCTGCACACGTCATAACATGATCATCTTGTCAAATGTAAAACAAAAACTAAGAAACAAAGAGTATTAACAATGCTGCAAATTAGTATTAAAAATGAAAGTGAACCCATATTTTAATTAATTAGGCAATTTTTCTTCTCCATAAGAAAATGAAGTGAATAAATGTTCAGCCACCAAAATCTCCTAAATTTTGCTTGACCTTCTCATACTCAACACAATTTGATAACTATCTCTCAAGTAGTTATCTTTGACCAAACTTCAGCTGCCAAATTGAAATTGCAATGACATAAACTGTTGATATTACTTTCTCTTAACACCATCCCACTCAAACAGATTTTCACAAGAAAATGGTGTTGTACATGTATATGTGATTGTATACATATGAAATGTGTGTGACTAACTATATACTTAGTCAAACTGCATGGACTGCCCCATCTGTTTTCAATTCTCTTTCAGTCACTACTCTTTATCTATTAGCCTGGAAAGAATGGGGCAAAAATGGTCAATAGAGTGTTTATACTCAAGACAGGCAGGGGACCTACCTAAGAAGGTAAGTAATATCTATTCAACTGCCCACATGAAATACATCACACAGTACTAAAAGAAATAATGAATGTGGCTGCTGAAACATCATTGACCACTGTGAGATTTTGGCTAAA
The DNA here is from genome assembly GCA_011680675.1 of Gymnobelideus leadbeateri. NCBI lineage: Eukaryota > Metazoa > Chordata > Mammalia > Diprotodontia > Petauridae > Gymnobelideus > Gymnobelideus leadbeateri. The sequence continues at coordinate 186,271 of WOXC01001829.1, forward strand.
GGGAGAGATTTCTCTGGAAAGGAAAGGGGAAAATGTTATCCTGATACTCAAAAACTGAAAGAGAATGGAAAAGATCAATGAGTGTGACCACAAAATTCTAGAATATTCTATGAAAGGAATGGTTAATAAACATGTAGAAAAGGGAGCAAGGCCCAAAAAGAGCCAGTCAGCATGTCCTCTTCAAAAAAAAAGCTCATGCCAGACTAACCTCACTTCCTTTTAAGAGAGGATGACCAGAGTGGTAGATCAAAGGAATGCTGCAGATAAAACATACCTTGATTACTGTAAAGCATCTGACAATGTCTTTCATGCTATTCTTATAGAAAAGATGAAGAAGTGGGAAAGATAATAATACAGTTGGTTGGATTTGGAACTGGTTGAATGACTAGATTCAAAGAGTTGTCATTTATGGTTCCACGTCAACTTATATATAATAAGATTAAATGAAATGGGGCTATACATAAAATCTCTTAGTTGTTTCCAAAAAATCAACTTCAGAAATACAAAATGGTGGTGACATGACTGGACAGAAGTTCATATGAAAAAAAAATGAAGCTTTTAGTGGACTACTTTAGTAGACCACCTAACTCCTTATGAGTTAGCAATGTGGCATGGTATTAAAAAAATGAATGGAACAGTAGGCCACAATAAGAGAGGCGTAGTAGCCAGGACCAAGGATGTGATGTCACAGTACTCTGCCCTGGTCACACTACATATAAAGTAGTCTTTTCAGTTCTGAATGCCACAAGTTAGGAAAAATATCGAAAAGCTGAAAAGCTTTTGGAGGAGATGAAAAAGAATGGTTAAGGTAGCTGAAACCATACTATATGATGATGAAAAAAACTGATTATGGTTAGTATGAAGAAGAATAATCTGATATCATGACAGCTATTTCAAAGTATTTGAAGATCTGTTAGGTAAAAACAGTATTAGCTTTGTTTTGCTTGGCCCCAAAGGGCAATGGTGGCCTCTAAAATCCTTTCCAACTCAGGTTCTATGACAGAATGAATTCTCTCATGGGCCTTTGTCATTCTGACACAACTACAGGGTTAAGCTGGGAAGATAGTCTGAGATGGTTTGTAAGTGAGGGCTGATCAAGAGACATGAAAACCACAAGAGTTTTAGGCTCTGTAGTGAGGAAGTAATCCTAATACCTTAAATGAACAAGGGGAAGCCTATATCAATTATTGTATCCCTAACATTTTGGGAAATAGCATGCTGGGACTCAACATGTAACATAGGCAACTTCAAAAATATTACCCAAGGACTGCTATTACAAACATTTGTTAGTAGTTAACAGAAATCATCTTTGATAAAGATCCTTGATTCACTATATTATAACCAGTTAGGTGAAGATGAATTGTTAGATATGTTTATATCCAATGAGAAGTTTGGTTATATTAACATTCTTATTTGAGGGTTAAAGATAAAGTACAAACTTCATTGCTTAGTCTCACTCCATGAAAATTAACCAAAAGTGGTCAAGTAACATTGTAAATTGGAAGCAATAAATTAAAATGATCTATATGCTATCTATTCTCTAGGGGTATCTTTGAGCAACACAAAATAGTAGGAGTTGATTAAGAAAGACTAATCCTCATAGACTTGAGGAGTGGCTAATATATGCCTCATCACAATTACAGACCAATTTTTAAATACTTTTACATGATTTTCTACTGTTTCCATAAATAATTTCTCTCCTTGACTCATTATTTCTCTCAACTATCCCTTAAAAATATAGAATTTTTCACTGTAAAAAGACAAATGCTTTATAGAGTCATGAATGATGTTTATAAAATCATATATAAATATGGTAAACATGGATTTTTTCCATTAAATTCTTTTAAATCTATGATATTTACTGCCATCATATTCCTCTAATTTGGCAATGTCATCACTCCAAAGAGGTCACTTTTTCTTTGTCACAATTTTTTCAATTCAGGTGTGAGGCTACCAGGGAGTGACACAGTCACATAAACCTGGGTATATTTGGTTAAAGGAAGAGATTAGCCTGATTTTCTATTCATTTATATGAATTCACATATTTTATTATTTATTAAAGATTTATTAAGTACCATCTGTGTGTGGCACTGTAGCATACAAAGATCCTTATTTCACATAGCTCTTGCTGTTAAGGAGCTTACTTTTTTTTGTGTGTGGGGGGGGAAGGCAGGGCAATTGGGATTAAGTGACTTGCCCAAGGTCACATGGTTAGTGCATGTTAAGCGTCTGAGGCTGGATTTGAATTCAGGTTCTTCTGACTTCAGGGCCAGTGCTTTATTCACTGTGCTACCTAGACACCCAAAGGAACTTATTTCTGAATAGGGATGAAAAATACTTTTACATATAATTGTAAGGAAATATCACTATAATAGGAACAGGGGGATATAGTGGACAGTGTATTAGACTGAGACTCAACATATCTAGGTGCAATGTCTCAGACATTCCTCTGTAAATACTTCAAGGATTTGTAATTTTGTTGATATGTCTGTATGGGGGAGAGGAGAGGGAAGTTAAAGAATAAATATTAATTAAATGTCTACCATGTACCAGATAATGTCCTAAGCGTTTTATAATTATTGTCTCATTTGGTCCTCAAAACAACCCTGAGATGTAGGTACTATTATTATCCCCATTTTACAACTGAGGAAACTGAGGCAGACAGAGGTTAAGTGACTTTCCAAGGTTCACATAGCTGTCAAGTCTGAGGCCACATCTGAATTCAAGACTTACTGATCCTAGGACTAGTGCTCTAGGCATTGCACCACAGCTACTTCCCGCTATGCTTTAAAAATAATAGCTGACTTAACATATTGCCATAAAGCTTAGAAAACCTTATATATATGTCTGGTGACCTTTGATCATTATAATACCCTATGTAGGTGTTACAGGTATTACAATCTTTATTAGGTATGGAGAAACTGAAATTCAGAGGTTTTAAGTTAACAACATTGCTGCACAGGTATTTGAGGAACAGTTTCAAATCCCAGCTCTGCACTGACCACCTGTGTGACAATAAGTATGTCACTTAACCCAACTAAGCCCCAGTTTTCTTATCTATAAGTACTAGATGATCTTTAAGAAGTCTTCTGGCTCTAAATCTCTTTTTTTCTTCTCCAGATCTAATTTATTTCCCTTTCATACATAAAATTCTATGATTATAAATTATGTATCCAGATCTGTTCTAGGTATCTGGTGGATACAATATAAAGATAAAACATTGTTATTATCTTCAAGAAGTTTATAATCTAGTTAGAGAGAAAAGCTCTACAGACACATGGAGTAACACTAACACAGAGTAATCCCAAATCAGTGGTGCAGAAATTGGACAATTTCTACCGACGTGATGTTAGGTAGGTTGCTTATTTCCTTGAGTCCATCATGTTTCATCATATATAAAATGAGGGCACTGGGTTAGATGGACTCTGGGATTCCTTCTAGCTTAACTGTAGAAGCCTATAAGGGCCATAGGAGATATGAAGATGGAGAGGTTACTCTCTGGTGGCTAAGGTAGTCAGGAGAGATATCATTAGAACATGAGTTATATAAGTGACAGGAGACTATAATTATTTTCCTTATGATCACAAAGCCCAAGGAACATATGACTTTGAGTTGGAAGGGACTTTAGAAATCTTCTAGTACAATCTCTCCATTTTCTTTTTTTTAAATTAAATTTTAAATCTCAGATCTTATGACTTGTCCATAGTTGCACAGCTAATACTTATTGGAGAGGATTCAAAAAAAGAGACAGAGGAATGGTCAGATAAGAGGAAAACAAGGGGAGAGTGGTGTCCCAAAAACCCACAGAAGAGAAATTATCAAGGAGGAGAGAGTAACTGTGTCAGAGGTTGCAGAGAGGTCAAGTGGAATGAGAACTGAGAAAAAGCCACTGGATTTGGCAACTAAGAGATCTTTAATAACTTTGAAGAGAGTAGTTTCTGAGGAATGATAAGGTCAGAAGCCAGATTGTAAAGGGTTAAGAGAGTAAGAGGGGAGAAAAAGCACTTATTACAGATAGCCTTTTCAAAGAATTTAGCTATAAAAGAAGAGATACGGGACAATAGTGGGGATGAAAGGCTTAAGTGAGTTTTTTTTTTTTCAGATTAAGGGATACATGATCATGTTTACAGGTAGTAGGAAATAAGCCAGTAGACAGAGAGAGAGTGAAAGGAAATGAAAGAATGGGGATGACAAGAAGAAACAATTTGCTGGAGGAGAGAGTATGGAATGGGATAACTTGAACAAGTAGAATGGCTAGCCTTAGAAAAGAGTAAGGTCACTTTGTTGTTCACTAGCATAACCCATGAAAAAATACAGGTTGATGAGTATCACAGATCTTTATGACATAACTGTAAAATGGGGATAATAATATTTGCATTATCACACCGATTGTTGTGAGGAAAGCATTTTGTAAATCTTAAACAACTATATTAATGGGTGTAATGATTATTATTACAAGGTAGGAAATGATTATGTAAATAAAACATTTCAACAGCATGTCAGGAAACATTTGATCAGGGAAGGCATCATGGAAGAAGTATCTATGCTGAGCCTTCAAGGGGGAAAAAGACTTCAATGGGCAGAGACTGGGAATGGGATATGTTCCAATTCAAGAAAGAGGGCTATCATGTTCTACAGAACTCCAATCCTACATTGACAGATGCTTGCTGGATATTATTACATGGATGCCCCATGAGCACCTCAAATTCAACATGTTCAAAAAAGAACTCATTTTTACTATTAAAGCCTCCTATTCTCCAAACTTTCCTTTTTTCCTGAATTCTGAATTCATAATTCTCCTAGTCACACTCAAAACCTCAGAGTTACCCCTTAACTCTTCCCTCTGCCAAACCCTATACCCAATTAGTTTCCAAGTCCTGTCATTTCTATCTTTACAATGTCTCACAAATCCATCTCCCTGGATGGCACAGAAAGAGAAGGCCAGTTAGGAAGCTCCTTTAATAGTCTAGTCAAAAGGCAATGAGGGTTTGAACCAGCAACAATAGTGGGAATGGAAAGGAGGTGACAGATGCTAGAGATATTTCAGGGAAACACTTGACAAGACTTGATAGTTAATAAGATCATTAGTAGGTTACCATATCAAGGAAGTCAAGACAGTTGAAATGTGGGGCCAGCAAGCAACAGCTGCATATAATAGTCCTAAGGACTGCATGAGATACTGTCTTACTCAGAGACTGCCAGTAGGCAACAGATAAAAATAGGCAGTAGAATTTCATGTCTGGTGTTTTAGGTTGACTCATTACACTCTTTCAGAGCTAACTCTCCACAGAGGAAGGGAAAAAGAGTCAGATAGGAATTCTTCATGGTAAATCAATGTGGTTTAATAGGTCTGGTGTTTTGACACGGCTTTCTCTATACATCTGTGATAGTGTTTTTGTATGGTGTGTGTAGCCCAGGGAAGTTGAAAGAGAGAAAAAGAGATAGATAGAAGAGAGAGAGAGAGAGAGAGAGAGAGAGAGAGAGAGAGAGAGAGAGAGAGAGAGAGAGAGAGAGAGAGAGAAAGAATCTAGGCTGTTTTCCCAGCAATGGAAGTATTACTGCCTCAACCTTTGGATGTGGAATTTGAACTAGGATAACTCTGGGTTATCTGAGAAGAACATCTAGTTTATCCTTTTACATTATGACTTCAGCCATCACCTCTTTCCCAGGGAAGACTCTTCCCTCAGACCCTAATGATTGCCTTTAACAAACAGTACACACACGCGCACACATACATGCACACGTATACACTAACTTCCACTAGGGGCTAGGGTTTTGACAATATGGACTGCCTACCGATGATAATCAAAGCCATAAGAATGGAAGATCCCAACAAAAGAGAAAGGATAGAGAGAAAAAAAGAAAGTCAAGGACACAGCCTTAGAAGATGTTCACACTAAGGGATAGAAAGAAGAAGCAACACAGGAAACCAAGGAAGAATGATCAGAGAGTACAGAACTCAGAGAAAATGACATGATGGAAAACAAGAAAGGAGAGGTGATCAACAATATCAAATGCTGTAGAAAGGTCAAGGAAGACAAGAACTGAGAAGGAGCACTGGAGATTCTATCATATCATTTTACTGAGGCAATGAAGTAAACTTTAATCGTTATGTTTAAATATCCTGGAGAAAACAAAAAATCCAAGAGACAATGTCTAAATGACTAATTCTTAATTTTCCTTTATACATTTATTCTTATGTATACCCAATGATGAAATATTCTTGCATAACTCACTGAAGTTTTACCTTTGTGTTAAAACTCTTCTGAACCTGTGTGAGGGTCCAGGTTTTAGGTCAGCTTGTGTCAACACCATAAATACCGAAATGGCTACATCTACTCTTAAAAACACCAAGCATACTATCATAGCACAGACCACCCACATGGCACTGTTTATCCCAAATACTATTTAAGTAAAGCTTCCCGTGAGGCATTTCTACCTATCTCTAATCCTAGCAGGCAGATAACGACCTATAAAAGCCAACATATGAGTCTCAGTAATTACTGATTAGGGTTGTTCAGACTAGCCATCTCAATATGTTGAGGTTTCTTAGAACACTGTGATACAGGATGTTTGGTAGAAAACTTGTTTCTAGATTGCTGAAGGTAACAGTTCTCTCTCCCTGGAGGAGGTAAGGTACATATGGCCTTTTCCAAGCCAGAATTGGTCACTATTTCAGACTTAGGTGGTCCTGTATTTTGGTCATTGGGGCTCTATTTTGCAGCCCCACTGGTATGGGTATACTGCTGGATTTGGAGACTGGATGTCATTTAGCAGACTCATGTCAGGCTAGCACCAGAAGGACTGAAATTCAAGAGTACCTTAAAGGACTATGCTGTAACAACTGATATAGTACATTTTTTTATGCATATGGCAAAGAAAATAGAGATAGTAGGATGAAAATTTTTATTTTAAGGTAAAATTATAATTTTTTTTTTGGAGGAGGGGTGTCAATCGATATGTCTAGTTGTTCTAGCGCTAGAAGTCTAGGATTAAAATTGGTTTACAAACTTTTGCCTAGGATACAATTCTGAGACTTCACCTTTAAATCAATAATACGTCCTTACATCAAGGACCTGTGATTTCAATGTTTTGATAAATTCCTCCAGTCTGCAACTCTGTGTAACTTACACAGTAAAAAAAAAAAAAAAAAAAGAGCTTCCTTGGGCTCAGAGAGGTCAAGTGATTAGCCTATGGTCACACAAATATTAAGTTTCAGAGACAGGATTTGAATCCAGGTCTTTCTGATTCTCAGTCCTTCACTCTACTCACCAAACTATACTGCCTCTCATTCACAAGCAAGAGGAATAAAATGAAAGGAGATAATGAGCTACATTAATATTTCAGTGTCAAAACCCTAGCATCTCTTCTCTTAGCAATGATAGTTTTCTGTATCTCGTTCAGTCACGGATCAGTTTTTGACAGTTATCTTAGCTCACTTAAGCTAGCAAAAAAGAAAACATCAGTTTCACTTCTTAGAACTTCCCATTAAATTTAAGATCAGCTACTTCCTTTTTTTCCAAGAAGCAAAACCAAAGGAGAGATATAAAAGACATGTAGTCATTTAAAAAGTAAAAATCCACCCCCCATTACTAGGAAAAGCATCTCCTTATAATGCCTGACAATTAAAGCTATTAAAAGGTGTAATGAGTTACTTGGATGAAGTTGAGGAGAGTATGACTTTCCTCTCAGGAAAGGGTGATCCTTGTTAAGGCTTGGGTTAAATTAGATGACCTCTGAGTCAGTCACTTTCATTTCTCACATTCTGTGATTCTGATCAAAAGAAAGTTTTCCACATTTTCTCCCCTTCATTTTTAAATAACTCCCTCTAATTTTTCTCTAACCACTGGTTTTCACAAGCAGCTTAGTTTCAATCATTTGTATACTATACTGGTTTACAAGGAGAGAGATAGAGAGAGACAGATGAAGAAAAATGGTTTTCAACATAGTTTCAGAGCAATATAATAAAAAATAATGGTAATACTATCACACCATATATACATACACACATACATATATAAATACACGTGTGTGTATGTATAGTGCTTCAGAGTATCTTTTAAGATTTTGACATCGGAAAAGTGAAACTTCCTCATTAAGCATTCTCTCTATATCTACACTAACATGTAGATATGCAGACACTGGTAACGTAAATACAAGGTAGAAAAGAAATATAGGGGCAATTATTCATAAAAGAATTATTTTATGAAAGGCGGTACATGGCTCTTTTAAATAATACATTTATAATTATCCTGTTTACAAACATTTAATGAACATACTTTTCAGGAACACATTACATAAAACAATGTATATTATATATAGATATGGGGGTTTATGTATGTATGCATCTGTGTTTTGGGTAAGGGGGGGGCAGAGAGAATCTAAATCTTCTATTTTATTCATGCAGAGTACCAAGTTCCTTAACTGATGTAGATATACAACTCCTGTGTAACTTACAGTCTTAGAAGGTTACTGTGACACCGAGAAGTTAAATCACTTCCCCATAGTCAAAAAGCTAGTGTGTGTCAGAGACATAACTAGAACCTAAGTCTTTCTGAATCCAAGGCTGGTTCTCTATTTAATATGGCAGGCTGCTCATTTGCAGTGAGTCAAAATGACCTGAGTCTGACACATACTGATTACAGCTAAGTTTATGTGCTGTCTTCCACCATCAGAATGTAAGCTCCTTGAGGGGGGGGAACTGCCATCTTCATCTTCTTTGAAAAAAAAAATTGCTTCTATTTGTAATGCCAGCTCTTACCACAGTCCTGACACATAATAAATGCTTAACAAATGCTTGCTGACTTGACTCAGCCTTTTAGTATCCCTGGCAACTCTTTAAAATAAAGAGGTAAATTATAAATGTGTTACAGGTCTGCATTGATGAAGAGAATTTCTATACTGGAAGTTCCTTACTTGGATGGAACCACTGGTTCAAACCCTACCCCCAGCACTACACACACACACACACAAACACACACACACACACACACAAACACACACACACACAGAGTATAACTTGTTTTGTTTTATACAGTGAATATATTCCTGAAAAGCAGCAATTCTCAAAGTGTATTTGAAGGACTTCTTGGGTCCCCAAGACCCTTTCAGGTGGTCTGCAAGGTCAAAACAATTTTCATAAAAATACTAATTTAATTCTTAATATTATAAATATTGGTATATACACTAACCCACATAAACAAGAACTCTTTAAGATCTGCAATAATTTTTAAAACTTTAAAAGGGTCTTGAAACAAAAAAATTGAAAACTGCTATGTGTAAATCGTATAAATCAATTTTTAAGGTAAATAGATAATTTTATTTCATTTTCTGTTTTAGAGTAGATCATTTAAAAATATACTATTTAAAAGAACCCCTGTGGTTCCTTTTGTAAGGAATTTTTTTATGAGTAATTATCCCTTTATTTGTTTTGCAATTTTGGATGTTCAAATTATTACATACTCAAAGAATAAGTCTATAAAGTAATATCATTAATTAAGAATAGTAGAATCAGGATTGACAATCAGGATAGTTCTTATAAATTCAATTGATGTTTATTAAAAATATTTTAACATGCTGATCTAAATTAAAGAAAAAACTGTTCTGAAAAGTTAAAAAAAGTTTTTTTGCAATTCAGTTCAGTCAACAAGTATCGAACCTAATTGTGTACCTGAAGCTCCAAAAAATGATAAATCTTTTTAAACATAAAAAGCTTTTTTCCCCCACTGTAGTTCAAAATCATCCTGATGTAGTGAAAGATTTTACAAAGATAGGCCAAAGGAATGTTGGAATGTCAAAATGAGCTTTGGAAAATTAGGAGGTGAGGAAAAGGGAGTAACACAAAGTTTTCTCAAATAATACCTCAGTGATATGATAGAGAGTTGAAAATTATTGAGCTACCTTTTCTGCAAAGAGGAATAAGCTTTTTTTCTTTCCTTTTTTCTTTTTTTTTTTAAAAACTGGGGTTAAGTAACTTGCTCAAGGTTACATGGCTAGTCATTATTTATGTGTGGGTGCTCATTTTCTGAGGCTGGGTTCGATCTCGGGTCATCCCAACTCTGAGGCCAACGCTCTTACTCACTGCGCCACCTAGCCACCCCAGAATAAGCTGTTTTTCAATATGCTTATTCTATTTCTAGGACTTGTTACATAAGATGTAATTCTGAAAAACATTGACAGTTTTTCTAAAGACAAGGCAGCAAGGGAATAAATATTAATCTGAAATGAAAAACTATAAAATCGAGCTTAAAATTATTACATATCTGATTATTAGTTTAAATTTTTATTTATACTTTATTTATACTTTTCAAAAAACACTGAACTTGGAAACAGAAGATGCAGGCTTAAATGTCAGTTTTGCACATGATTTTGGTTATTTCAAAGATTATTTCACTTCTCTAACCCCTATTAGTTTCCTCATTTGTAAAGTGGGGATATAATTCTCTTATTACTTACATTATTACTGTTATGAAGAACAAATAAGATAATATGTACAAAGCACTTTATAAACGGTAAAAAGCAAAAGAAATGTTAGCTACTGTTACCATCACTGATAAAAGAATTTTCATGAGACTGTACAAAGCAAACTGCCCTCTAGAAGTTTACCATTCAAGATTAGTCTTAATTTCCTTGAAAATTAGTTTTTTATTTCTACATTAACAGAGATTAAGATATACATAGACTGCTATGTGCCAATATATGTATCTATATACTTTATACACACACACACACACACACACACACACACACACATATATATATAGGCTGCTATGTATATATATACACATATATGTATCTAACATCATGGCATTTTTCTAATTATAATATAGCAATTATTTTTATTTTCACTAGAGTGAGTTTAAGTAACTTATTCATGAAAGAATTTACTACAAAATATTTTATTTAGGAAGCTACTATTTTATGATACTGACAATATATGTGAATTGTATCACTGAAAGAAGTAAAGCAAATTAAAATCTATTGATTCATAGAGTTATGTAGATACTAGTATGCCTTTGTAGATTTGGAAGAAACTTCCAGTGAAGAGTTGTCAGAAAGCCCATGCAAGATTGAAATCAAATTACTAATAGAAATGCAAGAGGGACTTGAAGCTACTGCCAGAAAAACATTGTATGTCTAAACTATGAAAAAATTAGAGAACTCAACACTGCAACTGTTTTATTAGCCACAACATTTGTATTTTTACCTCTTCCAGTAATTCTGTTTGACTTTAACTGTCAAGAGTAACTTTCTGAAATACTTATAACTCTTGCAAAAGAGTAAAATACAAAGTTCCTTAATCTTGAAGACAGGTTGCCATATTTTAAAATAAAACATGAAGACTTACTCAGATAATGTAAAAATAGCAACTTCACAATCAACTAACATTTTAAAACAAGTGTATTCACTGAGTTTATGAGTCATGTGCTTCCAGCTTTTTTTTTTTTTAAGGAGACAGGATGGATTGTCATTTTAAGAGCAAAAAATACAATTTGGCCTTAAGAATCACTTCCCCAGGTCACTGGTGGGCCAGGTAGTAGGGGTGGGGGACATGTGAGACAGTACATGATACCCCCTAGGATCCAGCAGCATATACACAACCCCCAATCCATGCCACCCCTTGGACATGAGGACTTTAGCATCCCACTGCTCTTCTGGACCTTCCTAGATCCCTCCTCTAACTCTTCCCTTTCTCCCCATGAAGGTTCCTGGGGCTAGGTGTGATTTAGAGGGGTAGTGTGATATACCTGTCAAGGCCCTACCTTACTTCTTCACAGCCGGGCACATGTCATTATCTTTGACTTTCTCCCACCCCTGGTTTTAAGATTGAGCCAGAGGTAGTCTACCATCTTCCAATGCTACCTGCCTTTGGAAAATAGCACACTTCAGTGGAAAGAGTGCTGAATTTAGAGCCAAAGAATCTGGGTTCAAATTCTGACCCATTTATTATCCATGTGACTTTAAGCATGTTTCTTTACCTGTTCTGGCCTCTGTTACAATTGAGGAAATTGTAAAATTAGAGGGAATGACTTCCAACAGTCGTTTCATCTCTTAAGTTTACAATTCATGACAGTAAATACCATGATGCAATTATTTGTTATTTTATACATTTTTATTAGGGCAACTAGGTAGCACAGTGGATAGAGCCCTTGAGTCAGAAGGACTTGAGTTCAAATGTGACTTCAACACTTACTAGTTGTGTGACCTTGAGCAAGTCACTATGTTTGTCTCAGTTTCCTCATCTGTAAAATGAGCTGGAGAAGGAAGTGGCAAATCACTCTAGTATCTCTGCCAAGAAAATCCCAAATAGCACAAAGAGTCAGACAGGACTAAAAAATGACTGGGCAACAAGACATTTTTACTGTATGATTAAATTTTATTACTAATTTTTAAATATTTCTTAAATTGCATATGAATAAAATATAAGATAAAACAATTATTTGCATAGATTGATTTATGAAAAGTGGAAGCACTAAAAAGACTCCCCACTCCCCACAAAAGGTAAGTAGTAGTTACATAAAGTTCAGAAACTATAGGCCTAGTGACATACCTTATCAGTAAGGTAATCACAAGTTTTCAAACAGCAATGATACTTACACAGAATTTTCTACTAAGAACAGCTTTAAGAATCTGTCAGAGATAAAAAACAAGTAAACAAGCTTGTCAGTACCAGGGCCAGCTAAGCAGGGGAATTAAGTCAGATCAAGGATGACCAAGCACAGAGACTAGGCAAAACTCTTCTAGGAAAGGGCAATTGACCCCCAAAATGTTCAAACTATGGGCTAGAGAAGGAATATCAGAGCAGATGTAAGGGCAACCTCCACAGCTGACATCACTTAATCATGCTGTCAGGTCTAACTTCTTCCCAGTTTCTGGGAACACTGTAGCCTTTAGACATAGGAAATGTAAGTACATCATCAAACCCTAGCTCAGGTAGGTCAACAAGCATTTAAGTGCTTATTACCTGCAAATTGCTGGGTATTTGCAAAAGACAAAGCGAAAACAGTCTCTGCCCTCAAGGAGCTTACATTCTACATACAACATAGGAGGCAACTGGTAGAATGGAAAGAATACTGGACACAATCAGAGGGAAACAGAGGACTGTTTGGGAATCACACTTCTACTTGCCACCTGTGTGACCCTTAGTATATTACTTGTCTTCTTTTGGCCTAAGCCCTCATTATGTAAATGAAGGCAATGGAGCTAAATCTATGGCTCTTCCATCTCTAAATCTATGATCCTGTGTAAACAAATGTGTAAATATAAAGTATTTTGAGGAGAGGGAAGAACACTAACAACTAGCAGGATCACAAATACTTCTTGTAGGACACAGCATATAAATGAGCCCTTAAAAGAAGATCTTAGAAATGGAAGTGAAGAGGAAGTGTATTCCAGGCAAAAGTGAAGAGAAAATAGGTTTGGCTAGAACGAAGATTGTATGAATATGAGTAGTATCCAAGAAAAGTGGAAAAGCAGATTAGAGTTAGACTGAGAAGGGCTTAAAATCCAAAACATTTATACTTTATCCTAAAGCCAACAGGGATTCATAAGTAAGTATTACAAACACTACAATATGTGCCCAGGGGACCAGTCTATTTCAGAGGAGGAAACTACTAGCATAATAGAAAGCATACTGGATTGGAGAGTCAGAATTTGGCTTCCAGTCTCTTCTTAGTCATTAATTTGATGTGTGACCTTGAGCAAATCACTTACCTTCTCTAGGCCTCAGTTTTCTCCTTCATAAAATGAGAAGGTTCAACTACAATAGACATAAGTAAGATTCCTTCCAAGTTCTGAAATTTTTTGGTTCTTGGGGACAGGATGGGCCAATTCTGGGCCTAACATGCTGTTCTGCTCACCCTGGGATGCTGCTACTGTTTTTACCTTCTTCCCCAGTTCCTTGAGGCATTACCCAGAAGGTTTTTCTCCTCTTATGGGGAGAGGGGAAGGAATAGGGGATGACAGATTTTGCATATCACCCTAATTCATTCCATCAGTCAGATCTTCTCCAGTACCATCTAGTAGGCTAGATGGTCACTGAAGGCAGTGGGTCTTGGCTAGATAGACAACTAATATTTTTCCCAACTTGTTTTCCATGCTGGGAATAACATATACTAGCCACATCATTGATTTAGAATTATCTTGAGCAAGTCACTTGACCCATGTAGGTCTCAGTTTTCTTTTTCCTTTTGGAGGACAATTGGGGTTAAGTGACTTGCCCAAGGTCACATGGCTAGTTTTTGTGTTAAGTGTCTGAGGCCAAATTTGAACTCAAGTCCTCCTGACTCTAGGGCCAGTGCTCTATTCACTGTGCTGCCTAGTCTCCCCTGATCTCAGTTTCTTTATCTGTAAAAAAAAGGAATAAAATTACCTACTCTACACAGGGTTCCATGAAGATCAAATTAGATATTAAGTGTAAAATTACTTTCAAAAATGTGATTACACCAGCAGACACAGATTCAACTATCATCTCTATGCTTATGACTCCAAAATTTATAGAGCCAGCCCTCAATTCTTTCCTAGGATCCAGGGCTTTATCACCTACTGCCTGCTGAACATTTCCATTTGGATGTCTCAATGGCATTTCAAACTCTACAATCCCAAAAAAAGGCCTTTCTCTTTCTCTTTGAATTCAGCCCTTCTCCTAACTTTTCTATTTCTGTCAAGGGTATCCTCTTCTCCTCTGGTCATACAGGTTCCTAATCTCAACTATCCTTAACTATTCATTTTTCTCCAGCAACCCAATCAGTAGCAAAATCTTGTGGATTCTACCTTCATATCCTGTTCCCTTCTTTCCAATGACAAAGCAACCACCCTATTTCAGGCACTCATAACCTCTGACCTGGATTATTGCAATAGTCACCTACTTGTCTTCTCTGTCTCAAGTTTCTCCTTTTTCTGATCCAAACTCAAATCAAGATCTAAGCTCAACTCAAAACAGATGTCAAGTTAATATTCCTAAAGCACAAGTCTGACTAGTCACTCCCCTATAGCCTCTGGGATAAAATATATACAGACTCCCTTGTCTGGCACTTAAAGCCTTCACAATCAAGTTTTAGCCTATTGTTCCTGACTGATTTCCCATTATTTCCTTTCATGTACTCTAAATGCTAGACACGGGTCTACTTAACTTTCCCCAAACATGCCATTTCATCTCCTGATTCAGAGCTTTGGCACACAGGCTGTCCCTTCTCCCCTCTTGGATTTCTGAGCTCCCTACTTTTCCCGAATCCCTAGTTGTTAATGCCCTTTATCCCAAAACTATAGTATATTTTGTATACATTTGGTATTTACTTCTCTGTAACCTTACTATTTCCCACAGGGACAATGGAAGCTACTTGAAAAGAGGCACTATTTCATTTTAGTGTTTTTATCCCCAGCACTTTGCACTAGTAGGTACTTACTAAATACTTACTGAACTGAATTCATTGTTAAAAAAAACCCAACAACTTCTGGGACAAAATTAATCTGTCAAAATAATATTAATAAAATATAAAACCTAAGAGAGAGAACAAAAAGGAAATGTTTAAAAAAGAACAAAAGCTAGAAGATAGAAACAGTCAAGACCAGAATTAATGCCTTACAAGACCCTGAAAAATAATTTAGATTAAAGTAAAACTTTTTTGTTTTACTTCTTTTTTGATTCATGTGAGTCCTTTTCATATGACTTCATATAGAATTTAAAGAGCTACCATATAATCATATTATTCACTGCAAAGATCCATTTACAGATTATCTCCTATCTTTTGGCCATGTATGAGCAAGAAAAAAAGCACAAAGAGGAATTTTATTTCTGTCAAATATTATGATACCTTATTAGCTGAAGAAAGGTTTGATGGTGACTATCCACTAAAATGAAGGTTTCAAATTATATGCAATACTATTATCTATACCATTCTTATACACTATTACCATGGATAATTACACAATTTAACATGCATTCCCAACTAATTGTGAATAGACAAAGGGAGTGGTAGAGAAATCTGAAGATTTGTTTCCTGTCATCAAAACTGTCAGGAGTAGAGTACTATGAAATTTATCTACAGAAGGAAGGTATTTCATATCACATTTCCTACTAGTTAAAAAAAAAATAATCCAAAACCAAATGTCTCCCATTGGCTGATATTTTGATCTGTAACCAAAAATAAGTGTTTCATAGGATTTGTTTGGATTTTCCTTTTGGTGGGTGGAGCAAAGGGGTGTGTGGTAACACAGAAAGCATTGACTCAGCATTCGACTACTGGAAAATTGCAAGCCTCATTTTATATTTAAAATTGGTATAATAGTACCTTTCTGTATTATTATGAGGAAGGAGTTCTGTGATACTTAATCATACAAGTTGCTATCACCTCATTAAATTTTTTGAGAGCATAAACCTATAAGCATATTCAACTATTTCCCTGTTAGTGAGACTCAACAAGATATCAGGTGAAAATAGTAGCAGGTGCTAAGAAGTATCAAAGCTCTTGTCTACATTATCTTGGCCTCCCCCCCCTCCAACCTCACTTCACACCCCCAGCTAAGAAAGGCCCAAAGACAAGATCCAGAAGTATACAAAGAACATTTTTAGGGAAAAGAAAACTCTCAGACATAAGCAAATTTATAGATGTCTCCTAGGGAGGTTAAATAAAAACAACACACTGAAAATAGGAAAAATATTTATAGCACCATTTATTTTGAAAATGTTTACTGATTCCTTTTACTTGTCTTTTAAAGACTCTTCCTTTCCAAAGAATATACCATATTGTTCAGAAGTAGAAGTCTAAGTATTCATGAGAAAGAAGGAACCTCACTCCAACCATGGATATAGATAATCTGCTTGGACTTATTCCTCAATAGTAAACATATTCCTACTTCCTCATGCTCTCCTCATCCCAGTGATTCTGAACTATAGCTCTTGAATGACCAATGTCATCCTCAACTACTTCCCTTACTCTTAACCCTCTCAATTCTAACTCCATCCCCCTGCAAAGTCCCACATTAGATTTGCCTGTCCCTGCTACTGTGCTCTCTGGAAAACCTATTCTGTAATTAACAAACTTGCTTTAATTTTGAACTTTTTCCATCTTCTGGTACTCAGTGAAACCTGGCTCCATATTGATAATACTTTATCCCAGGAATGGTTGTATTTTAGGTCAGTGTGTAGTCTGAAGGGTGATGTGGTTAGTAAGATCAACAATACTAAGATATTTTAATGTCTAATATGGTAAATATTTATAGACATAACCCATATTCTAGGTCCTCTCTCTTCTTGAATAGGAATTAACTTTTCATGGCCCTCTTTTAAGTCTGTTCAAATCCAAGGACCACTTATCAGAGTATTTTTAAAAGCATAAAATAAAATACATTGGATTACAAGGAAAACCAATTATACTGAAACATGATTTTCAAAATATCAAAGAAACAAATTTACACACTCCAAATTAAGAACTCCTGATCTGAGTGAAACAAGGGTGTTCACTATCACCCCTCTTATTCAATCTGGTACTAGCAGTAGCAATTAGAGAAGAAAAAGAAATCAAAGGAATCAAATTAGGCAGAGACCAAGCTATCACTCTTTGCAGATGATATGATGATATACTTAGAGAATCTTAGAGAACCAAGTAAAAAACTACTTAAGACAATAAATAAATTTGGCAAAGTTGCAGGATATAAAATAAACCCACATAAATATTCAGCATTCCTGTATATCTCTAATGAAATTCAACAGCAAGAGATAGAAGAGAAATCCCATTTAAAGTTACTGTAGACATTATAAAATATTTGGGAATCTACCTGCCAAAACAAACCCAGGAACCACATGATCACAATTACAAAACACTTCTCACACAAATAAAGTCAGATCTAACTAGTTGGAAAAATATCAATTGCCTGTGGCTGCGTCAAGATAATATAATAAAAATAACAATTTTACCCAAACTAAATTATATATTTAGTGCCATACCAATCAATTTACCAAAAAACTACTTTATAGAGCTAGATAAAATAGTAACAAAATTTATTTGGAAGAACAGTCTAGGATATCAAGGGAATTAATGAAAAGAAATGCTAGGGAAGGTGGACTAGCTATACCAGATTTTAATCTGTATTATAAAGCAGCAGTCATCAAAACTACTTGGTACTGGCTGAGGAATAGAGTAGTGGATCAATGGAATAGATTAGGTGCAGGAGACCCAGCAGTTAATGAATATAGCAATCTATTGTTCGATAAACCCAAAGACCACAGTTTTTGGGATAAGAACGCACTATTTGACAAAAACTGCTGGGAAAACTAGAATATAGTATGGCAGAAACTGAGTATAGACCATTATCTAACACCATATACCAAAATCAAGTCTAAATGGGTGTATGATCTAGGCATAAAGGATGATACTGTAAGCAATCTGGGAGAACATGGAATCGTTTACCTGTCAGATTTGTGGAGAGGGAAAGATTTTATGACCAAACAAGAATGAGAGAACATTATAAAATGCAAATTGGATAATTTTGACTACATTAAATTGAAAAGCCTCTGTACAAACAAAGCCAATGTAACCAAGATTAAGAGGGAGGTGGGAAACTGGGAAAGAATTTTTACAACCTATGTCTCTGATAAAGGACTCATTTCTAAAATATACAGAGAACTGAGTCAAATCTATAAGAATACAAGCCATTCCCCAATTGATAAATGGTCAAAGGATATGAACAGGCAGTTTACAGAGAAATTAAAGATATCTATAAGCATATGAAAAATGCTCTAAATCACTACTGATTAGAGAAATGCAAATCAAAACAACTCTGAGATACCACATCTCACCAGTCAGATTAGCTAAGATGACAAAACAGGAAAATGACAAATGCTGGAGAGGATGTGGGCAAATTGGAACACTAATGCATTGCTGGTGGAGTTGTAAGCTGATTCAAACATTCTGGAGAGCAACCTGGAATTATGCCCAAAGGGCTATATATAATTTCATACCCTTTGACCCATCAATACCACATCTAGGGTTATACCCCAAAGAGATCATAGAAGTGGGAGGAAGACCCATATGTACAAAAATGTTTATAGCAGCTCTTTTTGTGGTTGCAAAAAACTGGAAATTAAGGGGATGCCCATCAATTGGGGAATGGCTGAACAAGCTGTGGTATATGCATGTAAGAAACGAGGAGCAGATGGACTTCATATTTACCTGGAGAGGCTTACATGAACTGATGCTGAGTGAGAAGAGTAGAACCAGAATTTGTATACAATCACAGACATAATATATGTGTGATGGGGCGGCTAGGTGGCACAGTGAGTAGAGTGTCGGCCCTGGAGTCAGAAGGACCTGAGTTCATATCCAGCCTCAGACACTTAATGCACACACAAACAAAAACCTAGCTGTGTGACCTTGGGCAAGTTACTTAACCCCAATTGCCCTCCAAAAAGGCAAAAAAAAAAAAAAATAATATATGTGTGATGACTAACTGACAGACTGGACTCTTCTCAGCAATGCAGTGATATAAGTCAATCCCAAAAGACTTATGATGGAGAGAGATGTCTACATCCAGAGAAAGAACTAGAAAGAACCCAGTTTGAATCCTGATTGAAGCAAACTACTTTACCTCTTTTTATTGTTTGGCTTTATTTACTCTTTACCATTTTTCATTCCATCTAGTACAACCTGCCTTTGTAACCTGACTAATGTCTAATGTGAAAGTATTTGCAGACCCTATACTGGGTTGTATGCCGTCGTGATTTGAAACTCAAGGAATTATGGAACTGAATCTTGTAAACTAAGAGTAAACAAACAAATTAATAAAGACAAAAAAAAAAAGAACTCCTGATCTATGCTATTTCACTTGGTTCTCTCATCAGCTCCCATGGATTCAATCATCATCTTTATGCAGACAAATCTCAATTCTACATATCCAGCCCTAATCTCTCTCTTGACCTTCAGTCTCAGACCTATCAGCAATGACTTTTTTTGACATTTCAAATGAATATCTAATAGGTTATCTCAGGTTATCTCAAATTCAACACGTCCAAAACCAATTTATTATCTTTCCTTCCAAATCCACCCCTCTTCTAAACTTTTCTATTGCTGTAGAAGACAACCTCTACAGGGAATGAAAAAAAAATCAATTAGGGAAAAAACCCAACATCTTCAGGTACACAGCCCAAGAATTCTCCAGTTAGAAATTCTTTCAAGTATATTCCTCCTTCAACAAGTTAACATGTAGTCTTTTCATTTTGATACTGTTTATTTACCCTTATCCTCACTTGTTTCTGATTTTGTATTATTTTGTATATACTGAACAAATTAGAAAAGTGACAAGATAGTTAGAAAAACCAGTTATAAGTGTAAAATGCTAATCTTGTCATAAGGTTGTTAAATGGTTTTCTTGGACATTACTGTTACTTCCCTTTTCCACAACTGGTAATGATGTTCATAGATGTGAAATGGGGGAGGAACTATACATTGTTTACCTGGGTGGTGTTGTTCTACAATACCAAATTATCATTTGCCAGATTACTTGAATTTGAATATCCTACTTTTAAATCTATTTTATCGGAATAGTCCCTAAGCTTTTGTGAGGCAAGTACCAAATACATCTAAAGGCTATGTAAAAAATAAACAAATTACTGTAAAAAGTAAACAAATTAGAAAATTTGCATTTTAATTTTAAAATCCCCAAAGAAAAAATATATAAAATTGTAATCAAGGAAATACATATTTGTCAGAAGCCTTTAAAAATTCTATAAAGTCACTACTTCCTCAAAATTTAAAAGTACACTGTCTTTTACTATTTTGTAATTAGGATGAGTTCTGAAACATATGGAAAAGAACAATGGATTTAGAGACAGAAAATGTTAAATACTAGTTCTGCTATTTATGGTGTGACTTTGCAAAGTCACTCTGCTCCTTTGGATTTCCTCCAATAATAAGTGAGTTGGACTAGATGACCTCTAAGCTTCTCTATCTCTAAGTCCTAACTTAAAGGAAAAACTTGAAGAGTAGATTGTTGTCTTACAGTCCTATTCAGTCTACTGATTTATATTATATTTAATAATTTTCATAGGACCATAATTTAAGTTTTACATTTTGTTCTAAAAACTTTCATTTTCTTTGTTTTTTTTCTATTGCCTTTATTTACAAATATACAGAAATCCCAAAAATCTTAGTGCAGTTGTAATAATAATGACTATAATTAGCATTTAAATTGTACTTTAAGGTTAGTAAACATCCTTTCTCCTTTTCATCCATCCTTTCTCTTTTTATCTCCACAGCAACCCAGGGAAGTAGGTGCTATTACCCCTATTTTCCAGATGAGGAAATTGAGGCAGAGGTTAAGTGACTTGTCCAGGGTAAGTGTCTGAGATTAGTGCAGGAACTGAAAACTCTTCCTGACCTTTGGGCTAACACTTTAAATTAACATTTAGCTACCTCAACCTAGTTTAAAACTACAGTAAGACTTTCGGGGCAACCTGTACATTTCCATTCTCCCTTATCCAGTCAGCAGGTTTGATTTTTTTGGAAAATGTATGGATAATATTTATATAATAAGTATTATTAAGCTAGACTATTTCAGAACTTCACAAAGATGGAGCCTCTTTCTGAGCAAAGATTTTGGTACTCCACTCGCAGGAAAAAACTAAAACATTACTGACAGAATCCATGGTGTCATTTTCACAGACTAAGGGAATTCTGGGAAGGGGGGGGTGGGAGTGGGTGTATTTCGAATACTTTCAACTCTGAAAGAATGACTCTCTGCACCAGTCTACAAAACCAGAAACCACCAGTCTACAAAAGGATTCTTATTACTTTCTCCACCCCTGCTCCTCAATGAGTCAGAGACCACAGACCCCGATGCAGGACGGGTGGGGGGTGGGGTGCATGGGGAGTGGGAGTGAGAGAAAAAATTAGAATGAAATACAGCCCTTGCGGGGTCCTCGGAAGGTTAGGGAGTTTAGGGGGGTTTATCCTAGGTATAAAGTATCGTCCAAAAATGTCACTTTCTTTTACCTTATTTCCTAAATCCCTTTCTAGCCCGTCACAAGCGCTCAATCAACAGTCAATCAGCAAAACATTAATTAGAAGCCCACCTCTGGGCAGGGAGCCGGAAGGACTGCGCTTTCCCCACTAACCCTCGCCCCTTTGGCCCCGCCTCTCGCCTCACGCCCCGCCCCCAGGGCGGCTCCTCTCTCACCCGGGTCTTCTGCCTTACCTGAGCAAAGACTGTCAGGCAATCGCCTACGGGGAGGTCTAGGAGTCCCCTGTACCAGACCGCTCCTACTCCTGCCACCGCTGCCCCCGCTACAGCCACAACCAGGGGGCCTGGCCGGGGAAGCACCCGCCGGCCCTCGCTGAGGCCATGACGCAGACGACTGCCCCAAATCGCAACTAAAGCCGCTCTCCGCGCACTTGCCGCCATGTTCGCGGAAGTGTCAGCGCGAGGACTTTGGCCGTCTTCCGACTGAGGAACCGAGGAGCCACTCTGAAGATACCTCCGCCACTGCCGCCTCTCCCGCCCCCAGTCGCCGCTGGTCTCGCGAGAACAGCAACGGCCAGACCTTTGCCTCGCTGGTTTCTACCAGCCTGGCTAGGCTGAGTCCCGGACTGCTGTTTGGGGAAAGGAGGGAGTGGTGACCTTTTCCTTCCCCCCGAAAAGGGCAAGCACGCGCCCCAGCGCAGCCCCCTGGCACAGCCCCCGGCATCGTACTGGGGAGAAGGGCTGGGAGACAGACCTCGGCGGGCAGGGAAGCGACTAGCAACCTTTCCTGAAACGACTGAGTGCTAGGCACTGGAAGAACAGTCCAGAAAGTCGCCTTAATAGTTATTGAGGGCCAGCAGTTTTTTTGGAGGGGGTGGGGTGAGTGTCTCAATCTATAATAGCATATTTCCTCCCGGTGCAGAAACCCCCTCCACTCTCCATTAGCTTGTGAGCCATCTCCTTCAGAGAAGGGACTGTTTTTTAACTTTCTATCCTCAGCACAGTACCCGACACATAGTAGGCATTTAATAAATGTTTCTCGACTTGATTTTGAGCAACTTCGCAGAAAAAAACAAACCACTTAATTTCCAGAATCAGGCATTTTAGCTGACTGCCCCACATGCCAGGAATTTTTACCTCCCTTATCAATACCATTTGACTTTCTCTGCTTCCTTCAAGTCTCAGTCCCAACTTCTGCAAGAAGTCCTTTCCTGTTCTCCTTAAGAGAAGCTTAGAGCCTTCCGTCTGAGACACAGTCTCCCTTCACAATTTATCCTGTATGTATCTTGTTTGTACGTAGTTGTTTGCATGTTGGCTCCTCCATTGGAATCTGAGCTTTATGGCAGGGACTTTTTTTGTTTTTGTTCCCACATATTACACATAGTAGGGACTTATTAGCTATAGAAAAAAATTTAAATCCTAAACTTGGTTCTTTCTGCCAAGGAGCAGATTCTTCTTCATTTGACTTGACTACACAGCTGCACATAGAGAGGCACTTGGCAAACCTTAAAACTTTATAAATGTTTGCTAATGTTGGGGTGTGGGGGTGGGGAGACTAGAAGTTAAGTGACTTGTGTGGTTCAGACTTTGAAGTGCTCTCCTCAGTACTTTTTATCTTGTATATATATATTTTATTTATTCTGGGTATCTGTTGTTGCCTCCCAGTAGAACATAAACTTGAAGACAAGAAATGTTTTTTGGTTGTCTTTGTATGGTCAAGAGGCAGCAGGGGCAAAATAGGATAGAGAACAGAACCTGAAGACTTATCCCTGGGTTCAAGTCCCTCTAACCACATTGACTTTTAACCCTGGGCAAATCACATAGGCTCTCAGTTTCCTATATAACTCATTAGGACTAAAAGGTGCAAAGAAAGTGCCAACATGCATGGATAAGGCAATTTCCTCATCTTATGCCAATGAAATCATGGGTTTAGTTCCTATCTCTTGATTTGGTCACATGGCTGGTATCGTGTGTCAAAAAGAATTTGAACACAGGCCCTCTGACTCCATTAGCAAACAGTCTGTTAATAGTCCCTTTCATATATTATAAAAATAGGCCATGTTCATATATCTCCATCAGGCACTACTTTCATCTGGGTTCTGATCATAAAGGATTCTAAGGAATCTCCTAGTTTTTAGTTCACTAATTCCCTACAGTTTTGGTGTTGATCCCTTTCTAGCCTTCCACAAGGTTTGTGTCAACCAGTCAAAAGCATTTGTTAAAAGCATAGTACCGGTCAGCACTAGGAATGCAAATAAAACAGTCTCTGCCTTTAAAAAAAAAAAAAGTATTTTATTTCCCCCAAAATTACATGTAAAACCAGTTTTTAACATTCGTTTTTATTTTAAAAGTTTTCACTTCCAAATTCTATCCCTTCCATCCCTGAGATTATAAGCAATCTGATATAGGTTATTGTAGCAGCAAGCACCCCAACATCCCCAGGGTGGCTGCCAACACAGGTTCTTAGATCTGCTTTTCTAAAGGAAAGCAACTCAAAATGATTTAACAAGCTTACTTTAATCAATCAAACATATATTGTTTACCTAGTTCAGGGGAAAAAGGTCAGCACCCTGAACTTCAGAGTATACAGACAGAAGTTTCAAAACAGAGAAATAAACAGATCAAGCAGACAAGCTTCCAAACTGCCCAACCATTACTTCAATACCAAATCACAGTTACCGGAGAGGGAAGCATCAACATCTGGGTTTTCAAAGCCCAGGGGCTCTCAACAGCTGCCCAGAGTCTCATCTGTCAAATCACACAACTTTTCAAAGTGAACCCCAAAGCAAAGCCTCACATCAGGGATTATATAGCCTTCTCCTGGGTCAGAGAATGCAACCATCCTCTTGACCCACTGCCCAATCACACAGCATAAAGGTGTAGGCAATCCTGAAAACCAAGCCTCCTGCCACAGGCTCCGAGTGACCACATTCTGCCTATTAGGAGGCAGAGTATATTTTCAAATCAAAGAAGGTTCTCAGAGTCTCTTAAGCCAATCAAAGGGCCTGAGGGCAGGGAAGATCTTTAAATTTGCATTTCCATTACAGTTATACATGTGCAATCATGTAAAACATTTCCATATTAATCATTTTGAGCAAGAACTCTCAAACACACAAAAAAGAAAGTGAAAAATAGTATTATTCAGTCTGTATTCAGATAACATCAGTTAATTTCTCTAGAGACAGATGGCATTTTTCATCTTGAGTCCTTTGAGGTTCTTTGGGTTATTATATGCGAATAGCCAAATCATTCACAGTTCATCATACAGTATTGCTGTTACTGTATACAATGTTCTCTTGGTTCTGCTCACTTCACTTTTTATCAGTTCATATATATCTTTACAGGTTTTTCTGAAATCATTCTGCTTTTTTTTTAGTTTTTACAGAGGGATGTTTCTTAAGTTTTATTTAGTTTTTACAAAGTGATGTTTATTAAGAAAGGGATGTTTTGGGCGGAGCCAAGATGGCGGAGTAGAAACAGCTCCTCCAAGCCTCTCTGCCCCCAGATTCCCCACAAACTATGTAAAAAAGGACTGTGAACAACTTCTGGAGCCCCAGCACCCACAGAACGACACAGAGAAGCTAACCTCCCGCTGAGGACAGCCCAGCAGCCCTGCAGGAAGGACCAGCACAGCGGTCTGGGAGCCGGCAGCGCGCAGAGCGCAGAGCAGAGCCGAACCGAGCCCAGGTCCACATGAGCCGAGGTTTTAGCCCCAGGGCGGCAGGGCCAGAAGCCAGCTGGAGGAACCCCAGAACACCAGGAGCTGTGGCGACTCCAGAATTATCAACATAGTCATGCCTAGGACAAAGTAAGAGGTTAGTGTCCTATGGACTTTGGGACCTGTATTTGGGGAATGCGTCAGCTCCCTCCCCTGGGGGCTAGAAGCCACTGAGGAGACACGCCATTTTGTAGTTTTCAGAGGCAGCTCCGGCTCCCAGCCTACAAATCGTGGGGAGATCCAGCGATCAGTCTTGGGGGGTAATCGCTCTTGCTTTAACCTCCCTGGATCTGGATTGTGTTCTAGGGTGGAAGTTGTGGGTGGGTTTACAGCTTGCCAGAAACGGAAGTTGCCCCCCACACGTTCGGGACGAAAATTCCTCTATCTGGCCTTAAAGCCATAGTGTGGCAACAAGCCCAAAAGTCAAGTAATTAAGTGGCAACATGCCAAGGCAAAGGAAACAGAAAAATGCAACCCTAGACTCCTATTTTGGGGGCATAGAGCAGGAAAAGGACTGTGAGGTCAGAAGTCCTGCTCCAAAAGCCCCAGGGGAAAACATGAGCGGGTTGCAGGCCATAGAGGACCTTAAGAAGGACTTTAAAAATCAAATAAGAGAAAGTGGAGGAAAAATTGGAAAGAGAAATGAGAAGGATGCAGGAAAAGTATGAAATGAGGGTCAACAGCCTGACTGAGGAAAACAACACCTTAAAAAATAGACTAACTCAAATGGCAAAGGAGGCCCAAAAGGGCAATGAGGAGAAGAATGCCTTAAAAAGTCGAATTTGCCAGATGGAAAAAGAATCTCAAAAGTTCACTGAGGAGATTCATGCCTTCAGAGTTAGACTGGAGCAAATGGAAGCTAATGACTTTATGAGAAATCAAGATGCTGTTAAGCAGATCCAAACAAACGAAAGATTAGAGGCAATGTGAAATATCTCATGGGAAAAACCACTGACCTGGAAAATAGATCCAGGAGAGACAATTTAAAAATTATTGGACTACCTGAAAGCCATGATCAAAGAAAGAACCTAGAAATCACCCTTCAAGAAATTCTCAAGGAAAACTGCCCTGATGTTTTAGATCCAGAGGGCAAAATAGAGGTTGAAAGAATCCACCTATCACCTCCTGAAAAAGATCCCAAAAAGAAAACTCCCAGGAATATTATAGCCAGGTTCCAGAATCCCCAGATCAAGGAGAAAATACTACAAGCAGCCAGGAAGAAACAATTTCAATATTGTGGAAACACAATCAGAATAGCCCAGGACCTGGCAGCTTCTACACTGAGGGAGAGAAGGGCATGGAATATGATATTCCAGAGGGCAAAAGAACTGGAATGAACCCAAGGGTCACCTACCCAGCAAAACTGAGTATTTTGTTTCAGGGGAAAATATGGTCATTCAGTGGAATAGAGGACTTTCAGGCATTCTTGAGGAAAAAACCAGAGTTGAATAGAAAATTTGACATCCAGACCCAAGAAGTAAGAGATGCCTGAGAAGGTAATCAGGGAAAAGAAATCAAAAGGAACTTATCAAAGTTGAACTATTTAAATTCCTATATGGAAAAGCAATAACTGTGACTGATGATATCTTTCTCACTATGAAAATAATGGAAGAAGGGGGTGTGGTCCTATGAATACATATGTGAATGTGTGTGTATATGGTTACAGTTATATATGGATTGAGGGCATAGGTTGAATATGTTGGGAAGGGAGAATACTCAAGGGATGAAATTATGAGGTGAGAGGAAAGTGGCAAGAGGAGATGGGGAGAGACAGGGTAGGGTAAACTATTCCATGTAGAAGAAGCAAGGGGAAGTGGTTGCAAAGGAGGGGGAGAATAAGGAAGGCTAAAAAGGCAAAACCACATTCACATTGAATTTGGTTCAGGGAGAAAATGACATACATACTAAATGGGATATCTCAACCTGCAGCAGGATAGGGAGAAGGGGGATGAGAGGAGGGATGATGGATGGGAGGGCATCCTTGGGGTGAGGGGAGGTTGGAAGTACCCACTATAGAAGAGGGACAGGATCATGTAGGGAATGGACCAGGTGGGGGGTGGGATGAGTGGGAGGGAATTATAAGCAGCCTTGTACAATATATCTACTATGATAATGTTTTGCATAGCTAGACATGTACAACATATACTGAATTACTTATCTCCCAAGAAGGAATGGGTGACAAGGGAGGAAGGAAATGGATCTGAAATTCGAGGTCGTAACATTAAATGTTTCAAATATATATAAATACTATTATTAATACTCTTTTGCTTGTAATAGGGAGATAAGATGTGTAGGCATTGGGACACAAAGATTCACCTTCCTCTAATGGAAAAGTCGATGGGGGTATGGGAGAAGGTATGGGAGAGAGCAGATTGGAGGAAGTGATATCTTGTGGGACTACTATTCTGGGAGGTTGGGTAGGGGAATAATGGGGGGAAAATGATTGTAACTCAAAATCTGGCGGAAATGAATGATGTAAAACAGAAGTTAATAAAGCATTTGTTTAAAGAAAAAAAAAAGAAAGGGATGTTTATTAAGAAAGTTTAGTACAGACGGAAATACAACCATCTCTGAAACTGAAGGCCTGCTCTCTTCCACCACCTCATTTCCAGGAGAGAGTGGACTCACATAATTTTAAAATTGTGGCTCTCAATCATTCCTGCTTTACTTCTGGGTGAGGCATAGGTAGGAGAGCACTTGTTCCCTTGCTAGCATGTCTCAGCCACTTCATTGATTTGCCATTGGACTGTGTCAAGCAGGTTGTTCCTTAGGGGTATCTCATCATTTGACCTCTCTATTGTGGCTACTGGCACTTTGCTATAGACCCTGGTTGCTGGACCTCTGGTGATTCTTCTGATCTTTCAAAACTTATAAGGTCACAACCAAGTCCATCTTGGCTCTAATACTCATTCACCTTCTCAGGCATCTCTTGCTTCTTGTGTCTGGATGTCAAATTTTCTATTCAATTCTGGTTTTTTCCTCAAGAATGCTTGAAAGTCCTCTATTCCACTGAATGACCATATTTTCCCCTGAAACAAAATACTCAGTTTTGCTGGGTAGGTGTTGTTTTCTTCAGTCAGGCTGTTGACCCTCATTTCATACTTTTCCTGCATCCTTCTCATTTCTCTTCCCAATTTTTCCTCCACTTCTCTTATTTGATTTTTAAAGTCCTTCTTAAGGTCCTCTATGGCCTGCAACCTGCTCGTGTTTTCTCCTGGGGCTTTTGGAGCAGGACTTCTGACCTCACAGTCCTTTTCCCGCTCTGTGCCCCCAAAATAGGAG
Source organism: Gymnobelideus leadbeateri (assembly GCA_011680675.1). Classification (NCBI taxonomy): domain Eukaryota; kingdom Metazoa; phylum Chordata; class Mammalia; order Diprotodontia; family Petauridae; genus Gymnobelideus; species Gymnobelideus leadbeateri. The sequence continues at coordinate 215,225 of WOXC01001829.1, forward strand.
TCTAGGGTTGCATTTTTCTGTTTCCTTTGCCTTGGCATGTTGCCACTTAATTACTTGACTTTTGGGCTTGTTGCCACACTATGGCTTTCAGGCCAGATAGAGGAATTTTCATCCCGAACATGTGGGGGACAGCTTCCGTTTCTGGAAGCTGGAAATCCACCCACGACCTCCACCCCAGATCACAATCCAGATCCAGGAAGGTTAAAGCAAGAGCGATTACCCCCCCAAGACTGATCGCTGGATCTCCCAACAATTTGGAGGCCAGGAACTGGAGCTGCCTCTGAAAACTACAAAATGGCGTGTCTCCTCAGTGGCTTCTAGACCCCAGGGGAGGAAGCCGACGCATTCCCCAAATACTGGTCCCAAAGTCCATAGGTCACTAACCTCTCACTTTGTCCTAGGCATGTCTATGTTGATAATTCTGGAATCGCCATAGCTGCTGGTGTTCTGGGGTCTCTCCAGCCGGCTGCTGGCCCTGCCGCCCTGGGGCTAAAACCTCGGCTTATGGGGACCTGGGCTCGGCTCCCCACACTCTGCGCGCTGCATACTTCCAGCTCCCAGAGAGCTGTGTTGGTCCTTCCTGCAGGGCTGCTGGGCTGTCCTCAGTGGGAGGTTAGCTTCTCTGTGTCGTTCTATGGGTGCTGGGGCTCCAGAAGTTGTTCAGAGTCCTCTTTTACATAGTTTGGGGGGAATCTGGGGGCAGAGTGGCTTGGATGAGCTGTTTCTACTCCGCAATCTTGGTTCTGCCCCCTGCTTGTCATTTCTTACAGCACAATAATATTCCATTACAATCACATACCATGACTTATTCAGCCATTCCTCAATTGAAAGGCATCCCCTCAATGTCCAATTCTTGACTACCACAAAAAAAAAAAAGCCTGCTATAAATATTTTCTGTACAAATAGGTCCTTTCCCCTCACTTGCCTTTAAAAAAATCTCTTTGGTATACAGACTTAGCAGTGGTATTACTGGATCTAACTGTTTTCCCACATCCCCTCCAATATTTGTCATTTTTTTGGTCATATTAACCAATCTGATAGGTTTGAAATGGTACTTCAGAGTTGTTTTAATTTGATTTCTCTAGTCAATAGTGATTTAGAGTATTTTTTTTGTTTTGTTTTGTTTTTTGGAGGGGGGAAGGTAGGGCAATTGGCGTTAAAGCAACTTGCCCAAGGTCACAAGGCTAGTTTTTGTCTTAAGTGTCTAAGGCTGAATTTGAACTCAGGTCCTTCTGACTCCAAGGCCGGTACTCTATTCACTGCGCCACCTAGCCGCCCCTAGAGTATTTTTTCATGTGATTACAGATAGCTTTGATTTCTTTGAAAACTGCCTGTTAATGTCCTTTGACAATTTATTAATTGGAGAATGACTTGTATCCTTATAAATTTGACTCAGTTCTCTATATATTTTAGAAATGATGTCTTTATCAAAGATATTTGCTGTAAACCGCCCCCCTCCAGTTTTCTGCTTTCCTTCTAATTTTGGTTGCATTGGTTTTACTTTTGCAAAAACTTTTTAATTTTATATAATCAAAATTTCTAACCATTTAAACCTTTAAATTTTATATAATCAAAATAATCAATTTTATGTTTCATAATGCTCTTTATAACTTGTTTGATCCTAAATTCTTCCCTTATCCATACATCTGACAGACTATTCCATGCTCTCCTAATTTGCTTATGGTATCACCCTTCATGTATAAATCATATGACCATTTTGACCTTATTTTGGTATACCTTTAAGGAACTTAAGTACTATAGGGGAAAAGAACATGTATATAAATATATTTATATTTTCATATACATACTTATATAGGGAAAAAATCATAGATTTGAAGTGAGAGAACCTGTGTTCAAATTCTGCCTCCTTCATATTCCTTATCTGTAAAATTAGTGTAGTTGACTACATGGTTTCTAAGGTCCTTTTCAGCCCTAAACCTGTGATTCTATGTTAATTGGAGAATCCCTTCCAGTGCCTAGCATAATGCCTAGCATATAGTGGTCTCTTAATAAATATATATGGAATTAAATTGAATCCCTGTTTTATCACAAACCCAAGATTAGAACTAATTTTTCTTGACTATCCATAAGCTAGATAGAGGAGTAAGAATAGCCTGATGTATTGTTTTAATCATATCACTTCCTTGTTCAGAAATCTACATTGGCTCCTAGTTTGCCACATCAAATCTAAATGACTTTTAAACTGAACTATGATCACTGTTTGGGCCCTGATGGCTCAGAGTAAATGTAAATAGTTGTTTCTATTTTGGTCAGAGATTCTGTAGGTCTTCCCCTCCCAGATTGATTTTTTTTAAAAACTAGGTAAAAGCGGCCATTCTTTGCCTAATTTTTTACTTAGCCTTAATCACTGAATTGGCATTTCCTCAATCAAATTGAGACCCGAGAAAGACCTTAACTTAAGACCCAGGTCTCCCACCATATTTGGGGACATCTCTAGTCATCCTGATTTATACCTTGCCACTCTAACCAGATGACTCCAGAGAAGAGAATGAGTCTGATGACTTTGCATAGCCCTTCCTCACTTAAATCCAATTCACTTGCAAGCCTTCTTGATGTCATGGTTCTTTTCAAGAACAAAGAATGTATAGCAACAATCCTAATAGCCTCCAATCTTTTTCATTTTCCAGCCATCCACACAGCTGCAAACTTGATATTTCAAAAGCACAAGTCTGAGCATGTCATTTCCTTGCTTAAGAAGCTCCTGTGGTTCCATATTTCTTCTCAAATAACACACACATTCTTTTGTTTGGCATCAAATACTCTTTACAATCTGGCTCCAGTCTATCTTTCTAGGGTGATTACACACTACTCCCCATGATGAGCTCTAGTTCCAACCCATCTGTTCTATTGTTCTTTCCCATACAGGACATTCTATCTCCCACCTCCAGACTACCCTGTGCCTGGAATGTTTTCTTCTCCTATGCTTCTTGGAACTACCACCTCCCTTCAAGGCTCAGTTCAATTGCTACCTATAGGAGGGCTTTTGTGATCCATCTAGTTGTTAGAGCTTCCCTCAAAAAGTACTTTCTGTTTATTTTGTATGAAATTAAACTTGAGGATAGGGATCGTTTTGTTTTTATCTTTATATTCCTTTTCCCTAGCTCAGTGTCTGGCACATAGTAGATGATTAATAAATAGTTGTTGATTGTACTTAGCACATTCTTCCAGGCCAAACTAACTGGCTCATCTCTATGTTATCTGACTGCCCTAATTTCTTATAATCCCCTACCTATTCTTTCTATACCAGCTAAGCAAACCTGTTTGCTGTCTCTTCCAAGCACCACCCATACCTTTAAGCATTTATTTGTACTGATATTATTCAACAAGATAATGAAGGACAACCAACAACAATTGAAGTTACCCAAGAAAGCTGACCACCTTCTTCATTTCCTCTTAGTCATATCTTGCCCCTCTTATTTCTTAGATTCAAGAACTTCCTCTACCAATGCATGCCACAACTGCCTTATAGCTTATATTCCTAGAAAGTTGCCAAAGGCTATCAAGTAAAACCAGGATTAGACTTGTTCAGCTTGGCAGAACAGAAGTAACGAGTGGATATTAAAAGAAAGAAAATTTAGACTTTTCATCTTGTAAATGCTTTTCCTAAAATATGTTGCCCAGAGCTGACCACAATATTCCAGATGGGATTTGAGAAAGACAAAATGGATTTTTGAATGTATGGGCAAATCTTTCAATTTAACAGGCTACAAGTACTCTTGGAAGTTAAAGAAATAATTATCCAGGAATTATTCAGTACAAATGACTGTGCTCTTAATAATAATAATAAAATAAATGATAACAAACATTTATGTAGCACTTTTAAGATTTGCAAAATACTTTACATATGGTTTCTCATTTGATTTAATCCTCACAATAACCTTTGAGGTAGATGCTGTTAAAATGGGGGCATTTTACAGAATTCTTCACATACACATCGAAGAATTTTTAGTTTTGTGGTTGATGTTTAAATGCATTAAGGGGAGGTAGTAATCAAGTCAGATGTACAATCATTTCTAATTAAATGGAACAATACTTTTATACAAGTCTTTTTGAAACACATGGAACCAGGAGCTATGAATATGTCATCATATCTAAGTCAACATTTCCTTAGAGCTTCCCTTCCCCTCCCTAGTTCTTTACATGACAGAAAGAAAATTTATCTCTCTCCAATGCTTAACCATCTTCCAAGGTTCAACTCAAATTAAATCTCCTTATGAACCTTCCTCACTGCTCCAGATTCCTTGAAATTCCCCCCCTGAATTCTTATGACTTTTAGTCTGAATGGTAGGATTTTTTTTTATTTTTAAAATTTTTTTGCTTTTTGCAGGGTAAGTGGGGTTAAGTAATTTGCCCAAGATCACATGGCTAGTTTTGTATGTGTGTATGTGTTAAGAGGCTGGATTTGAACTCAGGTCCTCCTGATTCCAGGGCCAGCGCTCTACTCACTGCACCACCTAGCCGCCCCAATAGGATTTATTAAGCAATTATATACCCTTTGTACATATCTTGTGACCTCAACTAGCCCTGGAGGTTTAGCACCATGTTATAAAAAAAGAAAAAAAAGGCTCTTATCATGCCTAGGGCTTGAGTTCATATCTTAGTTCTGCCACTTAATACAGATAAGGCAATCTCTATAACTCAGTTTCTTTATTTGTAAAATAAAGAGTTGGAATAGATGGCTTCTAAAGAATGGTTCTAGATCTAAATCTATGATGTGGTTATATTGGGTTATATAAGGCTTCTCTTGCTCTTGGGCCAGCTGCTTAGTGAGGGTGACTAAAGATTACACATTTTCAAAATTACTAGTCCAGGTCCCAGTGATTTCATATATAACCCCAAATTTCAAGCCAGAAGAAATAGTACTGTTGGTCAAGTTGTACCCATCATAATGAATCCACATTAAAGAAAAAGGGTGAATTAAATTCATTAAGGATGTATCAAGTGCCTACTTTATGAAAGACAATGTGTTAGGTGCTGGTGATATGAAGACAAAAACAAAGTAGCCCCTGTCCCTAAGGAACTTATGTTCTACTGATAGACATGACGTGACAAAAATAAGTATATATAAGGTGATTTCAAGATGAGAGAACACTAACAACTGGGGTTATCAAGAAAGCTTTTGGGGGCAGCTAAGTGGCATGGCGAATAGGGCACTGGCCCTGGAGTCAGGAGGACCTGAGTTCAAATCCAGCCTCAGACATTTACTAGCCATGTAACTTTGGGCAAGTCACTTAACCCCAATTGCCTGCCTTCCCCATCCAAAAAAAAAAAAATTCAACTCCCACCTGTGCCTTCTGTCTATATACTAGCTACCCTAATAAAGAGAAAGTTCTTATGAGTTACAAGTATCATCTTCCCATGTAGGGATGCAAACAGTTTAACCTTATTAAGCCCCTTATGATTTCCCTTTTCTATTTACCTTTTTATGCTTTTCTTGAGTCTTGTATTTGGAAGTCAAAATTTCTATTTAGCTCTTATCTTTTCATTAGGAATACTTGAAACTTCTCTATTTCATTTAATGTCCATTAGCCCCCTGCCCCAGAAGGATTGTACTCAGTTTTACTATATTGATGATTCTTGGTTGTAATCTTAGCTCCTTTGCCTTCTGGAATATTATCTTCTAAGCTCTCCAATCCTTTAATGTAGAAGCTGCTAAATATTGTATTATCTTGACTGTGACTCCACAAAACTTGAATTTTTTTTTCCCTGGCTGCATGCAATATTTCCTCTTTGACCTGGGAGTTCTGGAATTTGACTCTCATATTCCTGGGGATTTTCATTTTGTGATCTCTTTCAGGAGATGACAATAGACTTTTCAACTTCTATTTTACCCTCTGGTTCTAAAATATCAGGGCAATTTTCCTTGAGAATTTCTTAAAAGATGATATTTAGGCTCTTTTTTTCTTTTTATCATGGCTTTCAGGAAGTCCTATAGTTTTCTTTCTCTTGGATCTCTTTTCTAGGTCAGTTGTTTTTATAGTGAGATATTTCACATTACCTTCTATTTTTTTCATTCTTTTTGTTTTGTTTTATGTTCTTTTTTTTTTTTTGATGTCTCATAGAGTTCTTAACTTCCACTTGTCCAATTCTAATTTTTTTTTTTTTTTTTGCTTTTTGGAGGGCAATTGGGGTTAAGTAACTTGCCCGAGGTCACACAGCTAGGTTTTTTTTGTTTGTGTGTGTGTTAAGTGTCTGAGGCCGGATCCGAACTCAGGTCCTTCTGACTCCAGGGCCAGCTCTCTACTCACTGTGCCAACTAGCCACCCCCCAATTCTAATTTTTAAGGAATTATTTTCTTTGGTGAGGTTTTGTCTCTCCTTTCCTGTTTGTCCAATTTTATTTTTTAAGGAGTTTTTTCTTCAGTGAATTTTTGTACCTTTTTTTCCAATTGTCAAATTCTGTTTTCCAAAGCATTCTTCTTCTTATTGAATTTTTGTACCTCTTTTACTGTTTGACCTATTCTGCTTTTTAAGGTGTTATTTTCTTCAGTATTTTTTGTGCCTCATTTACCAAGCTATTGATTCTTTTTTCTTCATTTTCTTGCATCTCTCTTATTTCTCTTCCCAATTCTCCCTCCACTCTCTTACTTGATTATCAAAATCCTTTTTGAACTCTTTAATAGCCTGAGACAAATTAATATTTTTCTGAGACTTTGGGTGTAGGAGTTTTGACTTTGTTGTCTTCTGAATGTGGGTTTTGATCTTCCTTGTCATCATGGTAACTTTCTGTATTTAGAATTTTTTTTCTGTTTACTCATTTTCAAGTCTATTTATTGACTTTTAACTATTTGTTAAAGTGAGGCTCTGCTTTCAGGATGGAGAGCTCACAGTCCTAAGCTTCAGGAGTTTTGTGCAGCTGTTTTCAGAGATACTTCTAGGGACCTGTAAATTTTTAGTTTGTCCATGGTGGTATGATCTAAAGAGACGTGGGTTTACTACTCTCCTTCCCTGTGTTCTGGCATGTGAGTGACCACAAGCATTCTTTTCTGCCATGGAACTATCACTAGGGTCCCTGTTCCCCTGCAGCTGCAACATCTCGTTTTCCAGTGCTTCTCCTTGCCCTGGAACAGTCACCCAGGATTGTGACCCAGATTCCAGTATGGGTAGAGCAACAGAATCCTGCCCCTCAGTGCCAGCAAAGAGATCCCTGTAATCTATTTCTCTAGTTGTTCAACCCCCTTACCATAGTAATAGAGTTTCTATTGTGAGGAGTTATCACATGACCCCAAACTCTTCATGCTGCCCCCCTCCCATTCACTTGTGAGAACCTTGAGAGTACAGAACTCCCAGAACTTAGCACATTGCCAGGTATATAAAAAGGTTCTTAAAAAATGCTTGGTGATTGACTGTCAATAGCATTGAGCCATGATATTGGGTGAGGGGGAAACATGGACTTTCTTCCTTGTTACTACTATGAGTTATTTGAATAATACAGATCTGATGGGAAAGGAAATTGCCCCTTTAACAACACCAAACTCTTTTTCCTTCTAGGCAGAATTTAAGCTCTTAGAGGAATGTTATAAGGCTAGAAGCCTTTATGAGTCTCTAGGGGTAAAAAGTGGGACTAGCCAAAATGGTGGAGGGGAGTTTCCTCTCTAGCAGAGCTATGTTCATTTTCCTATCAAGTGGTATCCAAATCACAGGATGGTTCTACTAATCTGAAGCACTATATGTGTCTCTGGGGAGAAGATGACACTTGCCAGAGAGTTGGGAGAATTTCACTGATTGTTTATGGGATACTGTGGGTCCTTTGTGTTTTCTGCATTCTGTTTGTGAGATGAGATAAATACTATACTTACTATTCACTGTTATCTTGAGTGCTCAGATAGGAACTAGGAACCCTTTTATCCACATTAATGAGGACCTGGGCATAAACTAGATTTTGATATTCAAAGAGTTATAGTTTTGGGAGATGGTCTCAAAGCTGAACTTGAGCTGCATAAACCCAGAGCTTGGGGCATTGGGCTACAGATATGATAAGCAAAACTACTTAACAACTAGAGTTGTTTAAAATTGGAATGTGCTGCCTTGGGAAATAATAGGTCCTCCACCCCTGGATTAGACCATTTGTGATGTGTATTGTAGAGCAGATTCTTGTTCAGCTGTGGGCTATTTGGTCTCTAACTCTGAGATTCTGTGATTCTGATCCTGATTCTAATTCTAGCTTCTAAGTCCTCAGGCTTATCAGGGTTTGAGTACTATCTGGTTTGTATATAATCCCTGGCACAAAGTAAATGCTTAATAAATGCTCAATCCCTGTCTTTCTGTCTCTCTGTCTTTCTCTTATATCCTTCCATCTCTGTTTTTCTCTCTATATCTGTTGATCTCTCTATCCCTATCTCTTTATCTCTTGGCATACCTTCTCATTGTGACATGGAAATTAACCTGGTTTCTTGAACTTTATGCCAGTGTAACACAAGCAGTTTCTACCAAGATGTTGTTCAGTCATGTCTAACTCTTTGTGACTCCATTTGGGGTTTTCTTGGCAAAGATACTGGAGAGGTTTGCCATTTCCTTCTCCAGATCATTTTACAAACAGGGTTAAGTGACTTGCCCAGAGTCACATGGCTAGAAAGTATCTGAGGTCAGATTTGAACTCATGAAGATGAGTCTTTCTCATTCCAGGCCTGACAGTGTATCCACTGTGCCACCTACTTTCCCGGCTACCATAGTGAGAAGGCTTAAAGTATTGCTATAGTGATAGACTGTTTACCAGGGACTAACCTAGCTTGATATTGATATACTCATCCCCTTTGGGCTAGCTGTTAGACAGTACATTCTTTGGTTATGGCCACTCATTCTCAAGTATATGTACTTTAGGCTCTGCTTTTCTCTGTTTTTGATGAGGAATAGCTTAGACAAGACAAGACAAACTGAAATGTAACACTTTCCTTGCATATATTTTTATTTTCTAGTTGCTTCAATCTTTTGAGTAAATATATATATACTTAATGCTCCTCATTGTCCATGATTCAATGCAAACTATTCTCTCCAAAGCTTTTAATTATCTCTTAATTGTCTGATAATGGTTTTTCTCATCCTACTCTACCTTTGTAGTGTTTAACACTTTTGATCTACCCTTTTCTCCTGGTTGCTCTCTCCTCTGTGGGTTTTTGTGACACTATTCTCTCTTGATTCTTACCCATCCTTATCAATCTCCTTTCCTAGTTCATCTTCCATTCCAGGTCCCCTAATTTTATGTGTCTCAAGATTTTATCCTGTGTTCTCTTCTATTCTCTATATTCTCTCTCTTGATAACTTCATCTTCTATAAGCTTAATTATTTTTGTTCCCCGCATTTCTCAATCTGGTTGCTTTCTTGAGCTTACCATGTATTTCCAGTTACTTATTGGATATTTCATAGTAAATGTCTGATGAACAAAGGTCATAATCTCAAACTTAATATATCCAAAATAGAATTCATGATGTTTCCCTGAAAATTGACCCCTCCTCTAAATTTTTCTCTTTCTGTCAAAGATACTACCATGTTTCCTGTCCTATAGGTTCATAACCTTAGCATCATTCTGGACAAGAGAATTCTCTCTTTCTCACCAAACATATCTAATCAATTTCCAAGTCTTGTCATATTTGCCTCCACAGTATCAGAAACATTCATACCCTTATCTCTACCAACACACTAATTCAGGCCCTTATCACATCTTTCTTGCAATTTTGGGATAGCATCCCAATTTGTCTTTTTGCTTCAAATATCTCTCTAATTCATTCTCCACCAAACCCTTTCCAAAGTGATTTTCCTAAAGAACAAGTCTGACAATGTTACTCCTTTACTAAACAAACTCCTATGGCTCCTTGTTTAGAGGATTTAGGTGGCATAGCAGATAGAGAGCTGGACTTGGAGTCAGAAAGACCTGAATTCAAATCCAGCCACAAGCTACTTACCAGCTGTGCAACCCTGGGAAAGTCACTTAACCTCTGTCTTCTCAGTTTCTTCTGTGAAAGAGGATAATAATAACAATTACCTCCCAGGCTGTTGTGAGCATAAAAGTAGTTAGTATTTGTAAAGCACTTTGGAAAGTTTAAAGTGCTATAAATGCTAGCCATTATTGCCTCTAGAATAAAATATAAGATCCTCTTTTAATTTTTTTTAAAAGCAATTGGGGTTAAGTAACTTGCTCAAGGTTACATGGCCAGTCATTATTTATGTGTGGGTGCTCATTTTCTGAGGCTGGGACCAATCCTGGGTCATCCCAACTTTGGGGCTCGTGCTCTTACTTACTGTGCCACCTAGTCGCCCCCCTCTTTTTAATTTTTAAAGCCCATCATAAACTGTCCCCAAACTATTTTTCCAAACATATTATACATCACACCCCTTTCCCATGCACAATGGTTCAGACAAACTCTCCTTCCTGTTCTTCACATACAGAACTATCACCCATTTTTGCATTGGCTGCAAGTACTCTCACCTCATCTCTGCCTTTTAAAATACCTCATTTCATTTAAAATTCTACTTAAATCATGACTTCTTCATGAAGTCTTTCCTGATTTTCCCCTCCTACCAATTATTAGGAACCATTTCTCCCTCCTCCATTCCCCCATTTGCCTTGGATTTGCTTTGAGATGCAATGAGACAAGTGTGTTACAGTGGATAACAGATGTAAGTCTTTACAGATGCTATGGATTATAAACAATCTCACAGTGTTTCACTTGAGGCCTCACACCTCTCATCTAGTGTGGAATTCCATTTTTTTCCCCTGGATTTTACTTGCTCACTCCAACCTAGAATCCCACCACCTGGTTACGTTCAAACTCTATCACAGTTTATGGGTAACCCTGTTGAGGGGAAATAAACATTTTCTATTCGCCATTCTAGTTCTTGAGCTCGCATCCAATGTGTTTCTTATTTACACAACTAGTCACTTATAAGGTAACATATCCACATGGTGATATTTGCACTTTCATTCACTCACAATAATTATATTCTTAGATCTTAAACATAATGATTTTCTTAATAATAAAGGAAAATAAATATTATAGATATAGCATATTATAGTATTAGTGTCCAAAATGCATTAATATATTAAAATAAATACACAAATAATGAAATACATCACAATTCACAAATAAACCCAGAACACATTTTCATTTCAATACACTCAATAGCTATAGTGATGAGTGGGTACACATTTATAGGAACATAGCAATGAAACACATATGCTTCATTCAAGAATATCTGTACTACATGAAATTACTTCTCCGCTCACTACTTGTCTTGTTTCTCACCATTCTTCAGCTGGAGAAATCCTGTTCTCTACTTGAACATAGCCTTTATTCAGTGATGGGGATGCTACATTATCCAGTCAGAATGAAGCTGACAGTAGAACAATTCAGGCTCACTCTAAGCTATTTCAGCAGCCTAGGACACTTGCAAAACTCTGTCTGCTTTTCCTTCTCAAGCCAGAGGTGGCAGCAGAGAACAAGCTCTTTTGAAAAGCTTCACTTTTCTCCAACTTTGGGTGGTACTGAAGGGCAATAACTGTCACTAGCTCACTAGGGACACAGTTGCCTTTATTTAACTCAAATTTTCTATATAAATAATTACCTCTCCAGATTTACCTGGTGTATCAGTTGTAAGTCTAACAACGGGATTAGAATTTATATATTTTTATTCTTAGTTCTAAATTTCTAGGTGTTTTATTGTCAATATTATATGATGGTAACTTTCTTTTAGATAACTAGATAACGTAGATAACTTTTTAGATAACCGTTTATTATAGTCCCCTAATTATGGAATCTATTTTTCTACAACTGGTGTACCAGGGTAAAATGGGGTTTCTTTTGGGTCCATTCTTCCCTCATTTTCTTTTGAATGTTTATTCTTCTGTGATTTCCACTTTCTTTTTGACTAAAATACCAACTAATGGGGTTAGTAAACTTCTAGAGGGTACCCACATGCATTACATCACCATCATTTGAACTACAACCTTCCTCAGTTCTAGAAGCAGTTATTGGTTTTATAACAGCAATATATTTTTTGTTAGCCATTGTTACTATTTCTTGAATGCTAATGCTGATTTTTAGTAGTCTGAATTCTGCTTCAATGTAGCAAGTACCTTTTTTGGTGGGTAATTTAATAATTTTGTATTTTAGTAAAAGGATGCTCATTTGGTATGTCTCTCTTAGAACAAAGACAATCATGGTGGACCAGGCTCACCATGTTCATCACCTCCTCATGCACTAGAACATAATAGGAACTTTATTTTAAAAAAAAAATTAGTATTTTATTTTCCCCAGTTACATGTAAAAACAATATTTAACATTCATTTTGAAAAATTTGAATTCCAAATTCTCTCCCTCTCTCCTCACCTTTCCTCATTGAGAAGGCAAGCAATTAGATATAGGTTATATATTTATAGTCAAGCAAAATATATCTGTAATAGTCACATTGTGAAAAAAAGCATAGACAACCCCCCCCACAAACCCTCCTCCAAACTCGAGAAAAATAAAGTAAAAAAAAGGATGCTTCAATTTGTATTCAGATACCATCAGTTCTTTCTCTGGGGATAGATAGCATTTTTCATCATAAAACCTTCAGAGTTGTCTTATATCATTGTATTGCTGAGAATAGCTAAGTCATTCACAGCTGTAAGTAACATCTTACAATGTTACTGTTACTTTGTACACAGTACATTCCACTTTGCATCAGTCCATGCAAGTCTTTCCAGGTTTTTCTGAGAGCATCCTACCAATAATTTCTTATAGTACAATAGTATTCCATCATAATTAATCACCACAATTTGTTCAGCCCTTCCACAGTTGCTGGGCATCCTCTCAATTTCTAATTCTTTGCCCCTAGAAAAGAGCTGCTATAAATATTTTTGTACATATACATCCTTTTCCTTTTTTAAAAATCTCTTTTTGGGATACAGACCTAGTAGTGGTATTGCTAGGCCAAAGGGTATACATGGTTTTATAGCCCTTTGGACATAGTTCCAAATTGCTTTACAGAATGGTTGAATTAGTTCACAATTCCACCAACATTGCATTAGTATCTCATTTAAAAATTATATTTTATGTTTATTTTTAGTTTATATCATTCATTTCCTCAAGATTTTGAGTTACAAATTTTCTCCCCATCTTTCTCCTATCTACCACCCAAAAACAGCAATCCCACTGTACACCTCCTCCCCCAATCTGCTCTCTCCTATATCCTCCCCAATTCCTCTTCCGACTTTCTAGTAGGGCAAGATGGATTTCCATACCCCATTGCCTGTATATCTTATTTCCTAGTTGCATGTAAAAAATATATTTTTTAAACATTTGAATTCTAGATTTTTTTCCCTTCCTCCCTCGTCACCCATCCTTACTGGGAACATAAGTAATTCAGTATAGGTTATACATGTGTAGTTACACAAAACATTTCTGTAGTGGATATATTGTAAAAGACTGACTATATTTCCCTCCATCCTATCCCCCCCCCCCAACTTATTCTATTCTCTACTCTGACCCTGTCCCTTTTCAAAAGTGTGTGCTTCTAACTACCCTCCTCCTCCTAACCTGCCCTCTCCTCCATCATTCCCTGTCTCATTCCCTTCCCCCCTACTCTCCTATGGGGCAAGATACCTAATTTAGTGTGTATGTCACTCCCTCCCTAAGCCAAATTCAATGAGAGTAAGGTTGACCCACCCCCTTTTTCCTTCCTGTTCTTCCCCTCCATTGTAACAGTTATACCTTGCCTCTTCTATATGAGATAATTTACCCCATTCTGTCTCTCCCCATCTCCTCTCATTATATTCCTCTCTCACCTCCTAATTTCATCTTTTAAATATCATTCCTTTCTATTCAACTGATCCTGTGCCCTCTATGTATACCTGTACACATATATACACACACTCACATATGTATTCATATGCACATATACCTTCCTATATAGACATAGATATGTATGTATACATATACACATATATACATATATGTACATATACATATACACACATTTCTATTCCCTTCAACTATCCTCATACTGAGAAAAGTGTCATAAGTTACAATGATTGTTTTTCCATGTAGGCATGTAAATAGTTCAACTTTGTAAGTTGCCTATGATTTCTTTTTCCTGTTTACCTTCTCATGCTTCTCTTGCTTCTTGTATTTGAATGTCAAATTTTCCATTCAACGCTGGTTTTTTCATCAAAAATGTTTAAAAGTCCTCTATTTCATTGAATGACCATATTTTCCCCTGAAACATGATACTCAGTTTTACTGTGTAGGTGATTCTTGGTTTTAGTCCTAGCTCCTTTGACCTCTGGAATATCATATTCCAAGCCCTTCTATCCCTCAATATAGAAACAGCTAGATCCTATGTTATCCTGATTGTGTCTCCACAATATTAAAATTGTTTCTTCTTGGCTGCTTGTAATATTTTCTCCTTTATCTGGGAACTCTGGAATCTGGCTATAATATTCCTAGGAGTTTTCTTTTTGGGATCTTTTTCAAGAGGTGATTGGTGAATTCTCTCAATGTCTATTTTGCCCTCTGATTCTAAAACATCAGGGCAATCTTCCTTGAGAATTTCTTGAAGGATGATTTCTATGTTCTTTTTTGTTCCTGGCTTTCAGGTAATCCAATAATTTTAAAATTATCTCTCCTGGATCTATTTTCCAGGTCAGTGGTTTTCCCAATGAGATATTTCACATTGCCTTCTATTTTTTCATTTGTTTGGATCTGTTTAATAGTATCTTTATTTCTCATAAAGTCATTAGCTTACATTTGATCCTATCTAATTCTGAAGGAATTATTTTTTTCAGTGAGCTTTTGAAATTCTTTTTCCATCTGGCAAATTTGGCTTTTTAAGGCATTCTTCTCCTCATTGGCTTTTTGGGCCTCTTTTACCATTTGAGTTAATCTATTTTTTAAGGTGTTATTTTCTTCAGTCAGGTTGTTGACTCTCTTTTCATGATTTCCTTGCATCATTCTCATTTCTCTTCCCAATTTTTCCTCCACTTCTCCCAGCAGTTTTCTTTTTGGGATCTTTTTCAGGGGGTGATCAGTGGATTCTTTCTTTCTTTCTTTCTCTCTCTCTCTCTCTCTCTCTCTCTCTCTCTCTCTCTCTCTCTCTCTTGTCTTGTCTTGTCTTGTCTTGTCTTTTCTTTTCTTTCCTTCCTTCCTTCCTTCCTTCCTTCCTTCCTTCCTTCCTTCCTTCCTTCCTTCCTTCCTTCCTTTCTTTCTTTCTTTCTTTTTTTATTTTGCTTTTTGGAGGACAGTTGGGGTTAAGTAACTTGCCCAAGGTTACACGGCTAGGTCAGTGGATTCTTTCAACCTCTATTTTGCCCTCTGGTTCTAAAAATATCAGGGCAGCTTTCCTTGAGAATTTCTTGGAGGATGATTTCTAGGTTCTTTCTTTGATCATGGCTTTCAAGTAGTTCTCCTCCACTTCTCTTTCTTGATTTTCAAAATCCTTCTTGAGCACCTCCATGGCCTGTACCAGTTCATGTGTTTCTTGGAAGCTTTTGGTGCAGGAGTTCTGACTTCATTGTCTTCTTCCTGTTCCATGCTTTGATCCTTTTTGTTCTCAAAAAAAGAATCTAAAATTTGACTGCTGTGCTTGCTTTGTTTCCTTTGCTTGTTCATGTTGCCACTCAATTACTTGACTTTTGAGCTTTTTGCCACAGTAGAACTCTGCTTCCAGAGGGGAGAGTTTTGTCTCAAATCGCCGGGGTTTTTGCAGCTGCTGGAGCTATTAGGAGGGTGCCATCTCTATAGCCCCCCCAAACTCTTGCTCACTGGTCACATACCTTAGGACCACCACCCAAGACTGTGATCCAGATCCAGGCAAGTTAAAGCAAGAGTGATTATCCTTTGAATGGTGACTTGGTACCCCTCTGATCTGTAGGCCAGGAGCTCTCATGTGGAGGCAGCTGCATGGCTGCTACACCTCCACCACTTCTCACTCTGGGGGCAGAGGTCAGACTGCACCTCCATCTCTGCCAGTTTCAACAGAATTCTACACTGACCTTTCACTTTTTCTTTGGCATTTATGGATTGATAATTCTGGAAACTGCCACTGCTGCTAGTGATCCACTCTTCCAAAGTCTGCTGTAGCCGCTAGTAGGGGCCACCCTGGGGCTAAAGCCACAGGCTCACACAGGACTGGGCTTAGCTCCCAGCATGCTGCAATGAACCCTTTCTGTCCACCTGCTGGGCTGCCTTCAGGGGGAGATTTGTTTCTCTCTGTCACTTTTTGGGTTCTGTAGCTCTAAAATTTGTTTAGAGTCATATTTTATAGGTATCTGGTTATGGAGAGAGCTCACTGAATTTTCCTGCTTCTAAACTGCCATCTTGGCTCCACCCCCAATATCTCATTTTTATCACATCTGACATAGCAAGTATTTCTTCTGATGTATCACTGGAATTTCTGGTAAGAGTTTTGTGCACATAATTCTCAATTTTTAGTTCAAATATTTCATGGTTAATCTCCAGCTGATTCTCAAATTTCTTCTTTATTTCAAAGATTTTTTCCCTCAAAACTTTGTAATTTTGTTTCATTCCTTGGAAACAAACCAGATCTTATGTGGTATATTAACTTGTGATACTGATTCCATGGGTATTAGTTTTCTCTGAACAAAGTGATAATTCTCTTGAGTGCACATAACACACTGGGTAGTCCACAATTATAATACAGTATAGTTCTAATGGCATCATAATGGTAGTGTTCTTGCATCAACTAGTGGTTACTTAGTTGAAGATGTAGTCATTTCTTCTGTGTTCAGGGTACAGAATGACCTCCATCTCTTTTTTCCTGTTTCTGCTTTTCAGAGTTCAGTTTCTGGAGTTTAATTTCTCATTTACAAAAATTGAATTTCTCTTGCTAATGTACACAAAACTCTAATGTCCATCCAAATAATAGTTAAAATAAAAGATACCTTATATATCCATTGTTTATACTGGGCTGGTGATCTTGCATTAAATGGCCTGGATCTTTAATATTTTATTCTTAGTCCTCTCCAACTGAAATGTATGGTATATTCTATTAATTAACAGGATGTTCATGTATTCTTTATTCTGAACCTTCTCAATCTAAAGTGGCCTTTTTAGTATCTGTAGCACACAAGTGGAATGATGTACTAGAGCTGGCATTGGATTTTTAGTATGTTTAATCTATTTTTAATAGTTCATCAAAATTTGGCATTTTTTCATTAACCTGACAAAGTAGATATACCTTTAACCACTGGAAATTTGGAAATGTACCATGGCTAGGCATACTTGTTCCATTTAAATGTCATCTGCTTCTTCAAGTTTAACTGATCCTTTTGTTACTAATCTTTGAAACTAACTGTTAATACTATCAACAAATTCAAAATGTCTTTCATCTTTTTTTGCTGGAAAGTAAATTGAATAAAACTATCATGTGCTTGTTGTGGTGTCCTAACACCACTAAAGTGCCTTTTGAAACTCTATAAACATTCTTGCCAAGTTATTTTAGGTATTGCTGTTTTTATACTGTGCACAGTTCCAAATGAAATGCCTTTCAAACTTTCTAATAATCTAACTCTTTTATCTAACTCAGGTATTTTCCAATGCTGTAATGCTTCAGTTAACATTCCTAACCCAAACAACCCATGATTTCTCCCCAGAGAAAGTAGAATTTTCATGGTTCTTTCTCTGAAAAAAAAAATACCAAGTTAGGTCTGGTTTGGCTGTAATGTTATATTATACCTTATAGTGTGGGGAAGCTCATTAACTCTGTAGCTATTTCTTTTATTTCTATTTTTTTTCTCAATTTAATTCTGATAATTCCCCCCTAGACATTCCTTCATTAATTAATATCATTTAACTTAATGGACTTTCTCCTTCTCTATGATAGGTTTTATAACCAAATTCAGTCACTTCCTGAAGTCCCTATCCTACTTTGGATTAGTTTACATCCTCTGATAATTTACATAAAATAGAGAATGTTTTATTTTTCCTTCATACCTTTTAGTTATTACTTCACATTTCCCTATACTCTCAATAGTATTATTTAAAACATCCTCAGTATTTTTTTTATCACTTAAGTCAGATTCATATGGAACTTAACTAATAATTCTTTGATTTTATCTTCATTGGTAATGACCAGTATTCTAAACATGTTGTATTGGGGTTATGCATATTAACCTTTACAATTAAACATAAGTACAATAAGCCAGAGATGCTTAAATATTCAAATAATCAAGATTATATCATACAAATTGTCTCTCCGGTAAAAGGAAATCACACTAAAACACTATTCATTTTTTAAAATTCAATATTTTCTATCTAGTATAGGCCTTCACAAACTGTGGCCCTCAGGCCGCTTATAGGGTGCCAAAGAATATCAGGTGGCCCATGAAAAAATGTAGAGGAAAACATTCTTTATATGTAGAGGAAATCCAGTGGTGGACTGCAGGTTGTGTAGGCCAGCTCTAGTAGATACCTGTCACACTAAGCATCCAATAAATTGAAGATAAAGAATCTCTCCAATAGGCCACCCTCCACCCCCCAGATTAATGCAACTTCTACACCCATAGATTGTCGAGAAAAAGGAAAAGTATCTCAAAGGATAAGCTTCTGTGATGTAATGGCAGAAATATGTGTGATCTATTCCAATGTTCTTATAATGTAACGTGACTAAGTAAAATATAGTGGAGCCCATTCAATAGGATTTTAATTAATTCTCCTTTTGTCCTTTTCATCATTAACTGATTCTTTTTTTTTTATTGCGTTGTCAGAAAATTCTTTATTTGAAAGAGGTGAAAATAGCAGGCGGGATTGGAATTTATCAAGAATGTTGATTACTTTTCCTCATAAAGATGCTATAAAGGTAAAGGGAGTAGTACTGGGAATAAATCATTGCATAATTCCATTTGAGAAGCATTTTGGCTAGTGGATAAAACACCAGCCTCAGCATCAGGATGATTACAGTTCAAGTCCCAGTTCTGATAGACATTGACTGTGTGACCTACATAAAAAAATCACTTAATCCCTCCATGACTTAGGCAGCTCTCTAAAACTAAGTTGCAGAGTAATTGTTGGTGTGCATGAGAAGAGGGAGTTTCATTCACTGGGAGCCCCCTGTGTTTAAGGAATCAAAAGTGTGTCCATTTTTTTTTTTTTGTTTTAAACAACTCCATGCACGCAAAAATAATTCTGTTTTAGGAAGTTGCACAAGTAGATCTACAGTTGCCTCACATTTCTTTATCATGAATATTTTTCTGGAGAAAAGAATTGAGAGGTTCTGGACATGATAAGTACTAAGTAGCATTTAAAAAAATAAATTATTTAATATTTTGTTTTTTCCCAATTACACGTAAAACATTTTCCCCCAAATTTTGAGTTCCAGCGTTTCTTCCTTCTCCCCCCATTAAAAAGGCAAGCAATTTGACATAGGTTATACATGTGTAGTCATGCAAAATATATGTCTATGTAAGTCATTCTGTGAAAGAAAACAGACAAAAAACCCCAAGAAGAATAAAGAAAAAATATCTTTGATCTGCATTCAGGCTCCATCAGTTCTTTCTTTGGAGATGGAGCTTTTATCATAAGTCCTACAGAATTATCTTGGATCATTGTATTACTGAGAATAAGTTATTCATAGTAGATGATCATACAATATTGCAGTCACTGTGTGCAGTTTTCCTGCTTCTGCTCATTTCACTTTACATCAGTTCATGTTAGTCTTTCCACATTTTCCTGAGAGTATCCTGCTCAAAGCAAAATAGTATTCCATCACAATCATATAACACAACTTGTTCAGGCATTCCCCGTTGATGGACATATCTGCTCAATTTCCAATTCTTTTTCACTAATAAAAGAGCTGCTATAAACATTACTACACACATAGGTCCTTTTCATTTTTTTTTAATCTCTTTGGGATACAGACCTGGTAGTTGTATTGCTTGATCAAAAGGTATGCATGGTTTCATAGCCATTTGGACATAGATCCAAATTGCTTTCCAGAATGGTTGAGTCAGTATACAATTTTAAGATAGTACATTAGTGTTTTAATTTTCCCGCATCACCTCCAACATTTGTTATTTTCCTTTTTTGTCATATTAGCTAATCTGGCAGATGTGAGGCAGTAGTAGCTCAGAAGTTGTTTTATTTTGTATTTCTCTCACCAATAGGGATTTAGAGCATTTTTATATGACTACAGATAACTTTGATTACTTTGTCTGAAAAGTGCCTGTTCATATCCTTTGACCATTTATCAATCGAAGAATTGTTCTTATTTCTATAAATTTGACTCAGGTTTCTATGTTTGAGAAATTAAGTCTTTATCAGGGAAACTCACTGAATTTTTTTTACAGTAATGATTATCAACTAGGTATTTCCCTCCATTCTATTTTCCCTGTTTATCTGACTCTCTCCTCCTTTTACCATGTCCATTCTCAAAAGTATTTTGCTTCGGACTTTTATCTCTCCCAAACTCTTCTATCACCTCCCTTCTATAAACCCTCCTTCTATTATCTACTTCCTTTCCTACTTTCTTGTAAGATTTATTTGCTCCTCTCCCTGGTTTTCACATCTTCCCTTCCACTGTAAAATCTCTTTCAGGCCTCTTTTATATCAGATAATTTATTCAATTCCCTTTCTCTTTTCCCTTCTCCCAGTGCATCCTTCTTTTGCATCCCTTAATTCTATTTTTTAGATAATCATGCTATAATATTCAACTAATACCTCTGCTTTCTATCTATGTATACTCCTAATAATGAAAAAATTTTTGGAAGTTATAAATATCATTTTGCCATGTAGGAATACAAACAGTTTAACCTTATCTGATCCTTTGACCTTTCCTGTTTACCTTTTGATGCTTTTTCTGCATCTTATATCTGAAAGTCAAATTTTCTAATCAGCTATAGTCTTTTTTATCAGGAATGCTTGATTTATTTTTTTATATATATTTGAAACATTTAATTTTAAAACCTCGAATTTCAGATCCATTCCCTTCCTCCCTTGTCACCCATTCCCTCTGGGAAGATAAGCAATTCAGTATGTGTTGTATATGTATAGCTATGTAAAACATTACCATAGTAGATATATTGTAAAAGGCTGCTTATAATTCCCTCCCTCCCTTCCCACCCCCTAGCTGGTCCATTCCCTACTTTGATCCTGTCCCTCTTTGATAGTGGGTACTTCCAACCTCCCCTCCCCCCAGAATGCCCTCCCCTCCATCATCCTTCCTCTCATCCCCCTTCCCCTTACTCTCCTGCAGGGTGAGATATCCCATTTAGTATGTATGCCATTCTCTCCCTGAGCCAAATTCAATGAGAATATGGTTTTGCCTTTTTTGCCTTCCTATTCTACCCCTCCCCTGCAGCCACTTCCCCTTGCTTCTTCTACATGATATAGTTTACCCTACCCTGTCTCTCCCCATTTCCTCTTGCCACTTTCCTCTCTCACCTCATAATTTCACCCCTTAAGTATCATCCCTTCCCAACAAATACAACCTATGCCCTCTATCCATGTAACTTTAAATATATAAACACACATTCACGTATGTATTCATATGCCCATATACCCTTCTTCGGTTATTTTCATACTGAGAAAGGTTTCATCAGTTACAGTTATTGTTTTTCCATGTAGGAATGTAAATAGGTCAACTTTGATAAGTTCCTTTTGATTTCTTTTCCCTGATTACCTTCTCAAGCATCTCTTGCTTCCTGTGTCTGAATGTCAAATTTTCTATTCAACTCTGGTTTTTTCATCAAGAATGCTTGAAAGTCCTCTATTCCACTGAATGACCATATTTTCCCTGAAACAAGATACTCAGTTTTGCTGGGTAGGTGACCCTTGGCTTCAATCCCAGCTCTTTTGCCCTCTGGAATATCATATTCCATGCCCTTCAATCCCTCAGTGTAGAAGCTGCCAGGTTCTGGGCTATTCTGATTGTGTTTCCACAATATTGAAATTGTTTCTTCCTGGCTGCTTGAAGTATTTTCTCCTTGATCTGGGGATTCTGGAACCTGGCTATAATATTCCTGGGAGTTTTCTTTTGGGATCTTTTTCAGGAGGTGATTGGTGGATTCTTTCAACTCTATTTTGCCCTCTGGATCTAAAACATCAGGGCAGTTTTCCTTGAGAATTTCTTGAAGGATGATTTCTAGGTTCTTTCTTTGATCATGGCTTTCAGGCAGTCCAATAATTTTTAAATTATCTCTCCTGGATCTATTTTCCAGGTCAGTGGTTTTTCCCATGAGATATTTCACATTGCCTTCTATTCTTTCATTTGTTTGGATCTGCTTAACAGCATCTTGATTTCTCATAAAGTCATTAGCTTCCATTTGCTCCAGTCTAACTCTGAAGGAATGAATCTTCTCAGTGAACTTTTGAGATTCTTTTTCCATCTGGCAAATTCGACTTTTTAAGGCATTCTT
Source organism: Gymnobelideus leadbeateri (assembly GCA_011680675.1). NCBI lineage: Eukaryota > Metazoa > Chordata > Mammalia > Diprotodontia > Petauridae > Gymnobelideus > Gymnobelideus leadbeateri. Next base: position 237,590 of record WOXC01001829.1, read on the forward strand.
CTCCTCATTGGCTTTTTGAGCCTCTTTTGCCATTTGAGTTAGTCTATTTTTTTTTTTTTTTTTTTTTTTTTTTAGCAATTGGGGTTAAGTAACTTGCTCAAGGTTACACAGCTAGTCATTATTTGTGTGTGGGTGCTCATTTTCTGAGGCCGGATTCGATCTCGGGTCATCCCAACTCCGAGGCCGGCACTCTTACTCACTGTGCCACCTAGCCTCCCCTTTAGGGCAATTGGGGTTAAGTAACTTGCCCAAGGTTACACGGCTAGGTTTTTGTTTGTATGGATTAAGTGTCTGAGGCCGGATCCGAACTCAGGTCCTTCTGACTCCAGGGCCGGCGCTCTATTCACTGTGCCACCTAGCCACCCCAGCCAGTCTGTTTTTTAAGGTGTTGTTTTCCTTAGTCAGGCTGTTGACCCTCATTTCATACTTTTCCTGCATCCTTCTCATTACTCTTCCCAATTTTTCCTCCACTTATCTTATTTGATTTTTAAAGTCCTTCTTAAGGTCCTCTATGGCCTGTAACCTGCTCATATTTTCCTTTGGGGCTTTTGGTGCAGGATTTCTGACCTCACAGTCCTCCTCCTGTTTCATGCTTCCATTCTCTTTGCCCCCAAAATAGGAGTCTAATGTTGTGTTTTTCTGTTTATTTTGTTTCTTTTGCCTAGGCATGTTGCCACTTAATAACTTGACTTTTGGGCTTTTTGCCACAGTAGGACTCTGCCACCAGACAGGGGAGCTTCTGTCCTGAATGTTGGGGTCTTCACAACTTCCTGTTCTGGCAAGTTGGATGTCCACCCCAGACCTCCCCCCCAGATCACAATCCAGATCCAAGCAGGTTAAAGCAAGAGTGATTATCCCCCAAGACTGATTATTGGATCTCCCTACAGTTCGCAGGCCAGGAGCTGCATCTGCCACTGAAGCTGCAAAATGGCGTGTCTCCTGAGTGCCTTCTAGCCCCCAGGGGAGGAAGCCGATGCATTCCCCAAATACTGGTCCCAAAGTCCATAGGGCACTAACCTCTCACTTTTTCCTAGGCATGTCTGTGTTGATAATTCTGGAATCGCCACAGTTGCTGGTGTTCTGGGGTCCCTCCAGCTGGCTGCTGGCCAGGCCGCCCTGGGGCTAAAACTGTGGGTTCACATGGACCTGGGCTCGGCTCTCTGCATGCTGGGCTGTTGGCTCCCAGAGCGCTGCGCTGGCTGCCTCCTGCAGGGCTGCTGGGCTGTCCTCAGTGGGAGGTTAGCTTCTTTGTGTTGTTCTGTGGGTGCTGTGGCTCCAGAAGTTGTTCAGAGTCCTCTTTTACATGGTTTGGAGGTTATCTGGGGGGAGAGCACCTTGGACATGCTGTTTCTACTCCGCCATCTTGGCTCTGCCCCAGGAATGTTTGATTTTTTAAAAAAAACCATTAATTGATTCTTATGAAAGGGTCCTTAAGGAAACAGTTTACCTTACATCTATATTCTTATATGATTATGTGCATGTTGTCTCCCCTAATAGAAGGTAACCTTCTTGAGGGCAGTAACCATTCATTTTTGGTTTTGCATTTCTAGCATATAGCAACATTCTGGGCACATAGCAAGGGCTTGATTCTTAGTTGTTGATTGATACTATTTGGAGATCAGATCTCTTGTTTGCCTTCTTTTCTGAGACCTGTATCTTTAGCTGAGGCTACCTTTCTAGATTCCTTACTTCTGATTTGTTCTAAGAATCATAATAATAATCATAACTAGTAATTATGTATCACCTTAAGGTCTGTAAAATACTTTACCTATATTATGTCATCTGACCCTCAGAACTCTGTGAAGTAGGTGCTATTATTACCTTGCTTTCACAGAGGTAGATTCTAGATTATTTAAATGAAGACTTTGACCTTTGTCTTCGCCATTTGATTTCTTTCCTAATTTGTTTCAGACTTATGTAAATCATACTATTCCTGACTCTTCACTTGATTGTCTCTAGCTTCAGCTCATACCTTGTGCAGCAGATAGGCATGGGGACCTTCTCTGCCTTTTAATTTTTGTCCTTTTCCTATCCCTTTTCAAGTACAATTAAGGCTAATGAAGAATTGGTTGCAGTGAGTAGGGAGAGAAAGTCATTGTTTTTTTAGAATGCTATGGGTCAAGGACTCCATGGCAGAAAGCACTGAGGTAGGGTTTCTGGAAATATAACAGAAGTCTTAAAATGAAGAGGGAAGTTAAAAAAATCCTGAGGACAGGACAGGCAAGTATTTTATGTCACTGGTTTGGGAGCCTACAGTCCTTACTCAGAGTACTGCTGAGGTTATTGTAGGATCACAGATGGTGGTTGTAGTGGCAGTAGATCACAGCTGAAAGGGCAGTAATGCAGAATAGTAGCCAACAGAAATTGGGGGAAGTCATAGATGTGGTGACAAAGGTGAACAGGTACAACAGCTAGGGATGCAGAACTGTGTCTACCACTAGCCTTAAAAACACAATCCAATTACATTGTTGGGACCACCTCTAAACCTCCCTCATGAGCAATACATTTTGTGGGACTAAGACTGTCACACTTTGAGGGGAAGTAGAGATTAAAAAAACTACACTTACTGTAGGGATTGGTGATTGATCACTAAACTCCATTGCGTTTACTAACACAGGCGAGGATGTTAGTTTCTTCTATGTACTGTGCATGCTTTGAAGTAAGTTTGTTATATTCATTACTCTCTTAAACAAATATTTCAATTTGAAAAGCCTTGGGCTGTTTCCAACAATGGAATACAATATCTCTAGGGGTGAGTTAAAATAAGCCAGATAGTCATACATTTCCAAGACTAAGATTCTAGGCAGAGGAATGAACCTAAGAGATGAGCTATTATTGAAAATCTCCTAATATAGATACATCTTAGTCTGACTGCCAGAAAGAGAGTTTTATACATATTTCTTGATACTTGGGTTACATGTGATTCTGCTGGTCCTGGACTTCATTGACAATCCCAATAGGCATTTATTAAGTATTACCAGGTACTGTGCTAAGTACTGGGAATACAAAGAAAGGCAAAAAGTTCTTGTTCTTGAGAAATTTACTTATCAGTGGAGGAGAGAACATCCACATGATTATGTATAAACAAGACATTACAAGACTAAATTGGAGATAATCTTATAGCAAAGGCATTAAGATTAAGGGGCATAGGAAACACTTCATGCAAAGGTGGGGTTTTTAACTGAAACTTGACAGAAACCAGGGAAGCCAGGAAGTGGAGAGGAGGAAGGAGAGCATTCCAGACATGAGGGAAAGGACAGAGTCAAGAGATATAATGCCACTAAGAAGGCCACTGTCATTGGATCATATTGCAGGGGAGGGAAGTAAGATTTATAAGGAATGAAAATTTAAGAAGGGGCCAGGTTATGAAGGAGCCAGACTTTAAAAACTAACAAGGAAGTTTTATATTTGGTATAGGAGATAATAGGGAGCCACTGGATTTTATTGAATAGGATATGACAGAACTGTACTTGAGGAAGATCATCTTAATAGGTGAATGGTGGGTAGACTGGGGTGGTGAGATACTTGAGGCAGTGAGACCAACCAGATTGTGGAAATAGTCAAGAATGAGATGGTGGTGCTTACACAGAATAGTGTTAGTGACAGGAGAGATGTTGCAAAGGTAGAATCAACAGGACTTGGCAACAGATTGGCTATCATGGAGAAGGAAAATGTGATGAGTCTAGGTTGTAAGCCTGAGTGATTGTGCCTTTGACTCTAATAGAGAAGTTAGGAAAAGGGGAGGGTTTGGGGAAAAAGATAATCCCAGCCCTACTGATGCCTCCTTCCTACTTAGTGCTGTTAAGGATTTTTTTTTTATGCTATAGAAAAGGCACACTACTGTATTCTAGTATTTACAAAATTGCAAATTTGGAAAGGCACTCATTGTCCAGCTAGTTAAATCCATTCCTCTCAAAGAATCCCCGTTATGACATGTCATTATTCGGCATTTGCTTTAAGACCTTCCCTGAGGAGGAAGATATTAATTCACAAGGTAGCCTTTTCCATTTTTGGATAACTCTGTTAGGAGGGAAAAATCCTTGCATCAATACTAAATGGCATCTCTCTCTCTCTCTCTCTCTCTCTCTCTCTCTCTCTCTCTCTCTCTCTCTTTCTCTCTCTCCCCCTCTCCCTCTCCCTCTCTCTCTCTTTCTCTCTCTCTCATTTTTGCCCTTTGCCCCTAGTTTTTTTCAAACTTTGCTGATAAGGGTGTTGAATGAAGTTTTGAAAGGCCATGTCTCTCTCCTATTCAATAAACAGAGGTTCCATATTTCCTCTAAGATCAACTACAGATTAATCTGTTTGGCATGTAAAGCCCTTCACAAGGGGCAGCTAGATGATACAGTGGATAGAGCACTGCCCCTGAAGTTAGGAGGACCTGAGTTCAAATCTAGCCTCAGACACTTACTTACTAGCCATATGGGCTAGTCACTTAACTTTGATTGCCTCTCCCTTTTCCATTCCCCCTCTGCCCCCAAATATAATAAAGCCCTTCACAAACTGGCTCTAATCTATTTTTCTAACCTTATTACATATTATATAAGATATATTATTTATCCTTCAGACACTCTGGGGGCCATACAAATTTGGCTTTCTTGTCCTTCCTCACCAATGACATTCTACTCCCATCATGGGGATGCCTTGAGAAACCTGTAGACATTGTGGTATACTGGAAAGTGGGCTGGATGTGAGGACTTAAGTTCAAATCTAGGCTTTTCTACTTATTATCTTTATGATCTTGGACAAGTGCCTTTACTTCTCTGGGTCTCATTTGTCCCTCATTCATAAGATGATGGGCTTTAACTACATGCACTCTAATGTGCCTTACAGCTATAAATCTTTTGTTGTTTAGTCATTTTTCAGTCTTGTTCAACTAGCTGTGACCCCATTTGGGGTTTTCTTGGTAAAGATACTAGAGTGGTTTGCCATTTACTTCTCTAGCTAATTTTATAGATGTGGAAACTGAGACAAACAGGGTTAAGTGACTTTTGAATGTTTGAAGGCCAAAGTTGAGCTAAAGAAGATGAGTCTTCCTGACTCCACTCCTGGCAATGCTCCACTTAACTGCCCTTTTCCTCCTCTTTCTTTACATCTAGATCTTAGAATCCATAGCTTCTTTCAAAACTCAGCTCATGCTACACTCTACGTGATTCCCTCTCCTGTCCATATATCTTTATGTCTTCTCCTGGAAATTACCTTGTACTTATTTTGTATATACTTATGTTCATGTTGTCTCCCTCCTTGAAGGCAAGGGCTACTTCATTTTTATTTTTGTATTACCCATGCCCTCCATAGTTCCTGATATGTAATAGGCACTTGAATGAATAAAAAAGCACTGTGCTTTGATGTTAGTGATACAAATAGAAAAAAAGTCCTTGTCTTCAGGAACTCACACTGTGATTAAGAGAAACACATTAAAAAGTTGCAGGTGGCTACAAAGGTCTAGAAATTCTATGGGTTCAGTAACAAGGTATATGGCAAGGCCCAGGGTTCCTTAGGATATTAAATGACAGTACCAGGGATCTGCAAGATGAAGAGGCAAAGCATATGGTAAATTTGGGTGGTCTTCTATCTCATCAGAAGGAATAGAGTTGGTGACTTCCATCTTGTACAAATTGGCACAGCTGTCTTAATGGGCCCTAGGCAATCCTGGCTGTGGGAGAGTTGAAGGAAAAAGTAAAATGGGTAGGGTGCCCCTGGTGGTGGCTTATCTCCCTGCCACCTGACTATTATAGATGGCCTCTGTGATAAGTTGGGCTGGGGGTTAAGGGGAAAGGAAAAACAAAGAAGAGCACCCCTGATGGTTATGTGTTAGCAAAATCTTATTAATTGATTGATCTAGCCGTAATATCTTTCACAGAATTAAAAAATAATCAGAGTGGGAAGGAGCCTTAAAGGCCATCTAGTTCAACCCATACCAGGCCAAGAATTCTATCTAGAAACTTTCCAACAAGAGGTCATCCAACCTTTTCTTGAAGACCTCTGTTAAGGAGGATATCACAACTCTTATAGCATGTTACCATAGGGATTGATCACATATAGCGTCTTCATGTAGTTATTTCTGCCTATGTCTTTTCTCCTTAATCATATATAAAACTGATCCCCCAACTCAGTTATAGATTCAAGCTTCAGATAGAGAGTAGATTAAATGACCTCTGATATCCATTCCAATTGTGAGGGTAGATTTTATCATGCTATGAATGCAATTATTTGTTAAATGAATAAAAGAAATGTAAGCTCTAGTCCCATATCATCTATTGGACTCTCCAACAGATGGATTTTCTTGGCAACCCCAAAACCTTACTATTCTTCATCAGTGAAAAGGATGGATAAAATTCAGTAAAGTGTTACCCAATTTCAAAAAGTTTGCTTACCTATATATTAGGGAATAATGAATTTAATTTGAATAGGGCGTGTATTGTTGAGGAAAGAACTCTGTACTGTGAGTCAAAAGGGAGAATTCTAGTCCTTACTTGAGGTCAAGGGCTTACTAGCCATGAGATCTTAGACAAGCCACTTCTTTACTTTGAGTTCAGTTCTGCCACCAATAAAACAGTTGTAAAAACATCTAACCTTCTTACCTCACAGGTTGTTATAAAAATCAAATGAGATCATACATATGGACATTCTTCATTCAATAGAAAGCACCACATATAAATGTAAGATATGATTATGTATATGGCATGGCAAAATTGTGATGAGTCTTGGCTGACAAGGTGTGGAATTTGGAATTGACCCTGTAGTAATAGGGAAAGTGGCTCACAGTGTTGCATAATCACAGAGGGCAATGATAAACATGAGAAGGCACTAAGGAGTTACTCTCAGTGGCCCTAGATAAACCCCAAACTTTGCCAACCATCTCATTATGTACACTTTTTTGCCATGAGTGAAAACAATCTGGGCAGTGTGGCTGATGCCAATATCAGTAGAAACTAATCAAGCTTAAATTTTACCAACAGGGGGAAGTCCAAGAAATAATGCTGTCAGCATTTGTGTTTTCAATATCTTTTAAATTTTCCATTCCTTTCCATTCCCCTGCCATCATCCTTGTCCAGACCCTTACTTATTACCTCATGCTTTGATTGCTTCAGTGAATTTATAACTTGTCTTCCTGCTTTTAATATCTTCCCTTACTCTTATTCTAACATCACTGCCAGACTGATCTCCTTCATCATTAATCTCTTACATTAACTAAATGTAAGGGAATCAGAATAATGTGGGACTCAGTGAGGAAATAGGAGATAGGAAAACCCATCTAGAGAGCAGAAAGCTAAAACAGAGCCTTGTGTTCGAGAGGAGTGCAGAGGGGTTTTGGGAAGAGCAGACCTTGGAGATTGCAAGTAAACTTAATAGGCCAAAGAGGGCCTTAAGGAATAAAACTCTGCTAGGAAAATCGCCTTGGAAAACCAGTACAGTCAATCAAGAACTGAGGAAGAGCCACAGATGAATTCAGAGAAGACTTTTATTCTTTCCCTGGACTTAGTGTATGAATCCTTTAGGAACCCAGATAAGTGATACTTTCCCTTAACTCTCCTTTCAGGAGCCCCCGAAATTTGGCACTCTACCCAGAGAAGGAGACAGTGACAAAATGTCTAGTGGTCAGTGGGGTGTCCAGGTAGGCATCCTGGAAAAAATGGCAATCTTCCTGATATGTTCCTACATGCATATTGTGGGACCCATTATTTTGCAAGAGTTTTTTCTGGGTAATGTTTGTATATATCCTAAAGTCTATGAGCCAGTATGGGATATATGTATAATATGGGACAACCTATGACCCATCTTTGGCATTGTAGGGCAAGAAAAGGTAAAAAAAAACACATGATATGCTAGGCACTGAGCTAAGTTTTACAAATATCTAATTTGATTCCCATCAACCTCACCAACCTTGTAAGGGAGGGGTTATTTTAACCCCCATTTTACAGCTGAGGAAACTGAAACAGAGGATAAGTGACTTGCCCAGAATCACACAGCTCAATCCTTGTGATTAAGGATCTTCAGGTCTTAGATGGAGTTAAGGAATAAATTAGACACTAGGACTTTGGTAGAATTCAATGTCTCTCAGACTATTATTGGATATTATAGATGGGACACATCAAGGGAACAACCATAAATGTCTTTGCTCCCTTAAAGAGGCTAACAGGGTCCTGTGGCACACCAGTCACAGTATCATAAAGGCCACAAGGTAGCTCCATGCCTCTCCAAACTTCTGTGTCATTTATTCATAAACTGACTCTATCTGGAGACCCTGTGGCCCAGGTCAGAAGGGGTTCCCTATTTCCAGTTTTCCATGTGGTTATGGAGACTATTAGGGTAGATTGTGCCACTGAACACCAGGTGGGTGAGCATTAGTAACAATAGTTAGTTCTGTGACTTTAGGCAAATTTTTTGACTTTTCAGAAACATCACTTTCTTATTTATAAAACTTTAAGAGTTGGAGTAAGATGTTTCTAAAGTTCCCTTCTTCATTTTAGATTCCATGAATTTATCTTTCTGTGTCATTCAAAGACCTACATTGAATTTCTGTTGTTAAAGAATCACTGAATCTCAGCATGGGAAAGTATCTCAAAAATCATTTAATTCAAATCATATCTAGATGAAAATCCCTTCTATGACATCAGAGAGAAATGGATAAGACTCTAATGAACAACTTCCAGTGAAGGGGAACCCACTATTTTCCAAGTTAGGCATTTTTAAATAGCTCTTATTGTTAGGAAGTTTTTCCATATGCTGAGCCTAAATCACTCTCTTTGTAACTTCCACCCAATGGCCTAGTGTACCTAGGGGTCAAACAGGATAAATCAGATCCCTTTTCCACTTGATAAAGTGGAATGCTTGAGATGCTTGAGGTCATCTATAATGTCCCTAGTAAATATTCTCTTTCTAGGCATTGTGGTACAGTGGATAGAGAACTGGATTTGGAGGTAAAGGAACTGGTTCAAATCCTAAGTTTTCTTCTTACTAATTTTTGTGACCTGGGACAAATTACTCACCTTACCTCTCTGGGCCTCAGTTTCCTCATCTGTAAAATAATGGAGTTGGTCTAAATGTTTTCTAAACTTGCTCCCAGTGCTAGATTCCATGAAGTATGGTCCTCAGGTCTGGTTGTTTTAGTAAAAAAGGAATGAGTGAATGAAAAAAAAAACTCATTAAATGGTTAACATGTACCGGGCACCATACTAAATTCTGAAGGTAACCAATGCAAAGTGAGATAATCCCTGTCCTCAAAGTATTACATTTTAATAAAGGGTGACAATAGATGGAAAGAAGTCATGGCCAAGGAATGATGTTTTGGCTTGGAAAATTGCAGTGGAGTTAAAGAGGTTTAGAGGACTGATCCTCATATTGTGTAGTCTCCATTTCCCCCACTTGTAGAGGAGAATTGGCCATCTCTGATTGTAATCTAATTTATCAATGTCCATCCTAAAATGAGGTGCCCAGAATTCTGGATGGCATCTGACCAGGGCAGGATAGTGTGGGGTTATTACCTCTCTAATCTTACACACTATACCTCTCTTAATTCTGCCTAATATTTTATTTTATTTTAGCAATCTGATGTTTCATATATAATTTGAAGTCCCCAAACTAACAAGATTTTTTTTCACTTGGACTGTCTATCATCTAGCCATGCCCTTATTTTGTATTTCTGTGTTAGATTTTTTGGTATAGAACTTTTTACTTATCCATGTGAAATTTCACCTTATTAAAATCGATCTACCATTCCAGCCTGTTATTATCTCTTTGGAACCTGACACTATTATCTAACATGTATAGTAAGTTATCTCTCCTGACATCTTTGTGTCATCTTCACATTTGATAAATGTGCTTTGGAAAGCATGACATTGATAAAAATATTGAACAGTGAAAGGGCAAGATCAGATCCCAGGATACTCCATTAGAGACCTTCTTCCAGGATGACATCAACTTATTAATTACAATTCTTTTTTTTTTTTTTTGCTTGTTGGAGGGCAATTGGGGTTAAGTAACTTGCCCAAGGTCACACAGCTAGGTTTTTTTTGTTGTTGTTGTTTGTGTGTGCGTTAAGTGTCTGAGGCCAGATCCGAACTCAGGTCCTTCTGACTCCGGGGCCGACGCTCTACTCACTGCGCCACCTAGCCGCCCCCATTAATTACAATTCTTAAAAAAAACCCATACAGATTCTTTAAAAAATCCTTGGCAATCACTGCCGGCCTCAGCTCATTTTGAGATTTAGTATTCTTGACACTTTGACACTGATGATCACTCTCTCCTCCTCAATGCTTTCTTCTCTCTATGTTTTTGGGACCCCATTCTCTCCTGGTTCTCCTCCTACTTATCTGACAGCTTCTTCTCTGTCTCCTTTGCTGGATCCTCTTCTAGATCACACCCTTTAACCATAGGTGTCCCTCAGAGTTTAGTCTTGGGTCTTCTTTTCTTCTCCCTCTATACAATTTCAGATCCCATGGAATTAATTACCATTTCTAGGTTTATAGAAATGTTTATGATTCTTGAGAATCTACCTTCAAATCTACTGACCTTCAATCTCACATTTCCAACTGCCTTTCAGACATCTTTAACTGGATGTCCAGTAGATTATCTTACACTCATGTCAAAGATAGAACTCATTATCTTTCTGCTTAAAGTCTCTCTCTTCCTCCCCTTTGTCCTCCCACCCCCAAACCTTCCCTGTTACTGTAGAGAGCAATAGTATTGAAACCTAGGAGTAAGCTTGGACTCCTCACTATCTCTCATCACTTATATCCACTCTCTTGCCAAGGCCTGTTGATTTTACCTTTGCAATATCTCTTGAGTACTTCTCTCCTGTGACACTATTGCCACCCTAGTTCAGCTCTTCATCATCTCATGCCTATATTATTATAATAGTCTGCTGGTGGGTCTGCCTGCTTCAAGCCTCTTCCTCCAGTCAGTCATCAAGTAGGTACTTAACAAATATTTGTTGGCTGAGTAATTTATATTTTTACCACTTTCTTCTTTTGACTTTACCATTTTTTATTTGTTTTTACTTCCACATTCTATAAATATTTTGTTAAAAATCAAATTGGTAGGGGGCGGCTAGGTAGCGCAGAAAGTAAGAGCGCCGGCCCTGGAGTTGGGATGACCCGAGATCGAATCTGGCCTCAGAAAATGAGCACCCACATATAAATAATGACTAGCTATGTAACCTTGAGCAAGTTACTTAACCCCAATTGCTTTTTAAAAAAATCAAATTGATAGATAAATATGTATATTATTTTCTTTAGATAGCTTTTCCATTTTCTTCCTCATTGGGATCATTCATGTTTGTGTTTTCAGAATTTCATTACTAAAAACTTTATATCCTTCTTGGTCTGATTTCCCCAATAGAATTTTAGGCCACGATACTTTGTCTAAACCCTTTGAAATCTACTTTCCTAATGTTTTCTCCATTAGGAAATGGAGAAAACTATTCAAACTATTTTTTACTTTTTCCTCCTCTATCATTATTTATAAGATGGGGTGTTAATTTCCTTTCAAAATTCCCATTGTTTCTACTTCAACAACCAGTTCCTTCTTTATTGATCATAGTCTTCCAACTTTTAAAGATTGAAATTTTCATTTAGATATGTCAAGAATTTATCAGCTGCTATATTTTCCAAGAATTCCAGCAGTTATCTGGAGAACTGAAACCCCTCCATTGTTTTTGTTAAACAGCAGGTGGCACCTGGGAGCTGAGCTGTCAGTCATTCCCTGAACCGTCAGATTTATTGAACACTGACTGCCATACAACTCATTCTCTCTCCCTACCTGTGGATGAGGCTTCCTTAGCAGCTTACTCTTGTTTAGAGGTATAATTTTCCCTTTCAAACAATTCTCTCTCCCTTACTTTATAGAGAAAGGGAAAATAATTATGAAGGAAGGAAGATGTCTGCTCCCCCCCTTCCCTCACCACCATAACCTGTAGGTCTTTCTAGCTTGAAATATTGTTTCTATAGACATATAAATTCTGAATTCACTGCCAGATTTGTACAATCCAAGAGTGGTCTATTCATTCTTTCTCAGTGTTCTAAATTAGCTCCAAGTGCCCAGACCAGCTTCCATTGATCAGATAACCTCCTGTCTCCAAATAGGAACAGTCTTTCTTCCATTCCTCGATATAGATAAACAGTAAGTAAAGTATAACAGGTTGCCAACTTTTTTTATTACAGTTACAAACTTAAAAACCAAGATGTGTTTAAAAATAAAGGCTAAACTTCCCAGCCCAGAAGGGAACAAAGAAGTTAAAGTGAGCAAACAGACCACATTTGGCTTCCTCTCTGGAGAGAGAGAGGGAGGAGGTGGGGAAAGAATGTGTCACCACTCACTTGGCCTCTGCCTTAGTGACAAACCCATTACAGTTATTGGCTGTAGCTGGACTTCAGTGTCATCTTTTCTTCATGGCTCTCTACTATGCCTTCCTTTTCAGTCTAGTATCTAATACTTACCATCAACCAAATATATTTCTTTCCTGGCCTTGTCCTAATTTCCAGACTTCTTTCTTCAGTTTGGTCTCTATACTGCCTCCATGTACATCATGTTTATTTCCACCTCTATGCCTTTACTCATGTTGTTTCCCCCCCCCCAATAAAATACTTGCCTTTCCTTTAATATAATTAAAAAAACCTAAAATCTTATATTTCTTCAAGTCACATTTCAACTTTCATCTCATCCACAAAACCTTCCCTAATTAAGCCAGCTCATGCTGATCTTTTCGACTCTAGGGCTCTGGTAGTATCTATTATAAAATATAGCACCTAATTATATGATTTCTTTTAAATATATCTTATCTTGCCAGTTAGAGTGCTATTTTCCTGTGAGTAGGGACCATTAAAAAAAAAACACTTTGATGTGTTTAATGATAGGCAAAAAATCATTGATTGGTAAAATGATTAATATGAATATAATGACCTTAGTGAGAATTATTTTCTTGGAATAAGGAAGCTAAAAGCTGAACTAGCAGAACTGGAGGAGAGAATATAAGAACTCAAGAAAGCATAATTTAGGAATAACCACCACAATTATAACTCACATTTCTATAGTGTTTTAAGGTTTACAAAGCACTTTCCTCACGACCACCCTTTGAGGTAGGAAAGTAACAGCAGCAAGAAGAAGAGACCTCACAATATCCTCCAATTAGGAACAAAGTGCATGTTAATGTAGTTAAACTTCTTTGTAATATTTTATAGGATAGTAAACTCTGATAGCTAGAAGTATACTTTCAGCAGACACCTAATTGAATGTTTCATAAAAATTACTCCAAAATATTTTACAAACTTTACACAGGAATCATTTTATCACTCTTCCAACTTATGCTAGAAAAGGCATGTAGAAAGCAAAAAGTTATCAGATTTTTTGTTTTTTATTCACAATATAGTACTTAAAAATTGTAGGCAACATTAAAAATTTTTTGAAGGGAAGAGGAGAAAAAGCAATGAGGTCTATGTGGGGCGTTTGTTTTAATATGAGAAATACAATAGAGGTATACATATTTAACTGATTATTTTTCTGTAATGAAAACACTGAAATCATCACAGCTGCAAAGGTACAGATACATGTGTGCTCTGCAATTTCATTGTGATTTAAAAAAATAATGACAGTGATGTATTGCATGTCAGTACAAGTGCAGACAAGACTATGGCATTGGTGTCTTCCCCCAGAATACTTGAAGCATTGGCATTAGATGGGAAAACAGTTATCACCTTCCTTGCAGATCTACCAATAAAAAATGCATCACAAGCCATTGTCATGGGTCCCCAGAGATTTTTGATCTAGCTCTGGGATAAAACTTGAAAAATCACCATGGCTCTAGGTCCTCAGGAGCTGCCAGTCCTTCAAAAATCCCTGGCTTCAGCACCATGGAAGCGTGCTGTACTTGAGCTGATAGTTATTAGGGATTAGGCTCCCCCACCCTTCATCCCCTCCCCCAATGCATATGACTTCTTTTTTAAACACATAAATCAAAATGTACACTTGTGTTCTAGTAGATGTGTGTTTAAGTTTACTTGGGTCCAGTATCTTGCTTGGTGCACTGGAGTTCTGCACAGATGGGTGTCAAATTCAGCAATAAAGTAAGACATTAATAGTACAAAGGTTGAGGAGTAAAAGATGCTGGTTCTTTTACTTTTACAATTTAGCAAAGTGCTTCTTCTACCACAGTCTTATTACATCAGAGTAAAGCCTCTCTTTTTTAGTCAATGGGAAAGCATTATAGTTTAGCTCCTCGCGGATTCAAACCCTGAATTTCAGATTGAGCAAAGTCCATTTTATAACTCATCCTGCAGCTGTTGGAAGCGTAAGGGGTAAGATGAGAATTGCATTTCTCAACAAAGGAGTTTTGAAAATGAAACCAAATTTTCATGCTCCAATAGCCTTTGGAATTTAAAGTTATTTTTACAGGCTCAGATGGAGCCACAGTTTGGAGAATTAAAGAAGGTATGAGAATATAACAGTTTTCCTTTACAGAGTTGCTTCAGTTAATGGATGATAAGGACACAAATTGTTATCTTATTATGGGCCTTTTGTGGGCTTTCACACGTAGTTTAAATAATAAAACATTTTGGTCCATTCAAAAATGTTTTCTCCATATTACTTATGGACAGATTCTTGCTTGTTATCTAGGAAAAACTCCTCTTAATTACTTTAAAGGAGATTTAGTTTAAATAGGAGGTGTGGAATCTATCCCTTAAAGGAAAACCACAATTTCTCTGAATTCAGTGTGGGACCTAAATATAGCATTAGCAGCATTTACAAAATCCCTAGATCATTGCAGTACTGGAAAATTTTCAGGTATCCCTACTGGGGACGAATCTGCTTTCAATTTTACAAAGTATTCCATAGAGTATAGACCACAGAATAGTATTCCACCAAATAGTAACTGCATGGAGTCACTCCATCATCCAAAGCTTAACAGAAGAAAAATCCTCTTCAATTTACACTGAAGCCAACAAAACATTTTTTAAAAACCCAAACAAAATCAAAGGTGGAAGAATGGGATCAATATTTTTAGTTATTGGATGAAAAGCTCTTCACAAAAGGACTGACCCTGGGCAAAATTAGTATATGAAGTATTTATGAAGTCTTTAGTTCTCCACTTTATTACTTCTCTACAGTTTCCAAAGCACAAGTCTGACTATGTTACTCCCCTGATCAAGAAGCATCAGGGGCTCTCTACCATCTCTAGGATAAAACAATAGCTTTTCTGTTATGCATCTAAAACCCTTCCTTCATATTCTGGTTTTAGCTTAGCTTTCCAGGCTGATTATACATTTTTCTCTATCACACCCTCTAAATTCCCACTGGACTTGATGTTCGCTGGGCACAACATTCCACCTCTTGCCCCTATGCCTTTATGCTCCCTGGGATTCTGTGTCTCCTTACCTCTGCTTTGTGGAATCAGGCTCCTATGAGAAGCCTTTTTTGATGTCCCCAGTTGCGTGTGCTTCTCTTACACACAAGCATTATATATATAGTATTTAGTTGTCTGAGTATGTGCTGTTTTTCTTTAGTAGAATATGTATATCTTGAGGGCAAGGACTGTTTCAATTTTTTCTTTGTATCTCTGGAGCCTAGCACAGGGCCTAACACAGAGTAGTCACTTAGTACAAGCTTGTTGAATTGAATTGCTTACTCCCCTTTTAACCTTCAACTTCCTCTCAGTTTCCCTGTCTTCCCTCATAACCAGCTGTGTGCTGTTCTTGGAGAGCACCCATTAGACTAACTGCCAGTGAATCCCTAGGAAATCATATGTAAAAGCCCCTCATGCAGCTTGATAGGATCTATCAGAGCTCATGATAGGGCCTTTGAGAACCTAGGGTTTCCTCCAAACTATGCTGAAAAATCAGAATAAAACTTTAGTGGAGGATGTTCTTTATTCTAACAGACAATAAAAATTCTCTGGGGCTTAATAAATCAAAGTGAAGATTTGAGGACAGCCTTTTGCCACAGACTCACCCAAGGATGCCTGTAAGTGAGGATAACCCTATATATGACTATGTCTTTCCTTTTTTTACTAGAAGGGAAGGGAATGAAAAAGTATTTATTAAGTGCAGACTATATGTAAAATGCATTGTGCCAAGCAGTGGGGATAAAAATTCACAACTGAGAGTGTTCATGCTTTCAGAGAGCTCACATTCAAATTGGCAGACAACATATATGAGGGTTCATGTTCATGTTCAGTTCATGGCAGATGGAAAGGCCAGGCAGTGTTTAGGCAGGGAAAGTAATAGGGCAGATGGCAAAGCCTGGAGAACCTTTGTGAGTGATGATAGGACAGTTGGTTCTTATAGTGCTTTTTTCTTTACTTTCCTTTTTTTAGGAGATCTGATTTTGAGAAGTGTCTGTGAATAAGTCCTTTGAATTTATGTAGTGGGATATTGAATGCCAATTATTTGTAGTCAGAAAGTTCCTCCATTCTTGTCTGTGTAAGCTTCTAGAAACAGCAAGGCTGTCACTGCCTTAGGAAAAAAAGAAAGTCTATCCTCTCATCATGAAGGAAGAAAAGGAGGAAACCACATGAGGAGGAATGAGCAGTGTGCATAAGGACATGATAGTGAGCAATAGATGATGAGTATGTGATTGCATTGGGAGTTGGGCAAATGAGGGTGAGGAAGTGGAACAGAGGGTAGAGAGATAGACTTGTTAAGAAACTGGACTCCACTATTGCTGATTCCTGAGGCTAGAGGCAGTCTGATGCTGCTGAATCTCCCCTTCTTGAAAGAACACTCATGAAGATAGTGACTCCTTTTCCCCCTGGGTCTAAAGAGAAAGATGTTTAATCTAATAATATTTTAAAAATATTATTCTATTTACATCAATTTTTAGTTACATTTTTACATAAATATCTCTGATTTAGTCATATTTATAATTGATATTTAATTAGTTTTGAATATAAAGTGATTAATAAAAACTGCTTGGTTAGAGTGCTTTATTTATTTATTTTTAAAAGCAATTGGGGTTAAGTAACTTGCCCAAGGTCACATGGCTAGGTTTTTGTTTGTGTGTAAGTATCTGAGGCTGGATCTGAACTCAGGTCCTTCTGACTCCAGGGCCGGCACTCTTCTCACTGCACCACCTAGCCACCTCTGGTTTGAGTGTTTTATTATTTGTGAATGGGAAGCTGTAAAATAAGTAAGAACTATGGTTGACAGGTTAGAGACAGAGAGAGACAGAGGCAGAGAGATAAAGAATAGGCGTTCTATCTGATTTATCAGATTGAAAGGTATTTTTCTTTTTCCCTCTTCCCTCCTACCTGGAAGCTCAGGAGCTATAAGAGAATCTTATTCATATTGCTTTTTAAAATATTTTGTATAAATGTCACAAAGTGGAGTAAATAAATGCATCCAGCCTTCTTCCCCTAAGCCAGTGTTCTTGACCTGGGATCAGTGAACCCCCAAAGGGTCTGTGGATAGATTTTGGGGGTCCATGAGTTTGGATGGGAAAAATATTATACCTTTGTTTTCACTAACTTCAAATTGAAATTTAGCATCCTAAACTACTTGAAAAACATTATTCTGAGAAGGAGTTCATAGTCTTTATCAGACTGCCAAAGTGATCCATGACAAACCAAAAGGTAAAGAATCTTTGCCCTATTCTAAATAAAATGTGGGCTAAAAATAACAGTGGCTATCTTCTCCAAAGTTTGCCCTTTTACAAAGGCCCAGAGAAACATCTCTCTAACGGTAGAGATGAGGCTGGTGACTAGAAAATAGATGATATCTTGTAGCAGGAGAAACAGGTGGTGCCCACATTCTAAGAGTAGGAACCAAAAGGGGGAGAATGGGAATCCTTCCCTTCCTACAGTCCTTCTTCCCCCTCTTAGCCAAATAAAACTCCAAATCATTATAGACACCCTGTTATATTTGTATGGCAAGTTACAGTTTTTAAAGCACTTAATTTATAGTAGCAAATTCATTTTCACAATGATTTTGGAGAGGTAGGGTTGATATGTTTATCCCTATTTCATAGGAAATCTAGGAGAAGTTAAGTAACTTTCTTAAAGTGACATAGCTGGCAATCAATTAATCAATCAACAAGCATTTAATAAGTGCTGGACTTAGCGTGGGGTGTGATGGTAAACATGAAAGGTAATGGTAAAGAAGAGGTAGGAAAGAAAGTAATATTGGGGAGATGTCAGAATTTGAAATATAGTGGGGATGAAGATGGGAAGAACAAAAAAAAACATGGAATAACTAGAATGAGGAAAAATATACACTCTTTGGGGAAAAGAGAATGGGGAATGTTGTTGAGGCAAAAGCAAAAATTATTAATATGTAGTTAATGCTTTAAGATTTGTAAAACATTACATTTATTATCCCATTTGAACTTCAAAATATATCTGTGAGGTAGGCACCATAGGTATTAATTATCCGTCATATTACAGATAAGGATACTGAGGATAAGGAGGTTGTGACTTATCCTTAGTCTTATAGCTAGCAAATGTTAGAGACAGGACTTGAACCTAGTTTTTTCCTGGGTCCAAGTCCAGCATTCTTTTCACTGTGAAAAAGGAAGAAACACTGAGTATGTATTAGAAATTGGCAGGGATTGGGAAGAAGGAATAGGAAACGTAGAAGGGAATGCTTTTGGAGGTAATGGGTTCCTCCTCCCTAGAGATCTTCAAAAAAACTGGGTGACTTCACCTTGGGGAAATTATTCCTTGGCCATGTATGGATTGAAGTAGAAAGACTTTTTCTAGCTTTCTAGTCCTTTTATACTTTAATCTCGTCCATTGACATTCCAATCCAGGAATACTGGTCTACTTGTTGCTCATGCATGACAGTCTATTTCCTCTTTCTGTACCTTTGCACTGGTTGTCCTGTAAACCTAGAATGCTCTCCCTCCTCACTTTTGCCCCTTACTTTCCCTGTCTTCCTTCAAGATTCAGCTCAAATCTCATATTCAACAGAAGGGCTTTGTTTGTCTCCCCAGATGCCTATGCTTTCCCACCTAAGATTGCTTGCCATCTACATTGTATATATTTTGCATGTATATGGTTATTTACATATTGTCTATCCCATTAGAATATGAGCTCTTTGAAGGTAGGGACTATTTTTGCCTTTCTTTGTATCCCTGTGCCTGGCATAAACTAAGTACCTAATAAATACTTGTAGACTGACTCCTATGTCCATTCTAAATGTGCAATTCTAATATTGCTTTGTTACCAGATTCCTTCTTGCCCTCTTGGCTTTCACAGGGCTCTTTATAATTGGAATGCCCTTCCCCTTAGCCCAGACTGCCCAATTCTTACACATTCTTTGAGACCCAGCTCAAAAAACATTGCTAGGGGGGTGGCTAGGTGGCGCAGTGAATAGAGTGCCGGCCCTGGAATCAGAAGGACCTGAGTTCGGAGCCCGGCCTCTGACACTTAATCCATACAAACAAAAAAAAAAAAAACCTAGCCGTGTAACCTTGGGCAAGTTACTTAACCCCAATTGCCCTAAAGGGGCGGCTAGGTGGCGCAGTGAGTAAGAGCGTCGGCCTCGGAGTTGGGATGACCCGAGATCAGATCCGGCCTCAGAAAATGAGCACCCACGCATGAATAATGACTAGCCGTGTAACCTTGAGCAAGTTACTTAACCCCAATTGCTTTAAAAAACAAAACAAAACAAAACAAAAAAAAAAACCAAAAAAACATTGCTAGGCAAATTTGGGTGCTTTCCCTATCTGTAGTCATGCTGTTATCCTGTGCTTCCAATTTCCTCCTTAACTGCCCTTGCCTGTTGAATCATGCATTCTTTAAGCCCAACTTAATGGTCACCAATTCCATAAGGTTTTTCTTGATTCTTCCAGTTGGTAATGATATTTCCTTAGTCTTCAAATAGCACATTCTTTTGCTCATATGTAGTATATAGGGGTTTTTAATGTGTCATAGGAAGTAGGGAAAGAACCTGTGACTTCACTTGTCCATAGAACTCCTTAGAAAGGAAACTAAGTAACATCATAGGTAGGCATTTTCTCTTAGAGAATTTTCTAGAGTATATAGAGATAAAGTTACTTAAGTGAGAATCATAAAGCCAACCTATGTCAGAACCAGAACTTGAACTCAGATCTTCCTGGCTCCAAGGGTGGCTCACTATCAGCTATTCCTCAATGCCTCCCTAATGAGCCACTTTCAAAATAAATGTTTGACCAAATTTTTAACTATGCCGAGGGCTATGAAGCTGTGCATATTTTTTGACCCAGCAATACCATTACTAGATCTGTATCCCAAAAATATTTTTACAAAAGGCAAAAGGAGCTATTTGTATAAAAATATTTATAGTAGCTCTTCTTGTAGTGGCAAAGAACTGGAAATTGAGGAGATGTCTGTAAATTGGAGAGTGGATGAATAAACTGTGGTATATGATTGTAATGGAATACTACTGTACTATAAGAAATGATGAGGAGGAGGGCTTCAGAAAAACCTGGAAAGACATCTATGAACTGATGTTGAGTGAAGTAAGCAGAACTAGAACAGTAATGATCAACTGTTAATGATTTAGCTCTTCTCAACAATACAATGATCTAAGACAACTCATGATGAAAAATGCTTATCTACCCCAGAGAAAGAATTGTTGGAATCAAAAGCAGACTGAAGCATTTCACTTTCCCTTTTTTTTTGTATTTTCTTTCACAACATGGCTAATATGGAAATGTTTTACATGATTATACATGTATAAACCATATCAAATTGCTTCCGGGAGTAGAAACAGGACTTCCAAGGTTCTCTGCCCCACACAAATTTCAAACAATGTGAAAGGGGACTCTGAACAACTTCTGGAGCCCCAGCACCCACAGAATGACACAAAGAAGCTAACCTCCTGCTGAGGACAGCCCAGCAGCCCTGCAGGGAGCAGCCAGCCCAGCACTTTGAGAGCATCGTGCTGGGAACCAACAGCGCAGCTCACAGAGCCTAGCCCAGGTCCGTGGTTTTAGCTCCAGGGCATCCGGGCCTTCAGCCGGCTGGAGGGACCCCAGAACACCAGCAGTTGTGGCGATTCCAGAATTATCAGCACAGATATGCCTAGGACAAAGTGAGAGGTTAGTGCCCTATGGACTTTGGGACCAGTATTTGGGGAACACATGGCTTCCTCCCCTGGGGGCGAAAAGCTGCTGAGGAAACACTGCACAGAAGCCATTTTGCAGCTTCAGTAGTGTCTCTAGCTCCTGGCCTGAGAACTGTAGGGAGATCCAGCAATCAGTCTGGGGGTTAATCACTCTTGCTTTAAACTGCCTGGATCTGGATTGTGGTCTGGGGGGGAAAGTTTGGGGTGGGTATCCAACTTGCCAGAGTGGGTGGAGGCTTTACAGAGGCCACCCAGCTGGCAGAAGTTGTGAAGACCCCACGTTTGGGCAGAAGCTCCCCTGTCTGGTGGCAGAGTCCTACTGTGGCAACAAGCCCCCAAATCAAGTAATTAAGTGGCAACATGCCTAGGCAAATGAAACAAAATAAACAGAAAAGTTCAACATTGGACTCCTATTTTAGGGGCAAAGAGGCTCAAAGCATGGAGGAGGACTGTGAGGTCAGAACTCCTGCACCAAAAGCCCCAAATGAAAATACAAGCTGGCTACAGGCCATAGAGGACCTTAAGAAGCAGATAAGAGAAGTGGGGGAAAATTGGGAAGAGAAATGATAAAGATGCAAGAAAAGCATGAAATGAGAGTCAACAGCCTGACTGAGGAAAATAACACCTTAAAAAAATAGACTAACTCAAATGGCAAAAGAGGCTCAGAAAGGCAATGAGGAGAAGAATGCCTTAAAAAGTTGAATTTTCCAGATGGAAAAAGAATCTCAAAAGCTCACTGAGGAGATTCATTGCTTCAGAGTTAGACTGGAGCAAATGGAAACTAGTGACTTTATGAGAAATCAAGACACTGTTAAACAGATCCAAACAAATGAAAGAGTAGAAGGCAATGTGAAATATCTCATGGGAAAAACCATTGACCTGGAAAATAGATCCAGGAGAGACAATTTAAAAATTATTGGACTACCTGAAAGCCATGATCAAAGAAAGAACCTAGAAATCATCCTTCAAGAAATTCTCAAGGAAAATTGCCCTGATGTTTTAGACCCGGTGGGGGAAATAGAGGTTGAAAGAATCCACCTATGACCTCCTGAAAAAGATCCCAAAAAGAAAACTCCTAGGAATATTATAGCCAGGCTCCAGAACTCCCAGATCAAGGAGAAAATACTCCAAGCAGCCAGGAAGAAACAATTTTAATATTGTGGAAATACAATCAGGATAACACAGGATCTGGCAGCTTCTACACTGAGGGGTTGAAGGGCATGGAATATGATATTCCAGAGGGCAAAAGAGCTGGGATTGAAGCCAAGGGTCACCTACCCAGCAAAACTGAGTATCTTGTTTCAGGGGAAAATATGGTCATTCAGTGGAAGAGAGGACTTTCAAGCATTCTTGAGGAAAAAACCAGAGTTGAATAGAAAATTTGACATTCAGACACAAGAAGCAAGAGATGCTTGAGAAGGTAATCAAGGAAAAGAAATCAAAAGGAACTTATCAAAGTTGGACTATTTACATTCCTACATGGAAAAACAATAACTGTGTTTGATGAAACCTTTCTCATTATGAAAACAATTGAAGAAGGGTACATGGCATATGTTCACAGGTATACATGGATAGAGGGCACAGATTGAATTTAATGGGAAGGGATGATTCTTTTTTTTTTTTTGGAGGGCAGTTGGGGTTGGGTGACTTGCCCGGGGTTGAGAGGCTGGGTTTTTGTTTGCGTGTTGGGTGTCTGGAGCCAGATCCGAGCTCAGGTCCTTCTGGCTCCAGGGCCAGTGCTCTGCTCTCTGTGCCACCTAGACGCCCCAAGGAAGGGATGATTCTTAAGGGGTGAAGTCAAGAGGTGAGAGAGGAAAGTGGCAAGAGGAGATGGAGAGAGACAGGGTAGGGTAAACTATCTCATGTAGAAGAGGCAAGGGGAAGTAGTTGCAGGGGAGGGAAAGAAAAAAAAATGAAACAAATTGCTTCCCACCTCAGGGAGGGAAGGACGGAGGGAATTAGGGGCTCAATTTTTTTTTTTTGCTATTTGGAGGGCAATTGGGGTTAAGTGACTTGCCCAAAGTCACACGACTAGTGTGTCAAGTGTCTGAGGCTGGATTTGAACTCAAGTCCTCATGACTCCAGGGCCATTGCTCTATTCACTGTGCCAGCAGCTCAAAATTTTAATAAATGAATGTTAAAATAGTTTTTTTTTAAACAAATGCTTTATTAACTTCTGTTTTACATCATTCATTTCCACCAGATTTTGAGTTACAATCATTTTCTCCCCATTATTCCCCTACCCAACCTCCCAGAATAGCAGTCCCACAAGATATCGCTTCCTCCAATCTGCTCTCTCCCATACCTTCTCCCATACCCCCATCGACTTTTCCATTAGAGGAAGGTGAATCTTTGTGTCCCAGTGCCTGCACATCTTATCTCCCTATTACAAGCAAAAGAGTATTAATAATAGTATTTATATATATTTGAATATATATATATATTAATAATAGTATTTATATATATTTGAATAGTATTTATATATATTTATATATATTTGAATGTTACGACCTCGAATTTCAGATCCATTTCCTTCCTCCCTTGTCACCCATTCCTTCTTGTGAGATAAGTAATTCAGTGTATGTTGTACATGTCTAGCTATGCAATACATTATCATAGTAGATATATTGTACAAGGCTGCTTATAATTCCCTCCCACTCATCCCACCCCCCACCTGGTCCATTCCCTACATGATCCTGTCCCTCTTCTATAGTGGGTACTTCCAACCTCCCCTCACCCCAAGGATGCCTTCCCATCCATCATCCCTCCTCTCATCCCCCTTCCCCTATCCTGCTGCAGGTTGAGATATCCCATTTAGTATGTATGTCATTTTCTCCCTGAACCACATTCAATGTGAATGTGGTTTTGCCTTTTTAGCCTTCCTTATTCTCCCCCTCCTTTGCAACCACTTCCCCTTGCTTCTTCTACATGGGATAGTTTACCCTACCCTGTCTCTCCCCATCTTCTCTTGCCACTTTCCTCTCTCACCTCATAATTTCTTCCCTTGAGTATTCTCCCTTCCCAACAAATTCAACCTATGCCCTCTATCCATATATAACTGTAACCATATACACACACATTCACATATGTATTCAGATGACCACACACCCTTCTTCCATTATTTTTATAGTGAGAAAGATATCATCAGTCACAGTTATTGCTTTTCCATATAGGAATGTAAATAGTTCAACTTTGATAAGTTCCTTTTGATTTCTTTTCCCTGATTACCTTCTCAGGCATCTCTTCCTTCTTGTGTCTGGATGTCAAATTTTCTATTCAATTCTGGTTTTTTCCTCAAGAATGCTTGAAAGTCCTCTATTCCACTGAATGACCATATTTTCCCCTGAAACAAAATACTCAGTTTTGCTGGGTAGGTGACCCTTGGGTTCATTCCCAGTTCTTTTGCCCTCTGGAATATCATCTTCCATGCCCTTTGATCCCTCAGTGTAGAAGCTGCCAGGTCCTGGGCTATTCTGATTGTGTTTCCACAATATTGAAATTGTTTCTTCCTGGCTGCTTGTAGTATTTTCTCCTTGATCTGGGGATTCTGGAACCTGGCTATAATATTCCTGGGAGTTTTCTTTTTGGGATCTTTTTCAGGAGGTGATCTGTGGATTCTTTCAACCTCTATTTTGCCCTCTGGATCTAAAACATCAGGGCAGTTTTCCTTGAGAATTTCTTGAAGGGTGATTTCTAGGTTCTTTCCTTGATCATGGCTTTCAGGTAGTCCAATAATTTTTAAATTGTCTCTCCTGGATCTATTCTCCAGGTCAGTGGTTTTTCCCATGAGATATTTCACATTGCCTTCTAATCTTTCATTTTTTTGGATCTGCTTAACAGCATCTTGATTTCTCATAAAGTCACTAGCTTCCATTTGCTCCAGTCTAACTCTGAAGG
>WOXC01001830.1:0-177804 GCA_011680675.1 Gymnobelideus leadbeateri
GGCGAACTGTGGTGGGAGCAATACGTGGCGTGTTGTACTTCGTTCAGTTACGTATTGCTAGAAAGAGAAATTCCATTTATAGATACTATAGACATTATAAAATATGTAGGAAGCTACCTGCCAAAACAAACACAGGAACTATATGAACACAATTACAAAACACTTTTCACACAAATAAGGTCACATCTAAATAATTGCAATAACATCAGTTGTCCATGGTTAGGTCAAGCTAATGTCAAAATGACAACTTTACTTAAATTAATTTACCTATTTAATGCCCTACCAGTCAAACTACCAGAATTATTTTATAGAGTTAGAACAAATAATAGCAAAATTCATCTGGGAGAACAAAAGATCCAGAATATCAAGGCAATTGATGAAAAGAAATTCTAGGGAAGGTGGTCTAGTCATAGCAGACTTTAAACTGTATTATAAATCAGCAGACAAAAGAACTAGTTGGTTCTGGCTAAGAAACACAGTGGTGGATCAGTGGTATAGGTCAGGTATAGCAGACAGTAGTCAATGGCTATAGCAATCTACTGTTTGATAATCCCATAGTTTCTAGCCTTTGGAGGGAAAGAGAAAATTGAGAAAGAATTTTTACAACCAGTGTCTCTGATAAAGGCCACAGTTATAAAATATACAAAGAACTGAGTGAAATTTATAAGAGTAAAAGTTATTCCCCCATTGATAAATAGTCAAGGGATATAAAAAAGCAGTTTTCAGAGGAAGCAAATAACAATATCTATAAGCGTATGAAAATGCTCTAAATCACTATTGATTAGAGAAATGCAGATCAAAACAACTTGCAGGTACCCCATCTCACAGGTCAGATTGTCCAACGTGTAAACAATAGATGATAAATGCTGGGGAAGATGTGGGAAAATTGGAACACTAAGGCATTGTTGATGGAGTTGTGAACTGATCAGCCATTCAGGAGAGCAATTTTGTACTCTACTCAAAGGGCTATAAAAATGTGCATACCTTTGGACCTAGCAGTGGAACTTCTAGGGCTGTATCCCAAAGAGATCATAGGAAGCTTGGTTCCCATAGGAAAAGAACCTGCATGTACAAAAATCTTTATAGCAGCTCTTCTGGTGGTGGCAAAGAATTAGAAATCAATGGGACATCCTTCTATTGGGGAATGGCTAAACATTGTGTGGCATATGAATGTAATGGAATATTATTGTGCTAAAAGAAATGAGGAGCAGACAGACTTCATAATTACATGGAGAGACTTATGTAAACTGATGCTGAGTGAGGGGAGCAGAACCAAGAGAACATTATATCCAAATATAGACACATTGTACCTGTGATGACAAACTTTGATATACTGGGTTCTTCTCAGGAATGCAAGGTTATGAGACAGCTCCAAAAGTCTCATGATGGAAATGGCTATCCACATTCAGAGAAAGAATTACAAAGTCTGAATGCAGATTGAAGCAAACTACCTGCTCTCTCTCTTATTTGCTGTGTTTCGTTTTGTTTCATTTCTTCTTTCTAGTTATTCATTCCATTGGTTATAATTCTTTTTTTTTATTTTATGTTAAATTTCAGTATACAACAGTCATTTCTACAAGATTTTGATTTACGCATTTTCTCCCCGTCTTTCCCCTACCCACCACCCCAAAACAGAGATCCCACTGAATACCCTCTCCCCCAATCTGCTCCCTTCTATATCCTCCCCCATTCCCCCTCTGACTTTAAAGTAGGGCAAGATGGATCTCCACAGCCCAGTCCTGCATATCTTATTTCCCAGTTGCATTTAAATAATAACAACAACAAAATAATAACAATAAAATTATCATCATCATCATTATCATCATCATCATCTTTTTAAACATTTGATTTCAAAACTTTGAATTCCAGATTCTTTCCATTTTTCCTTTGTCACCCACCCTTAATGGGAAGATAAGCAATTCAATATAGGTTGTACATGTGTAGTTATGCAAAACATGTCCATAGTAGATATATTGTTAAAGACTGACTTTCTCTCCTTCCTATCCCATACCCCTCTTGTTCTGTTTTCAACTTTGACCCTGTCCCTTTTGAAAAGTGTGTGCTTTTAACTACCCTATCCACAATCTACCCTCCCTTCAATCATCCCCCCCCAACCCCTTTCCCCCCTACTTTCCTATAGGCTATGATACCCAATTTATTGTGTATGTCAATCCCTCGTTAAGCCAAATTCAGTGAGAGTAAGGTTGACCCATTCCCTTTTGCCTTCCTGTTCTTCCCTTCCATTATAAATGTTTTCCCTTGTCTCTTTTATATGAGATAATTTACTCTATTGCCTCTCCCTATCTACTCCCATTATATTCCTCTCCCACCTCTTAATTTTATTTTCTAAAATATCATCCCTTCATATTCAATCAATCCTGTACCCTCTGTCTATGTATACCTGTACATATATATATATATATACACACACACACCTCACATATGTATACATATATTAAACATATACGTATGTGTATACACATACCCTCATATATATATATGTATGTATTTATGTATACATGCATACTTGCATACACACACATACATAAATTTATTCCCTTTAACTGTCCTCATACTGAGAAAAGTTCCATAAGCTACGATTATCATTTTTCCATGTAGGCATGTGTAGCAGCAAGCACCCCAGCATCCCCAGGGTGGCTGCCAACAAAGGATCTTAGATCTGCTTTTCTAAAGGAAAGCAACTCAATATAGTTTAGCAAGTTTACTTTAATCAATCAAACATATCATTTACCTAGTTCAGGGGAAAAAGTTTAGCACCCCAAACTTCAAAGTATACAGACAGAACTTACAAGACAGAGAAACAAACAGATCAAGCAGATAGGCTTCCAAACTGTCCAAACATTACATCCATACCAAATCACAGTTACCAGAGAGGGAAGCATCAACATCTGGGTTTTCAAAGCCAGAGGCCTCTTAAGGGCTGACCAGAGTCTCATCTGGTCAAATCACACAACACTTCTCAAAGTGAGCCCCAAAGCAAAGCCTCACATCAGAGATTATATAGCCTTCTCCTGGGTCAGAGAATGTTACCACCCTCTTGACCCACTGCCCAATCACACAGTATCAAGGTGTGGGCATTCCTGAAAACCAAGCCTCCTGACACAGGCTCTATGTGACCCCATTTAGCCTATTAGGGGGCAGAGCATATTTTAAAATAAAGGAATGTTCTCAGAGTCTCTTAAGCCTATCAAAGTGCCTAGGGGGAGGGAAGATCTTTAAATTTGCATTTCCATTACAACATGTAAATAGTTCAATTTTGATAATTTCCTTAAGATTTCTTTTCCCTTTTTACCTACTCTTGCTTCTCTTGCTTTTTGTATCTGAATGTCATATTTTCTATTCAACTCTTTTTTTTTCATCAAGAATGCTTGATAGTCCTCTATTTCATTGAATATCCACATTTTCCAGAAAGATGATACTCAGTTTTGCTGGTAGGTGATTCTTAGTTTTAACCCCAGCTCCTTTGACCTCTAGAATATCATATTCCATGCCCTTTGATCCCTCAATGTAGAAGCTTCCAGATCCTGTGTTATCCTGACTGTGTTTCAAAAATATTCAAATTGTTTCTTCCTGGTTGCTTGTAATATTTTCTTCTTGATTTGGGAAGTCCAGAACCTGGCTATAATATTCTTAGGAGTTTTCTTTTTGGGATCTTTTTGAAGAGGTGATCATTGGATTCTTTCAACCTTTATTTTGCCCTGTGGTTCTAAAACATCAGGGCAATTTTCCTTAAGAATTTCTTGAAGAGTGATTTCTAGGTTATTTTTTTGATCATGGCTTTCAGGTAGTACAATACTTTTTAAATTATCTCTCCTGGATCTATTTTCCAGATCAGTGGTTTTTCCCAGGAGATATTTCACATTGCCTTCTATTTTTTATTTGTTTTGATCTCTTTAACAGTATCTTGATTTCTCATAAAGTAATTTGCTTCCATTTACTCCAATTTAATTCCGAAGGACTGATTCTCTTCAATGAGCTTTTGAGATTCATTTTCCATCAGGCAAATTTGGCTTTTTAAGGTATTCTTATCCTCATTTTTTTTCTTTTGGATCTCTTTTGTCATTTGAGTTAGTCTATTTTTTAAGGTTTTATTTTCTTCAGTAAGATTGTTGACATGCTTTTCATGATTTTCTTGCATCATTCTCATTTCTCTTCCCAATTTTTCCTCCCCTTCTCTTACTTGATTTTCAAAATCCTTCTTGAGGTTCTCCATGGCTTGCAACAAGTTCATTTTTTTTGGCAGGTTTTGGTGCAGGAGTTCTGACTTCGTTGTCTTCCTCCCATTCCAGGATTCGATCCTTTTTGTCCCCAAAATATGAACCTAAGGTTTGATTGCTGTGGTTGCTTTGCTTCCTTTGCTTGTTCATTTTCCCACTCAATTACTTGAATTTTGAGCTTTTTGCAACAGTAAAACTCTGCTTCCAGAGATTATAGCTTTGTCCCAAATTGCTGAGGTTTTCACAGCTATTGGAGATACTAGTTGGCTGCTCTCTCTGAAGCCTCCACATGATGTGGCTCACTGATCACACACCCCAGGGCCTCCATCCTAGACAGCAATCCAGATCCAAGTAGGTTAAAACAAGAGTGATTACTCCTAAGACTGGTTGCTTGGTCCCCCTACAATCTGCAGGCCAGGATCTCTGACACGGCCCTGTGGTGTTGGATACTGCACCTCACCTTTTTCTCACTCCAGGGGTGGAGGCCAGACTGCACTTCCAGACTCCCTGTTCCCACAAGTCCACACTGATTTCTCCCTTTGTCTTTGGAATTTATGTGTTGATAATTCTGGAAACTACCACAGCTGCTGGTGATCCACTCTCCCAAAGTCTGTTCCAGGCACTGTTGGTTGTGCTGCCCTGGGGCTTAAATTGCAGGCTCATGCAGGGCTGGGCTTGGCTCCCAGTGTGATGTGATGGACTCTCCCTGTTGACCTGCCAGGCTGCCTTCAGTGGGAGTTTTATTTCTCTCTGTCACTTTGTGAGTTCTGCTGCTCTAAAGTTTTTTTTAGAGTCATATATTATAGGTATCTGACATGGTTATGGGGGGATATTACAGAGTTTTCCTGTTTTTATCCTGTCATCTTGGCTCTGCCCCCAACATTATAATTCTTCTTTACAACTTGACTAATATTCAATGTGAAGGTTTATGTAGGACCTATATCGAATTGCACTGTGGCAGGGAAGGAGGGGATCTGTACCTCAAAAACTTGTGGAATTGAATGTTGCAAACTAAAAGTAAATAAATTTAAAAGAAAATAAAAGAATTATATTCTCTTATAGTGTAAACATTATCAGCTGTGAAAAACTTTGCTACTCTGATCAAGACAATAATTCAAGACAATCTCAAAGGAACCATGAAGAAAAATGCTATCCACCTTCAGAGAGAAAACTGATGAACTCTGAATACATGTTGAAGAATTCTTTTTAAACTTTCCTTATTTTTCATTATTTTATTTTGTTTGCATGTTCTTTTGCAACATGGCTAATATGGAAATGTTTTGAATGACTTTACATGTATAATTGCTCAATTTCTCATGGAGGGAGTAGGTGGGGAGAGAGAATTTAGACTTTAAAATTTCTAAAAAAAATTATTAATTCTTACCTGAAATTGAGAAATATTTTTAAAATAATATATTATTTACTCTTCTAATTAGTAGTTCAAAATGTTTCTTTCCTCTTCTAGCATGCTGTTATACTCTCTTTGATGAGGCTAGTTTGTACATCCACTCCTTGTCAGTATACAACAGCAATTTGCCTCTTTCCTGGCTCACATTAAAGATTCTAAGAAAAAATAATCAGTTATCCCCACCCTGCTCTATGCACTCACCAATTCTGAGGCTTTGAGAATTAGGAAAGTATATTTTCTGTTTAAAGAGCAACACTAACATTTCTTTCTTTCCCCTAGCATCAGTATATCTGATTCATCTGACATAGTTTGACAGGAATCTGGTTTCTTTCACCCACCAGAAGTCTTCCTTCTTTATGACTTTCTTTAAGGAATGCTTTCTCTAAGATTCCGCCATTCCATTAAATGCTTCCTGAGACAGTTTTCTAATGACCTTCACTTTCAGTTCCATGTGGCTATATAGCCCTCATCAGTAGTTCAGTGAAGTCCTTAGCAATTATCAAAATATAGGGAAGTATTCCCACAAAGTAGCACAGTATCTGATGGATAGTAGGTGTATAAGTGTAGGTACACTTAATAGATTTATAGATTCTAGTGGTTATGAACATATAAGTCGGACTGCAATTGTGACGGAGTGACAGTAATACTAAAATGTTAAAATTTGAGAAGGAAACAAAAGATCTTTCTGAGAAAGGGCATAGTTTTTTCTGGAGAATAGGGGAGTATTTGCTCCCCTGTATACCTTGCCTAGAAATTTTCTACCAGCTTGCACCACCTTTTATAAATTTGCCCTCTACACTGACACACATACACACATATCTCTACCTATAGATAGATAGATAGATAGATATCAACATCCGGTGTCCAGTAGCTTCGACATGTACTTCCTGGGGAATACATTCTCCCCACCAAGGTGGTAGAAGATAAACTCTTTGGGTGATATGTCATCCTTTTCCAAGTTCAATAACATTTTTAGTAAACTGTCTTTGGAAGGATGACATTTTTGTGTCATTGCTTGCTTCTTTTCTTTTATTTTTTGCATCCATTTTCTCATTGACTGAAAAAATATTCCTACATGGAGAGTGGTAAAGAGAGTAAATTGCTCTTAAAAGTAGGCATGATACAGCCATGGTGGGTAGAGTGAGGAAGTGGTGGTACCTAGTTGGTGGAGGGCTGAAGCTATACTACACTGTGTCACCTGTGAGTCCTATGAATCTAAACTCTTCACAATAAGGATGTTTATATATTTAGGGAAATTATTTCAAGATTTATTGCTGAACATTATGTATTTTTTTAGATTATTACTATTTTATTTTGTCAAGTGGCTTTACTTTGAAATAAGTCAGTATTTTGCCTGATTTCTAAAATTAGAATCATTTTGTGGGGTTCATGATCCATGATTTGTAGCCTCCACACCTTCTGGCTCTCAAAGTACTGAGAACTTGGAACATATAATTTAGAAGAATGCGGGTGGGAGACCCTACTTAAGGAAGTTTGAAAGTACTCCTGTTAGATTTTTTTAGTTGTCCAATTTAAGATTTTCTTTTTAAATTTTCTTTTCATCACCTCCATTTCTTAAATGAAAATAATTCTTATATCAGATCATATACCCCCCTCTCCATGCCCCCATTCCAGTAGTAAGATTTGCTTTCAAATGTGCATGAATTGGAAGGAATAGTTATTGGATTCATTTTTAATAGACCACCCACTCAAAAGTAGAAAATGGCAGACAAAGTGTATGGGATTCAGACAATGTGTGTGGAAAAGAATAAAGGAAAAAAAGAGATCTTCTTTTCTCTGCTGTGAAATCTTGTTCCAGTCTGATGAATCAATATTTTTGAGATTATATAAGTCAGAGAAAATTGAAATATCTATGTGTAAAGATGGTGGGTTAGTGTATCTAGGTCCAAAGACAATATATATATATATATATATATATATATATATATATATATATATATATATATATATATATATACATGTCCAAAGACAATATATATATATATATATATATATATACATATATATATATATACATATACATATATATATATATATATATATATATATATATATATATATATATATATATATACTCTTCTAGTTAACTACAAGGACACATTTTATGAACAGAGAATTGATGTCTATGTTGAGAGATACCAGAGTCCCAGACAATTATCATATTAGGGTCATATTGAAGAATTCTTCAGCGTCCAGTAGGCTCATTCTTTAATGATAAGTGGCACAAAAGCAGCATAGAGATAACAAAAGACTATTTCTTGGACCACCTGCTAAGATAGAAAAATTGATTCATTATGTGGTATCTTTCCATGCAATAGTATTTGGAAAGAATGTATTTGGAAAGTGAAAAGCTAGAGAGAAGCTTCTGTGTGGCAATTTTCAAATAATTTTGCTTAGATGATATGAATATTTATAATATGGACACACCTAAAGTACGGGGAGAATAGTTCATGGATTCCTTCTATTCCCCTTCAAACTCTTAAATACTTTTAGGATATTTAAGCCCTCTTAGGACAAATAACAAACATTGGAAAATAATTTATCATCATCATCATCATTTGAATGGAATTTAAACTCAGGGAGACAATTCCTTATACTATTATTATTTGTTGGTTATATGTTTAATGTTTGGAAGACTTGTGTAACTGGATAAAAGTATTGTTTTTATATAACTAAATAAACGTTTTGGCATATAAGGTCATCTGTAGACTCACTATAAGCATCCTTGGGCCTGCTATTATTCCCATTATTGGAGTAGGTAGATTGCACAATGAATAGAGTAAAAGATATGGAATCAGGAAACCTGATATCAAACCAGCCTTAGACCTTACTGGCTGTGTGATCTTAGGCAATTCACTTAACCATGTTTGCCTCCATTTCATCACCCATAAAATGGACTGAAGAAGGAAATGCCAAAACATGCCAGTATCTTTGCTAAGAAAACCCCAAAAGGGGTCATAAAGAGTCAGACACAACTGAAATAATTGAACAACAACAATAAAACAATTGTTATTACTACATTTATTATTATTATTACTATTGCTGTCGTTATCAACAATATCTATATAGTTTTTTTTTTTAAGTCATGAAAACAATTCTATACAGACTATCTCACCTAACCATTACAACAACCCTGTGAAATAAGAATTAGGCTATATAGGGGGGCGGAGCCAATATGGGGGAGTAGAAACAGCTTGTCCAAGCCACTCTGCCCCCAGATTCCCCCCAAACTATGTAAAAGGGGCCTCTGAACAACTTCTGGAGCCCCAGCACCCACAGAACAACACAGAGAAGCTAACCTCCCGCTGAGGACAGCCCAGCAGCCCTGCAGGAAGGACCAGCACAGCGGTCTGGGACCTGGCAGCGAGCAGCGCACAGAGCACAGGAGCCGAGCCAAGCCCAGGTCCCCGTGAGCCGAGGTTTTAGCCCCAGGGCGGCAGGGCCAGCAGCTGGCTGGAGGAACACCAGGAGCTGTGGCAACTCCAGAATTATCAACATAGACATGCCTAGGAAAAAGTAAGAGGTTAGTGTCCTATGGACTTTGGGACCAGTATTTGGGGAATGCGTTGGCTCCCTTCCCTGGGGGCTAGAAGCTGCTGAGGAGACACGCCATTTTGTAGTTTTCAGAGGCAGCTCCAGCTCCCGGCCTGCAAACTGTAGGGAGATCCAGCGATCAGTCTTGGGGGGTAATCGCTCTTGCTTTTACTTCCCTGGATCTGGATTGTGATCTAGGGTGGAAGTCGTGGGTGGGTTTACAGCTTGCCATAAACAGAAGTTGCCCCCCACATGTTCGGTACAAAAATTCCTCTATCTGGCCTTAAAGCCATAGTGTGGCAACAAGCCCAAAAGTCAAGCAATTAAGTGGCAACATGCCAAGGCAAAGGAAACAGAAAAATGCAACCCTAGACTCCTATTTTGGGGGCATAGAGATGGAAAAGGACTGTGAGTTCAGAATTCCTGCTCCAAAAGCCCCAGGGGAAAACATGAGCAGGCTGTAGGCCATAGAGGACCTTAAGAAGGACTTTAAAAATCAAATAAGAGAAGTGGAGGAAAAATTGGAAGGAGAAATGAGAAGGATGCAGGAAAAGTATGAAATGAGGGTCAACAGCCTGACTGAGGAAAACAACACCTTAAAAAATAGACTAACTCAAATGGCAAAGGAGGCCCAAAGGGCAATGAGGAGAAGAATGCCTTAAAAAGTCGAATTTGCCAGATGGAAAAAGAATCTCAAAAGTTCACTGAGGAGATTCATTCCTTCAGAGTTAGACTGGAGCAAATGGAAGCTAATGACTTTCTGAGAAATCAAGATGCTGTTAAGCAGATACAAACAAATGAAAGATTAGAAGGCAATGTGAAATATCTCATGGGAAAAACCACTGACCTGGAAAATAGATCCAGGAGAGACAATTTAAAAATTATTGGACTACCTGAAAGCCATGATCAAAGAAAGAACCTAGAAATCACCCTTCAAGAAATTCTCAAGGAAAACTGCCCTGATGTTTTAGATCCAGAGGGCAAAATAGAGGTCGATAGAATCCACAGATCACCTCCTGAAAAAGATCCCAAAAAGAAAACTCCCAGCAATATTATATCCAGGTTCCAGAATCCCCAGATCAAGGAGAAAATACTAGAAGCAGCCAGGAAGAAACAATTTCAATATTGTGGAAACACAATCAGAATAGCCCAGGACCTGGCAGCTTCTATTTGAGGGATAGAAGGCCATGGATTATGATATTCCAGAGGGCAAAAGAGCTGAGAATGAGCCCAAGGGTCACCTACCCCGCAAAACTGAGTATTTTGTTTCAGGGGAAAATATGGTCATTCAGTGGAATAGAGGACTTTCAAGCATTCTTGAGGAAAAAAACAGAATTGAATAGAAAATTTGACATCCAGACACAAGAAGGAAGAGATGCCTGAGAAGGTATTCAGGGAAAAGAAATCAAAAGGAACTTATCAAAGTTGAACTATTTACATTCCTATATGGAAAAGCAATAACTGTGACTGATGATATCTTTCTCACTATGAAAATAATGGAAGAAGGGTGTGTAGTCATATGAATACATATGTGAATGTGTGTGTATATGGTTACAGTTATATATGGATAGAGGGCATAGGTTGAATTTGTTGGGAAGGGAGAATACACAAGGGATGAAATTATGAGGTGAGAGAAGAAAATGGCAAGAGGAGATGGGGTGAGACAGGGTAGGGTAAACTATCCCATGTAGAAGAAGCAAGGGGAAGTGGTTTCAAAGGAGGGGGAGAATAAGGAATGCTAAAAAGGCAAAACCAGATTCACATTGAATTTGGTTCAGGGAGAAAATGACATACAAACTAAATGGGATATCTCAACCTGCATCAGGATAGGGGGAAGGGGGATGAGAGGAGGGATGATGGATGGGAGGGCATCCTTGGGGGGAGGGGAGGTTGGAAGTACCCACTATAGAAGAGGGACAGGATCATGTAGGAAATGGACCAGGTTGGGGGTGGGATGAGTGGGAGGGAATTATAAGCAGCCTTGTACAATATATCTACTATGATAATGTTTTGCATAGCTAGACATGTACAACATGTACTGAATTACTTATCTCCCAAGAGGGAATAGGTGACAAGGGAGGAAGGAAATGGATCTGAAATTCGAGGTCGTAACATTAAATGTTTCAAATATAAAAAAAAAAAAACAATGTGGATGATAAGACGGGTTGTTGTAAAGACCAAACGAGATGATGTTTGTAAAGCAACATGTTTGTGAAAAAAAAAAAAAAGAATTAGGCTATAGAATTGTTACCCTTGTTTACAAGTGAGGAAATTGTGTCTAAGAGAGATTCACTGGATCGCAGGTGTATGCCTGAAAAGGAACTCTGATACCCAACTAATCCAACCATATCCTTTTTTTGTTTGTTTGTTTGTTTTTTTGCCTTTTTGGAGGGCAATTGGGGTTAAGTAACTTGCCCAAGGTCACATGGCTAGGTTTTTGTTTGTTTGTGCGTTAAGTGTCTGAGGTTGGATTAGAACTCAGATCCTCCTGACTCCAGGGCCGACGCTCTACTCACTACACCACCTAGCCGCCCCTGCAACCATATCCTTTTGAAGATAAAGGTCTCAAGGGCCCAGAAATATTAATGAGTCAACCAAGACCCCACAGGTAGTCAAATTTGAACTTAAGTCCTCTAATTACAAATCCAGATCTCTTCTCATTCACCTAAGAGGTTAAATGAATTGCCTAAGGCTAATCCACTAACAAGTATCTGAGATAAGAGTGATCTCTCCAGAGGGAATACAGTTATGCCAATGTGTCTCTCTAGAAAGCAAAGAATGCTTCCTTCTTTCCTCATTATCCACCCTGGTAGAAGGCTGGGCAGGGAAGAAGGCTGAAACTAATGACGGAAATGGGGTTTGGGGATTATCTGTGCATTTCAAAATTGCATGTTCTCCTTCTGAGATCCATGGAGCACTTCATTGGAAACGTGCTATAAAACTCCCATAAATGCAAAAATAAATTAGCACAGATATAGGGAAAGTAAAAATAGCCAGGCCCATCATCATGAGGATAATATTCCAAACAGTGTAAATCATTCTAATTCACTGTCTAATTTCAGGACTCGATTTTCAGTATCTGAGCAGAAACTCTTAGAAATAAGAGTTTATTAGACCAGGCCAGAGAATGCAGCTGAAACCACTTCGATTAGATTGAATCTCCCTAATTTGCTAAGGGCAAACTAACATAGAGGAAAATGTGTCTTAACAGACCTTTTAAGTATGGTGAAGTGCAAAGAAAGTTCATCTAAGAGAACAACTACTTTTGAGTCTTAACTCTGACATTGACTAGCTATATGAATTTGATTAACTTGCTCTTATATCAGACTTATTTTTTTCATCTGTAAAATGGGTATTATCAGAACTCAGATTGGTGTATATCATTCAAATTCTCACTCTAATTTTAGGACTCAGCTTTCAGCAACTTAGTCAAACTAACCAAGTAGTGGATAAAAAGTGGGAGTTATGGGAATTGTGGTAGTTATGAAGATAGGGTTTCAAGTCAACCTGCTTCATACTATGTGTCTCTAAGTAAGTTCCATAGCATCTCAATGCTTCAACCAGGGCTCCAAGAATATAACTTGCTCAGTAAGCATTGATTTGAATTGATAGAAGTAACTTCCTCACAATGAATTAAGAAACTCACCAGCCCCTGTGAATTTTACAAAAATGGGTATGCTTTTACTCTCTTAGTCACAGGCTTTTTCAGAATAAGGCCTTTCATAAAACTTAAAGAGCTACATAAGTAAACTGTAATCAATATCATGGTTGTATAGATTTCTTATTTTAACAAGATGGAGAAATCCCAGTGAAGAAACTACCCCCGCTGAATGAGGTGGCAATTTGTCTATATCTTAGTCATAGAGAGTTTCCTTAGGGACTGAGAGGCTCAGTGATCCACCCAAGGTCACACATCTAGTAAAAGACAGAAGCAAACCTTGAGCCCTGGCCTTTCAAACTTGAATCTGGCCCTCTATCTATTTCCTGTCATACTGTTATACATGCTCCAAAGATTTGAAGTCGTAAAGGATCTTAGCTGTCAATGAGTTCAACTCCCTAATGTTACTGATGAGGAAACAGGTCCAGAGAAATTCTGTAACACGTTCAGTGTTGTGAAGGTTATAAATGAATGAGGCAGTATTAAAATCCAGACCTCTGTGATTCTATGTCTATTACTCTATCTACCACACCATGCTATCTACCACACCATGCTACCTGATAATTATATTAAAATAACCATCTACTCTTTACCAAATACATTCTTCATAAAAGCCATGATAGATAGGCAGTACAAATCATATCTCTGTTTTACAAGTGAGGAAGAAGAATTGAGAAAGTTAAATGAATTGTGTATATGCATTGATTATATCCATTAGAACTCATGTGTGGTACTCACATCTAACCAAATTAAAAAAAAATATCCTGGAGTCATGGAAGCAATGGAAATTCAAAAAATTATCATAGGGAATTTTACATTTATTTGTCTGCTTGTTAACTTTTCAGTGAATTTTCAATGAACCCTTGGTTCAAATCCTTACTCTGCCTCTGACTCTGTGATGTCAGGAATGTCACAGTATCTCTGGAGCTCATTATCCTCATGTGTAACATGAAAGTGTTAGCTTTAAATGGCTTCAGCAGCTCTTTCAACCTTTTAATTTATGATTCCACTATTGTGCTATAAGAAATGATGAGCAGGCAGATTTCAGAAAAACCTGAAAATACTTATGTCAACTGATGCTAAGTGTGGGAAGCAGAACCAGGAGAACATCGTACACAGTTAGAGCTACATTGTGCGATGACTAACTTTGATGGACTTAACTCTTCTCAGAAATGCAAGGTTCTAAGAAAACTCTAAAAGGCTCATGATGAAAAATGTTATATACATCCAGAGAAAGAATCATGGAGTCTGACTGCAGATTGAAGCATGCTAATTGCTCCCCCTCAATTTTTATTTTTTTTTGTTTGTTTCCTTTCTCATGCTTCTTTCCATTAATTATAATACTTCTTTGCAACAAGACTAATGTGAAAAGATGTGTAATATGAATGTATATTTAGAGAGTAATATGAAAGTTTTTAGAGACTAATAGAGACTATGTCAGATTGCATGCTGTTTTAGGGATGGGAGAGGGGAAGAAGGGGGAGAACATTCAGAACTGAAAAGCTTGTGTAACTTAATGTTGTAAATTAAGAACAAGTAAATAAATTAGGGTGAAAAACTCTAAGATTTTCCTTCACAACATTTAAAAATATGGGGTGGATTGATTTTGAATAAGGGTGCTGCATTGTTAAAAGACAACATTATGTAGTAGATAGGATAGTTGGTGTGCAGTATGCTAGATTCAGGATTCACAAGACTGGTATCCTGATTTTAAGCCTTAATAGATCTGGAGATCATTCACAAGACACTGAATTTGACACCCCTTAATATTATCAAGTATAAGACAGGAGTAGCAATATCCATCTTCTTTCACTCTCCAGCTCATTGTGAGGCTCAAATTGATTAATGAATGTAAAGCATATAAGCAACTTTGAAGTACTATATATTATCTTCATCGTCATCATCATCATCATCATCTTCTTCTTCTTCTCCTCCTCCTCCTCCTTCTTCTTCTTCTTCTTCTTCTTCTTCTTCTTCTTCTTCTTCTTCTTCTTCTTCTTCTTCTTCTTCTTCTTCTTCCTTCTTCTTCTTCTTTTCTCCCCTGCTATGTGCAGAGCTGTCCACTGATCTGCTGGGAGATGCAGTTTATATAAATTGTACTGTATAGATTAAAAGTCGATTTTTGTAAATATCCCTATATAGGGGTTAGAATATTTGACTCATGGGATTTTTGTCAGGTCTACATTTATAACTGTATGAATATCCATTGTTATTGGAAATAATATATCTACTCACTTTTAGTGCTAGTCACCATCCCTGTGACTTCCCAGGTCAAAGCACCATTCTTTCTCACCACTCTACTGTATCTTGCTTCTACCTATTAGAATATAAGCTTCTAAAGAGCAACAATTTTCTTCACTGTTTTATTTGTGTCCTAAAACTTAACACATTTCCTGGAATTTAGTTAGTTCATAATAAATGATTTTTTTCTCACTCATTCATTCATCTATTTTTAAATAATAATATAAGTTCAACAACGAGAATGCACCATCTAATGAGGCATATTGGAACCCCTGTTTAGGTTCAGTCATCCTGGATTACTCTTGTTCATATTCTGCCGTAAATTCTAGTTGAAGCTTAACCCAGAATGCTGCCAGTTATGCTCCTATACACCTTGACACTGTGTGAATTTTGGTGGACACAACAAATAATGATGGTACTAAGAAATGAAGATTTATAGAGCAAGAAATAATTTCAATGAGCATCTTGCACAATCTCCTCATTTTACACATGAAGAAACTGAGGCATGGGGCTGTGTCATTATTTACACAAAATCACACTATTAGCAAATGTCAGGGAAAGCATCTAAATTTAGATCCCTTGACTGTGACACTCTTTCTCCTTTACCATAAGTGCATTGGAGTCATGGAGAATAAAGTTCTATGTGGAAGTCAAGGCGGGAAAATCTGCTAATGGCAGAAGGTATCAGAAAACATTAAAGAGGAGATGACACTTGAGTTAAGCTCCAAGTGATAGGCTTTGGATTGAGTAAGATATGAATGAATAAAAACCTACTTGCTAAGGGGGAGATGTGGTGCCAAGTTCTGGGGATTAAAATCCAGATGGGATCTGGGAAAGCTAGAAGTATTGAGCTCTCATGAATCAATAAAAGGTCAGAGCAGGAGGCAACAGATCTACTTAGGGTAAATGCCAGAGTGGCAGAAGGCTTAAGGCAGGAAGATGGCGTTGTGGATTAGCTGGGACGAGATGGATGAAGTGGGATCTCATCAATCAGCAAGGCAAACAGGTTATTCCAGGAATTATAGCATGAACAGATAATAGCAAATTGTGGGTGGCCTTGAATCCCTGTTTGGAGAGTTTGAACTTGTCTTTCTAAATAACAGTTAACCATAAAAGGCTTTTGAACAGAAGAACTATTTGATTTGATTTGATTTCAACAGGAGCAAAAGTAAAGTTAATCTGGGACAAGAATAAATATTAGTATATAGTACTGACATATTAATAGAGTGATTTAAGGCTGACATGTTGATCAATCAGTGAGATTTTATTAAATATCAGATATCATGCTTGGAAAGAAGAAGCAAGGAAATAAAAAATACAATACAACAGTAAATGAAACAATTTCAAGGTTCTTATATTTTAAAAGGAGAGACTAAACTCTCATTTTAGCCTTTCAAAAACTCAGCGAAATAAGTGCTGTTGATAATATTATCAAGATTTTATAGGTGCAGAAATTCAGGCACACAATGACTTTCCCTTGAATACACAGCCATTAATCAATAATTATGCACTAAATGTGGCACAATGAATAGAGTGCTGGGTCTAGAGTGAGCAAGACTCATATTTCTGATTTCTAATCTGGCCTCAGACACTAGCTGAGTGACCCTGGACAAGTAACTTAATCCTGTTGCCTCATTTTCCACATCTGTAAAATGATCTGGAGAAAGAAATGGCAAATCAGTCTAGTATCTCTGCCAAGAAAACCTCAAATGGAAGGGAGAGTCAGACATAAATGAAAAATTATTGAATAACAGCAACAAAAACAACATACCAGGCACTGTTCTGGGCCCTGGGGTGAAGGGTGGGAACAAGCTGGTGCCCTGCAGAAACTTGTGCTGTTGTTGTTATTTGTTATTGTATAAATGATACCTTTGATTTTGTCAGGCAATGAATTCCTGGAAAGGAGCATCTACCACCACCATTACACCTTAGATTCTCAACAAATGGCCTGAAGCTCTAATAGGTTTAGGTACTTGCCTTCAAGGCATACAACGAGTATATGAATATGTATATACACTCACATGTATTTATGTAAGTGATGCATATGTATAAGTGGGTATATACATATGTATCTGTGTATATATAAATACATACATAGACACACACATATATACACATACACACTTCCATACACATATCTGTGTGTGGATAAAGTAGATAATAGCTAGACAGATAAATAGAATTTTAAAAAATAATTGTAAGATACTTTTATTTTCTGAATAAGACATGAACACTGTTTAAGTGATAAGTTTTGCAGATAGGATTCAAAGTACATTGAAAGAAAGCAACTATTGATATCTTGCCTAGTGCAAGGGGGTGGAGGGGATGCTGTGACCTTGAGGTCACGTATGGTTTTCTAGGTTTTGGAGTGGAGTCTCTTGATTGAGTGCAAACTTTACAGAACAAATCCTTTTCTTAAGCGGATTCATTCTGTGAAATTTTGATTCAGTCAAAGGTCAGCACATGAGGACCTAAAGGGCCACATTTGGCCTTGAGATTAGAGATTCTCCACCCCTGCTCTATTCCAACTCATAGCACATGGAGATCCATTCTAAACACATTGGACATGTTATGATCACACCTTAGTTTGAAGATATAGTGTTAATCAATAAACTTTATTAAGGACCTACTATGTGCTAGACATTAGTGTAAGAATAGAAAAAGAGTCAAAAGACATTCCCTGGCCTCAAGGAGTTCACAATCAAATGAGGGGACAAGAAGTGCATAAATATGTCCAAACAAACTATATAAAGGATAAATAGGAAATATACCTATATGTATACACACATACATATATTGTTGTTGTTCATTTGTCACTCGGGCACAATTCTTAATGGCCTGGTAGAACATTCCATCCCCAAAGTTTCTTTGCCAAGTTACTGGAGTGATTGACCATTTCTTTCTTCAGTGTATTGAGACAAACAGAGGTGAAGTGCTTGCCAAGTTTTATAGTTAATAAGTGTCTGAGATTGAATTTGAACTCAGGACTTTCTGACTCCAGGCCCCCAGAATTCTATCCACTGAGCCACCTGCCTGTTATATATCTGTATCTGTATCTATATTTGAAATAGATGGGTGTATATATGTATGTATACACACACAGAGTTTCCACACACACACACACACACACACACATATATATGCTCATATGTGTGTGTATTTAATAAGATAGGACTCTTTATTAAGATGGGTTGGTAGAGGTTTTCTGTAGAATATTGGATTTTGTCATTGTTGTTTCTATTTCATTTTCAGAGAGGTCTGATTGATGTGAACAAGGTGATGTCTAGGCTTCGATTTAAGTGAGGCAAAGTTGTGCATAATCATCAACCTCACTCTCTTTCCCAGAGTCATTTGAGTCCAGTGACAAGTCATAGGTCAATTGGACTGGTGATGGCCGCAGACACAGCGGAGGACCTTGGCATTTTTAAGCTAAGGTCTTTCTCAAATCTCAGCTTGTCTGAGACAATGTCAATTCAATAAATAAAGACTAGGTAAGAATTGAGGCAAAAGATGGTCTAGCTCACCATCATAAAAAAAAAAATCAATCAGGGAGAGGAAGACTGTCAGAGTTTCTGGTCAAAACAGAATCAATTGCCTTTTACACTCACTCTGAGTCATCAAAATCTAAACAATGAGCAAGTGAGTCTTGGCCTGGGGCCTGTTATTAGCCAACCAATGAAAGCCAAAGTAATTTGGGTTTAAAGAAATAGTAGAACTTAAAGGAATCCAGAGAAGTTAGATTGAAGTGAGAGGGAAAGCATTCCAAGTTATCAGGGACAGCCAGAGAAAATGCCTGGAGCCATGTTTCTTTTTCAAGGAACAGCTAGGAGCCCAGTGTCACTGGATTAAAAAGAAAGTGTATTGCATTGGGAACTATGCCCAAAGGGCTATAAAACTTTGCATACCCTTTGATAAAGCAATAGCACTACTAGGTCTGTATCCCAAAGAGATCATAAAAAGGGAAAGGACCTACAGGTATAATGATATTTATAATAACTCTTTTTGTGATTGCAAAGAATTGGAAATTGAGGGGATTCCCATCTATGGGGGAACAGTTAAACAAGTTTTGGTATTTGAATGTGAAGGGATATTATTATTCCATAAGAAGTAATGAATAGGCAGATTTCATGGGTAAAAACAAACAAACAAAACTAGAAAGTCTTCCATGAACTGATGCTGAGTGAAGTGAGCAGAACCAGGAGAACACTGTATACTTTTAATAGCAACATTGTGTGATGATCAGCTTTGATAGATTTACCTTTTCTCAGCAATGATCAATGACAATTCGAAAGGTTCACGATAGAAAATACTTTCCACATGCAGAGAAAAAAACTAAGGTGTCTGAATGAAGATCAAAGCATAGTATGTTGTCCTTTTTTTTTTCTTTCTTGGGGTTTTCCCCCTTTTTTCTGATTCTTCCTTCATAACATAAATGAGGAAATATATCTAATGTGATTGTGTATGTATAACCTATATCAGATTGCACATGATCTTGAGGAAAGGGGAGGGAAGGAAAAACTTAGAACTAAAGACCTTATTAAAATGAATGCTGAAAACTAAAAATAAATATTTTTAAAAAGTACTTTGTGGAAATCAACAGACTAGAAAGTCTTTTTACATGTAGGAGGGGAGTAGGTTATGAAGTACTTTGAATGTCAA
Source organism: Gymnobelideus leadbeateri (assembly GCA_011680675.1). Classification (NCBI taxonomy): domain Eukaryota; kingdom Metazoa; phylum Chordata; class Mammalia; order Diprotodontia; family Petauridae; genus Gymnobelideus; species Gymnobelideus leadbeateri. Next base: position 19,760 of record WOXC01001830.1, read on the forward strand.
ATAAACACTTTTGCTTTTGATCTTGCTAACTCTAGGAAGCCACTAGATTTTATTGAATAGAGGGTGTCCAGGTTAGACATTACTTTATGAAAATCACTTTGGTGGTTAAATGGAGGATGAAGAAAGAGTTGGACATGACTGAAACAATATAACAACAAAAATAACATTACCCAGTGCTGTGCTAAGCACTTTACAGCTATTATCTTCTTGGATACTGTGCTATTTTTATCACCTTTTTCAGATGAGGTAACTGAAACAAAGTCCCATGGATTTAATGATCATCTCAGTCTCATTCTGATTTTCAGATCTACCTACTTTGTTCCTACCTCATTGCTAACTTTATTCCAATGAATTTTTATTTTCTGGAGAAGTCCAACCCCCTAAGTTTCTAGATGAAGAAATCTGAACCCTGGGGGTTCTGGATCTTGCTTAAGGCCCCACAAATAAGTTCCTGGAAAAGGATATATTTAAACTTACTGAACCACATTGCCTAAGTACAAGTTCTTTTATGAGGTAATATTATCTTGAACCAAAATGAAGAATCCTTTAGCTTCATAATATTCTGCAGAAGTGCTATCTGGGTCTTCCAAGAAAAGGAACAATTAAACTCTATTCTTATCTCTTTAAAAATTTTTATTCCCTGCAGGTTATTTTGCTCATTAGTGTTAATTTTAATCACTGACAACACATGCTACTTCTAAATGATCAGCTCTTGGAACATTCTATGTTTTTGCTTCTTCACCATCATAGAAAATATGGCTGGTTATCTTGAAATAGCACAGTATTTACTACAGAATCTGATTTCACTGCCATCGCATTGTTCTTGGATTTCAATGGTTGAGGGTGTGAGATTGTATTTGATTCAATGGTGCTACTATAATGGAGACAGGATCATACCATTGTGAGCTAGAAGTTATGTGTCCCCCGCAAAAAAAAATCTTACCAAGGACACTCATTTAAGAGATCAGAGCCCTGAGTGTCTGAGAAGAGAAGAGGTTTAGCTAAGGTCCCACAGCTAAAGGCATGGAAAAGAAGATTGGTACTGAGGTTTGCTATCAGATCCAATGTTTTCTGCACTCTAACTATGAATATCATACTGGATGGGGTGTGGCTTTTTTTTTTTGCATGTCAATGCCCAACATTCCCTTCATTCCCCTGTTGGGTTTTTCATCACTATAGAGGTTTGAGCAGAATCAGTGATGTTAGCAATGCTGTAGGAGGGATTTCTTCAGACTTCTCATTTGAGGTTGGACTAGAGACTGAAATGCCTTCCACCTCTGGAATTTCCCATCCAATAACAGACAATCAATAAGCATTTCTAAGTTCTGATTCTGTGCCAGATATTGTGCAAAGTGTTAGGAATACTAAGAAGGATCAAAAAAAAGTTTTTTAAATGGATTCTGCCTTCAGGAGTTCACATTGTAAGGGCCGAAAACAGGCAAATAATCATACTAGGTAAACAAATGAATGAATAAATAAATGTGTGTACATAGGAATATGTGCATATATACACATGTGTATTTAATTGTACATACTACCTGTATTTGCATAAATACATGCATATTTACATATATATGTATATTTATGCAGGTATAGACACATATATAATCATGCACATCTATTTACACACATATATTTATATCTCTCATATCTTTTCTCGCTCCATACACATGTATATAGGGGTATACACATAGTTATGTGTGTATGTTCATGTACATATATGAATAGGTACACATATACACAATACATACATACATATGTGTGTGCACATGTGCCTGGTAGATTATAATAGACTTGATAATGACCAGGTGTGACATTCTCTCTGATGACACCTAAGTGTAAGTAAGAGAAGGATACACTTCTATCTCTCTTCCTTGGATCCAGTCTTCAAGTACTGTCATTAATGAACTTCCATTATGGGACCAGGCCAGGCAGAAGACTGGGTAGCAGCAGGTAGGTTAATTTAATGCAATTAAAGACATAGTTATTGGGGTGGCTAGGTGGCGCAGTGAGTAGAGCGTCAGCCCTGGAGTCAGAAGGACCTGAGTTCGGATCTGGCCTCAGACACTTAAGGCACACACAAACAAAAACCTAGCCCTGTGACCTTGGGCAAGTTACTTAATCCCAATTGCCCTCCAAAAACCAAAAAAAAAAAAAAGACATAGTTATTGAGCTACTAAGGGTTTTGGGTGCTGTAGTTGATAAGAAGTATAGGACTTGGTCCCTGCACACAAAAAACAAACAAAAACCCCCCAAAAAACAGACTTCAGGAGTGGCTCGGTGGCACAGTGAATAGAGCACCGGCCCTGGAGTCAGGAGGACCTGAGTTCAAATCCTGCCTCAGACACTTAACGCAAAAACTAGCCATGTGATCTTGGGCAAGTCACTTAACACAAATTGCCCTCCAAAAAGCAAAAAAAGAAATGCTGTCTTCCATTTCACTCTCCAATCACTATTATAGTTCAGGAACTTATTACATCATTCCTAGACTATTGTGATAGTCCCCTAATGAGGTTCCATGAGCATGAGATGCTCTAAGACAGTGGTGTCAAAACCAAAAAAGAAACAGAGGCCATTAAACATTACATGAAGATGTTGGTAACCTTTGATTTAGATAAATACAAATATTTATATATTTCTCTTTTTTTCAAAAGTAAACTAGTTTATTAAAATACATTTGGAACTATATCTTTCTCATTCTATATGCTACTGGGAGTGTTATTGATTGCATTTTGTTTCTGACACCACTGTTCTAAGGAATTTAGTTTTTTCTTTATGTATCACAGAATTTCCACTAATTTCAGAAGAAGTTATGTGGTGTAAGGGGTAGAGCACTAAATTTAGTGTCAAAGAGAAGTGAGTTTGAATCCTGCCCGTGTCACTTAGACACACATATACTTACACATATTTCTGCAGTTCAAAGTCAGCCTCATACACTAACTACCTGTGTGACCTGAGCAAGTCATTTAATCTCAGTTTGCCTTAATTTCCCCATAATCCCCATGGGGAATGTTACCCATGATTCTACATGGGGGTAATAATTTCCCTTACCTTGCAATATAGTTTTGAGGATCAAATCAAATAAATCTTGTAAAAAGCACTTAGTACAGTGCCTAGCATGTAGTAAATGCTCTATAAGTGTTTATTTCCTTCCCTTTTCTCTTTTCATCTTGCCTTCTCCTCTCCAAGACTATCAAAAGAGCTTATTATGAAGAATAAGGAAGAGGAGAAGGAGGAGCAGGAAAAGGAGAAGAAAGAAGAAGAAGAAGAAGAAGAAGAAGAAGAAGAAGAAGAAGAAGAAGAAGAAGAAGAAGAAGAAGAAGAAGAAGAGGAAGAAGAAGAGGAAGAAGAAGAAGAAGAAGAAGAAGAAGAAGAAGAAGAAGAAGAAGAAGAAGAAGAGGAGGAGGAAGAGGAGGAGGAGGAGAAGAAGAAGAAGAAGAGGAGGAGGAGGAGAAGGAGAAGAAGGAGGAGAACCTTTATGCTAGTCAGCTCAGGAGAGGTAAATCAGTTACTATTTTGGGACTTTCATTCTTAATATGTTGATAACATTTGCATACAGGTTTAAATAATAGTCTAAGGTTGCTTTCGCAGGAGCCAAGTGACTTGAATAAGTAATAATTTGACTGGAGATTTTAAGCTGCTCAAAATGTTTGTCAATTACCAAGGTCAAGACATAGAAAATCTGCACATTAAATTTGCAAGTTATAGAAATATGGTAAGGAGAATAATCACTAGGTAACAGAATAGTGGGCCATATCATTCATCCATCAGTCAACAGGCATTTATTAAGCACTTGCTCAGTGCTTGTAAAATTACAGACAAGCAGTGCCAGCTTTGAGGAAGCTTGCATTGTGATAGAAGAAGACAACATATAAAAGGGGGGTGAAAATATAAGGGGAGAGGATACCTTAAATCAGAGTATACTAGATTAGGTCTGTAGTTTGGCCTGGGGTTGAATGAGACATAGTTGGATTGGGTCTCCTTAAATGGAGGTTTTGGGAGAAACCATCTAATCAGAGCAATGGAGAGCCACAGCAGCAAAGATTATTTCCAATGTGTAAATTCCAGGACTTGAATGACCTTCCAGGATGAAGAAATTTCTGAGGCTTGGTGAAGAAAGCCTATAGTATTGCTTGATGAGAAATGATGATCTTAGCAAGTTAGAACAGTATGTCAAATTTAGTTAGATGAAGTTCATTACAGGAAAAATATAGAGAATCACTCTTGGATAAAAAAAAAAATCAACTTAACAAGTGTAGTTGGTTAGCCATTAGTTGTTCTGAAATCAATCTGGGGATTTTAGTGGACTGTAATATTAATATCCATTAACTCTATGATGTGGCAGCTAAAAAAAGATAATGTGCTCTGTGGCTATACCAAAAGGGTCATTGATTCTAGAAACAGGCAGGAGATGGTGTGGCTCTGTCCTTTGTCATTGTGAGACCTTTACTGGAGGATTGTTTTCAGTACTGGAAATCTTGTTTTAAGAAGGAAAATAATAAAGAATCCAAACATTCCAAAGAGTGAGCGGAGAGTTGAACCCATGCCATGTGAGGAACAATTGAGGGCAATGTGTATGCTTCACGTGGAGAAGAAAAAAGAAAAAAAAAAACCAAAACTCAGAGACACATGATAGTTGCCTCAAAATATCTTAGGGGTTGCCCTGTCATGTAGAAGAAAAACTAGACCTGATACCAAAGGGCAGAAGTAGGAGAAATGGATAGAAATTGTAATGAGATAAATCTGGGTGGAATGTTATGGGGAAAAAACAAACAAAAAAACTCCACAACTTTCTAATGGCTAAACTTGTGTTGGAATGCAAAGCAGTGCCTAAAGACATGCCCCTTATTTAGCCATTTTGTGTAAGAATTTGAGGATGATTGAAAATGTCCATTCCAACTCTCAAAATTTGTGATTCTGAGAGAATTTTGCCATTGTCAGGCTTTTTTGAAAGATATGGGTCTTAGATTAGGATTGAGAGGGTGGATAGGATTTAGAGGCATAGAGAAGAGTCAGGAGAAATTAAGTGGAGATAAGCAGAACAACATTTTAAAAAGTCTTGGAGAAAAAAAAAAATGTGTGTCTTGTTTAACCTAGGCTGGGGGCAGAGGTGGAGTAGTCAACTGGTTTTATCTGAATATTTGTGTAGGGCAGTCCCAGGGAGCAGCAAACACATAAGGACAGGATAGATTTTTGCCACCCAATGCATACTGGTAAATTGATTGCACAGAATTGGAACTGATTGAAAAAGTCAGGAACTCTGTGTGCTCTCAGAGAATCATCAAGTTATGCATGAGCTTCTTGGAATTCCATTTCCTGTATTGGGACCTTTGCCCCATTGACCCTTGTCTAACTAATCAGATTAACCTTTTTTGGGTATGTCTTGGCATTTACTCACATTTCTCCCATGCCTTTTCTCCCATTAAAAGACCTCCTAGATTTTAGCAGCATTAGGGACAACTCTAGCATTCCTTCCAATTTCTGCCCCTTCTTCTCTCCCAGACTATCAGGAAAAGGATTCTTTTCAAGTTTATTGTAGGAAGTGGGGGATGAGTAGAACCTGGATATTTTTAAGTTTGGAAAGTGCTTGTAGAATATTAAAAAAACAAATTAGATTTCTGGATTTAGATGCCAAGTCTTGTTAAAGAGAGTAGGATTATCAGAGAGGGCAGATGAGTTTGGACACAGGATGCTCAGGGTACTGTCTATTACTGGGAATACTTGATTAACCTGATCAGCCAATAACACCTAACATAACTAAAAGTTTGGAAGTAGACTGGTCATCAGTTTAAATATCCTGAGTATCCACCTCTGGATGCATCATCTAAAACGTATTGTCCAGATAGGCACTAGAACTGGCCCTTTAATTTCACTTTGGGAATTCCTGGGTAAAGGAGTTCCATCTATGCAGGTAATTTTGTTTTGTTTAGTTTTATTTTGTTTCTGTGTGACTCGTTTTCTTAGAGATCCTACAACAAAGTATTATTGAGAGGATAAAATTGAAAAAAAAAAAAAAGCTTGTAAAAGTGTTAAAGAAGGGGTGGCTAGGTGGCGCAGTGAGTAGAGCATTGGCCCTGGAGTCAGAAGGACCTGAGTTCGGATCCAACCTCAGACACTTAATGCACACACAAACAAAAACCTAGACGTGTGACCTTGGGCAAGTTACTTAATCCCAATTGCCCTCCAAAAAAAAAAAGTGTTAAAGAATCAGAAAGCTAGGAATTGTACATAGTAAGGACAGGGTAAGGAGCAGAGACTTGACCAGTGATTTATTGGTACAAGGAAGTCCTAGATAAGGAAAGTCTCTCTACCAGGAAAGGGCGGCATCTTCTCTTCAACTTAAATTCTTTTATAAAGTTTTATTTTTTATTTAACAAACATCCCCATAACATAGAACAATGAAACGATGATTGCACACGAAACTCAAATCTACTACACGTAACTTGCCATTCCTTTCAAATATACAACAAAATTGTCTTATAAAATGATCTTTTTCTTTCTTCCCCTGTCCCCAATAATGACCACCATTAGATAATATATGTGGTTATATAGCCATGTATGTGTATACATATATCACAATACACACACGTGTATGTATGTATGCATATATGTATATCCATGTGTATGTGCATGCATATCAATAGGCATATACATACATACATAATTATATATAAATACATTATTCTATACATACTTCTATTATCCAGTTCTTTCTCTGTATGCGTATAGTGTTTTTTTCATATGTCCTTTTTAGTTGTCAGGTCTTTACAATAGACTAACTTATTCACTCAAAGTCATTCTTAAAACTATATTACTGTTATTATATATATACACACATTACTATTACTGTATACTGTGTTCACTTGGTTCTACTCATTTCACTCTTCATTATTCTGTGCCAGTCTTTCCATGTTTTTCTAAGATCATTAAGCAGAGTTGTTTAGAGGACTAAGATGTGAGGGTATTTCCTCAGTGACACAACCTATACATCTCAGAGACAAGACTTGAACTCAATTCTTCCTGGTCCCAATGTTGCCTCTGTGGTTGATAACACCATCTTTCCTCTCTTCTTGTGCAGATGGAACACAAAACTATTATCTGGACAGAGTATAATAGGATCATTTCCACCCTGACTCTGGATACTATCCACCTTTTCCATGAAACCTGAGAGCAGATAAGCTTTTCTAGTTGTCATACACTATTGTAAACTCCTTTCGAGCTTGAAAGACAAAAAATCACAGAATTTCAGGCTTGGAAGGGGCCTCTGGGAACATGGAGCTCAATTTATAACTAAAGAATTATCCCTTCCATTTTAGACATTACAAGCGGCTGTCAAGCGTCTGGTTGAAGACCACCAATGAGTGAGTAAAGAACTATCTCCTCTATACAACCCAATAAACATTTATTAAGCATATTCTATGTGCCAGGCATTGTGTTTAGCACTGGGGATGTTGTTGTTTATCCTTTGTTTTCAAAGAAGATAGTAAAATATCGAAGTAAAATAGTGGATGATGGGTTATGACTTGTCTTTCACATGAATTGTATTTAAGAGGGTCAAAATTGCTTAAAAGCATCAACCTTTCTCTTTCTTCCAAAATCATGTGGCCAGATAAAAATCAAGAAGACTGGAAATGGCCCAGGATGCAGGGGATTATGAAAACTAAGTATTAGCAACAATGGGACAGAGGAGTGGTTCTAGTGTTGTCTTGGATTTAATGAATGAAGATGGAAAGAATTCATGGCACAGGGGCAGCAAACAATGAACAATAAGCAAATAGCTTAGCTATGGCAGAGGAGATAGAGATTATGGTGAGCTTACAGGTTCCTTTAGTCATCTAGCAAAAGTAAACTCAAACTAATGTTTCCATTCATACTTATTTCTTCAGTGACCAAATTGTTATTCTTTCCCAATCCCCCCTTGCGTTCCAATTCAGTAGTATGAACAGTAATATATTTTATTAGCTACTTTCATTTACACATTTTCTGTAACTAGATTTTGCCTTAAATAGAAAGAAACCAGAGGTTAGCTAGAGATTCACATAAAAAAATAAGTTTCTAGGATATTCACCATAATTTTCTAACTGGGGGCTCCAAGCTAATAAAGTTATAAGGCTAGATAGATAGATAGACAAATATAGATTGGTCTAGATATCTTCTATCTATCTATCTATCTATCTATCTATCTATCTATCTATCTATCATCTATCTACCTACCTATCTATATCTGATAAAACTCTATAGAGAGTCCTAATGATCATCATATTATTCCTGAGCTTAAAGAAGAGTAATTATTTCCACTGAGTATAGCTGATCAAATCTTCAGATAGGAAGGGAGAGAGAGAGAGAGAGAGAGAGAGAGAGAGAGAGAGAGAGAGAGAGAGAGAGAGAGGCAGTGACCTAAAAAAAAAAAAAATAATGCCTGAACCATACCCCAAAGAACAAATCCTAGTATGGATTCAGTTCTTTTCTTTTTTTTCTTTCAAGCCAGAGAAAGAGTATTAAGTTCTTAATCTCCACCATGAAAGCTATGATGTTATAATAGAATTTAGCTACCTGGTTCCCCTACCTGTTGCTGCTTTCAATAGAGTTAAGCCTCCTATAGGCACAAATGATTACTCTTTGGGTCATGAAAAATTCATAATCAGAGAAATTATAAATTAGAAGTCATTAGTACATCAGTCTTCAAATTATTACAACCTTGGAGACAGCAATGAGGGAAAGATAGGCAGATATATTTCCAGACATCAGCAAATCTATTGATATGTACCAATTATTGTTCTTTTGACCTTTATTTAGCTCCAACAAAGAAGTGTAAGTACTGGGGGGTTTGTATTAACAATTTCATATTATTATTATTTTTTTTAAAGCAGGCATAGTTCAATTTATTTGTTTTTTTAAAAAAAACAAAACAAAAACAAACAAAGAAAAAACATTTATGTGGTTGCTGCAGCAGCTGCCTGGGTCCTCTGGACAGACACTCCAGTGTGAGTCTTCACAAGATGGTCTGTGAATTCCTGATAAGGAGATTAGTGAAAAGTCTCCTTCCACAGGTCTGGGGTTAGATAGCTGTATGTTTTGGAGATGGCATCAAATGTAGCTTTAGCAAAGTTGCCCAGAGTGGCAGTACAGCCTCTTGCAGAAGTGTAGCAGTCATCAATTCCAGGAGCTTTTTAGGCACAGGAGCTGAGACAATGTCAGTTACTCTAGGGGCGGGGATCAGGCGCACCAGAACCGAGCCACATTGCCCAGTGACCTTGCAGGGTACTGTGTGAGGCTTGCCAATCTTGTTCCCCCAGTAGCCACGTCTCACAGGAACGATGGACAGCTTGGCCAGAATGATAGCACCGCAAATAGCTGTGGCTGCTTCCTTGGAGCACTTGACACCCAGACCAACATGGTCATTGTAGTCACAAATAGCCCCACAAAAGCCTTGAACCTGGTATGTTTGTTTCTAGTTTGTTTCTGAACAGGCATGATCTTCAAAACCTCATCTTTCAATGTAGATCCCAGGAAGAAATCTATGATCTCAGACTCCTTGATAGGAAGCGAGAAAAGATAGATCCCTTCAAAAGACTTGATCTTCATGTCCTTGACTAGCTGGCCCACCTTAGTGACAGGAACCCACTCCTTGTCTTTGGCCTTTCCTCCCCAGGCCCCGAGGCCGCAGCTACAGCCACAGCCTCGACCACAGCCCCGGCCTCACCCTTGGCCCCCACTGCCAAAGCCACCGAGGAAGACTCCCTGGGCCTCCTGCTCTCCTGCCACACCAGCATCATCCACCATTTGGTATTCACCAGAAGTAGAAGCAACAATTTCACATTATTGATGCTTCATTTATACTTAATAGGATTTTGCTGAACTTCAAAAATGAAATGTGACTTTTACTTTTGATATTGTGACTAAAAAAATATAAATTCTCTTAAAGTATCCACTGAGTTTCTTCTAACTTATTTCTGTTATGAATTTTCTCACTCCGTGTATATTGAAAATTCATCTGGGACATCCACAAAATTTGTGAACCTTTAGCAAAATCATTGTACTTATTTGGGAATATGACTGTCCTAGTCCAATCCCTTCATGAGCACTGGAAGGCTTGAATGACTCACCTAAAGTCCCAAAGGTAGATGTTATTAGCCCCCATCCATATGTTGTGGCCTTTTGAAGTCATAGAGTTCAGAACAAAATGAGTTAGCTCAGTTACAGAAATGTGAATTTATCTATGTGCTTAATAGAGATTAAACATTCAGCTAAAAGACAATGAGACTTTTCTGCTTGCTTATCCCATGTTTCCCTATTATTTAAATGCAGCATATTAAACATGATAAATTATATTTCATTCTCCACTCATTCCCATGATGTCCAAAGTTATTTCTTTCAATAGTCCCCACACACTAAATGTCATTTAGTCACCTTTATCCATATACTATGTTTGCACTGGGGATAAAAGACCAAAAAATAATAATAATAGAAGATAGTTCCTTCATTAGAGGAACTTACCTTCTTAAAAGCACAGATAACATTCTTCCTTAGAGGTAGTTTTCATAGTTCAAATTTTAAAATAAAAGAACATATTTTATTGCCTCATTCCATCTCCCCATATATTCGTTCCATAATGGAAATTTTTTTTTAAAATAACATGAGCAGGGGTTTGGAACCAAGATGGCAGAATAGAAGCAGTAAATTCCATGACCTCTATCCACAGCCACCTCATATACCTATAAAATATGGCTCTAAACAAATTTTAGAGCTACAGAACCCACAAAGTGACAGAGAGAAACAAATCTCCTGCTGAAGGCAGCCTGGAAGGCTGACAGGAATGGTTCATCACAATGTGCTGGGAACCTCGTGCAGTTCAAAAAATACAATTTCTCTTAAAGTGTCCACTGAGTTTCTTCCAACTTACTTCTTATGAATTTTCCCAGTGAGGGAAGTTCCAGTGAGGCCTGCAGTTTTCGCTACAGGGAGGCAGTGGCAGCCAGAGCAGACTACAGGAGAGTTAATCACCAGCAGCTATGGCATTTTTCAGATTCTTCAACCCATAAACACCAAAAACAAAGTAAAAGGCCAGTCAGAACTCTGTTGTAACGGAAGGGAACAGTCTGTCCCGTCTCCCTGTGGCAAGAGTTGGTGGAGGCATAGCAGCAGCAACTGTATGGCTTCCTCAGAAGCTCCAAGACTACAGATAATAGTGGGACTAAGCAACCATTCAGAGGGTAATCACTCTTCTTTGACTTGCTTGGATCTGGGTTGCTTTTTGGGTGGTGGTCCTAGAAACACCTGTTTGGCAGTGTGGCATCTGTAGAGAGGGCACCCTCCTCAGACCTCTGACAACATTTGCAAAATCCTCAGTGATTTGGGACAAAGCTCTCCTCCCTGAAGCAGAGTTCTACCATGGCAAAGAGCTTATAAGTCAAGTAATTGACTGGCAATATGATCAATCAGAGGAAGCACAAGCAGACCATAGAATCATTTTTGGGGGACAAAAAGGATCAAAGAATGGAATGGGAGGAAGACAACGAAGGGAGAACTCCTACATCAAAAGTTTTAAAGAAAAATATGAACTTTGAAAATCAAGTAAGAGGGGGGCAGAGTCTATTCTTCAAACAAGGTACCATATACACAAAACCAATCATTTTCATTGGCTGCCCAACCTCCTTCCTAATATCTACCTCTTGGCTTTTCTTGCATCCTTCAAGTCCCAGGTAAAATTTTACCTTCTATGGGAAGCCTTCAGATTTTTCTTAATTCTAATGCCTTTACCTCTTATTTCCAATTTTTCTTGAATTTAGCTTTTTTGCACATAGTTCTTTGCATGTCTTTCCCATTGGAACAGGAACTGTCCTGTACCTTTCTTTCTATTCCCAGTGCCCAGTACAGTCACCAGCATAGAATAGGTAATATGTTTAATAAATGTGAAAAGGGTTCCTATCCCTTAAATCTCAAGTCAAGTCTGATCTCGTACTCAAGTCTGTTGTTGCTTAGCAGAATTTAACAGGGCTAGGATTTCAGTCCAGAAATCCTAATGCAAAATCCAATATGATTTCCATGAAATTACTCTACTTTTTGGTTTTCCTATAGCTCACTTTTTCACTCTTCTTAGTAACAGAGGCATGGTCCATTGAAGGAACTAATGGGAGAAAACATTCACATCATGGAGAGGAAAGTTGGCATCAATTAATCAAAAAGATTGGTATTAGCCATTTTTTACCTTTATTTTTGTTTCCCTTTAAGCTACATGCACCAAATCCTCCAACTCATCTTGATTTGGAATGGTTTTACAATCCCTTCGATAATTATCTGCCCTTTTTTTCTTTGACATAGTGTGGATTCTCTAACTTTTTCTTCTTACCCCTTTTCATCTTGTATTGATTGTGAAACTTTTATTTATTTTTTTCTTATTATGGCTTCTAACAAAGAATCCTAGACAATTAGAGGGAACGGGACACTAGCAACTACTTAACATAAATTTTATTTTTATTTTTATTACATGAGGAAACCAAATTCTAAATAGGTAATGTGATATGTACACAATTGCTTCAATAAGTTAAAAGACTAGACTATTTTTTTTCTGGATTCTCCCTTGGCTTTTTCTATGTCAATGCTAAATGTTTACCCCATCCACTTCATTTTCTTTTTATCAGTAATTTTTCAAGGTAACAAAAATTGGAGAAATCACCATATAATTGTGACAACTAAATTTTTACACTGTAAAACTGAGATGACATTTGAAATTTTTGAGATTTTTAAAACTTCTTTTCTCTTTAAAGAATCATATTTTGCTGGGGGTGGCTAGGGAGCACAGTGAATAGAGCACCTACCCTGGAGTCAGGAGGACCTGAGTTCAAATCTGGCCTCAGACACTTAACACTTACTAGCCGTGTGACCTTAAGAAAGTCATTTAACCCCCAGTACCCTGTCTTTCCCCCTCCAAAAAAGAAAAAAAAAAGAATCACACAATGGTGATTCAGGAAGTATCTGCTTCCAGTAGTGTTCAGTAAGCTCTTGTTAAGTAGGTCATCTTTTTAGTGGGTTGTGATTAACAGTTCATAATAATAGCCTCCATCTCAGGAATGGTGTGAGAAAGATCTAATTTAAAAAATGTTGGAAAAATAATGCCAAGTAAAGGGAAGATACCATTTCTAGGTAATCTCAGATGTGGACAGGCATGGAAGCTTGATTACCCAGCTTAATCACCCAGTCAAGAAAATATGGATCTCTCCTCCATTGCTTCTCCTACTCACTAGAAGGATGAGTTCATTCTTTGGATACAGTTTTATGGACATTAAAATGATTTCTCTTTTCAGTTTTCAGTGAGTATAACTATAAAAGATCAATCTCTCTCACCTCTCTTCCTTTTCTCTCCCTAGCTAAAGTTGTCATATCTGCATAGTGACAAACATTGGATGAATGCTGAAAGAAAAAAAAAAACACAACAAACCAGTTATTCACATAAGCCTGGAAACTCAGAATTTGAAAAAAAGTATTTGCATTCTGATGAACATTTAATAGTAATTATTATAGAGCCTTCCACTGGGGTTCAAAAATTACCTTCATAAACATTAGATTGGACATGATTGGAAGAGAATTTGATAATTTGGAGACTCTCCAGAGGAAGCCAACAAAGATGGTGGGAAGTATATAGTAATAGTTGGAGCAACTTGAGCTGTTTAGCCTGGATAAAAAAGTGCCTAGCTCAGTGCTTCTCGTAGAGGAGGCACTTGAGAAATTTCACTTATTGTTGCATATTTGAAAAAAAAGAATGAAATGTAGAAGGGATGTGAAAAATGGATCCAAGTATTTGAAGAGCTGTTACAAGCAAAAAGAATTAGGTATTACTCCAGAAGAATAAGAACAAAGTCTTCTTCCACTGATAAAAATATAATCATTTTACAATTTAGTAGATGACCTATGTGAGTCACCATAGTTAATCATGTCCTCTCCTCCCCAGTGACCATCTTGATGACCTCTCTGAATTTAGTCAGAAAATAGACTTACAAACCATTCTCACAGCATATTTTATATAAATAGTATTTTTCCAGTTATATGCAAAAATAGTTTTCAACATTTATTTTTATAAAATTTTAGAGTTCCAATTTTTCTTTATCCCTCCCTCTTTCCCCTCCCACCTCCCCAACAAGGCAATCTGATATAGGTTACACACGTGCAATCATGTTGAACGTATTTCCACATTAGTCATCACATCTTCATTTGAAGCTTTCCAGCTTCAGAGGACTTAACCTGAGTTCATACTTGATTAACCTTGCTTTCAATGTCCTAGGTTCATATCCCTAATGACAGCATTTAGTTACATTATATTTATTCTTTTTTTCCTGGTTATATTTATATGACTGAATTGGTCGATGTGACAGACATGCTTGATGGAAACATCCTAGTTAGTGTAAGGACAAGACTTGACAACAACAAAACAGAAAAAAAAAAGTAACACCGGTTATTTGTGGTCTCTCAAAATTGTATGTTTTACTTAGTGGTTAATGAGATACCCACATTCTTCAAAAGACTATACAGTTAAATCTGTTGTTATGGTGTATCAGCAGTAGATTGAAAGGTAATTAAAGGCCCAGATTTCTTAATGAAGTTCACTTTTCAAGAAGATAAACCAGAACTTCATACACCCTTCCTCTTCAATACACTCAGACAATTGTCCTGTTTCTTTTGGCTGGATATGTATCAATCTATTAGATTTGAAATTGCCTCCAACACAGAGTGTCAAGCAACCCCTACCGCCATGATATTTATTTAGAGAGACAGTGCTTTTAGATTGGGCAGAAGTTAAATGAAATTGGATTGGCATTTATATTGTTGTCAGATATCCATTTTTTAGAAAAAGGAACGTGGCCCAGTTCTTTTACCTGGCCTTTGGCTTTATTTATTTATTTTTGCTTTGGGGTGGGGGGGTGGGGCAACTGGGTTTAAGTGACTTGCCCATGGTCACACGGCTATTTTTAATTTTTTTAATTTTTTTTATTTTTTGGTGTGTGTTAAGTGTCTGAGGCCAGATCTGAACCCAGGTCCTCCTGACTCCAGGGCCAGTGCTCTATTCACTGCATCACCTATCCACCCCTGGTTTTATTTTAAATTTATGCTCATACACATGAAATAGGATGTTGAGAGGTTTCTGGCTCTAAAAGCTCACATTCCTATTTCCTTTCTTCCTTTCTCCCTTCCTTCCTTCCTTCCTTCTTTCTGTAGATTTTGTAATTTTCTTTCTTCTCTCTTTCTTCATTTAAACACTTATTATTTGCAGTTCTTCATGACACATGCCAATGATACGTATACTAAGATTATAGATATGGATTTGGAACGGCCCAAAGAGACCATCCCATAATATTACTCCCTTCTCCCTTTTTTACATTAGAGGAAACTGAGCTCCAAGAGAGCTCAAGATTGCACAAGATTATACAGTTAGTAAACAAACAGCATACAATTTTACCACAGGATATGAGCAATTAAAAATCGTTTAAATAAGGCTCAAGTCCTAATTTCTTGAAGCTTACAATCAGTTGGAGTAGGCTGAGGGAAATAAACACAAATAATACAATGCATAACAATTTCTTGTCTGTAGTGTTGTCTCAGTTTCAATGTTTTTTTTTTCTTCTTTATGTCTCTAATTGAGTGTCCTAAGTAATAAAATGGTTCTAATACTTTTGACCTTGCGTTATTCTTTTGCACTTCTTTCCTTACTAATGTCTGTTTGCTTCCCTAGGTTACTGCCTCCTACTTTCAATTGGCCCATTAGCTTTTGGGCAGGCTCTGGGCCTTGCTTTTTTTCTAAACTGGCCCCTACCTTTTGTTTCCAATCTCACTTGTTTTAGCTCTCCAGCTTCTGCCTTTTCATTCTCTCTCCATGATCTCTTGCTATTTATTCAGTCTGTATTTATTGAACACATAACTAGTATGGCTGTGTGCAAAGTCCCAAAGGAGACACAAGGTTGCATAAGGCATAGTTCATACTCTCAAGGAGCTGATAATGTCATGGGGAGTTCATAGGTAGACACAGGGTCAACATTACAAAGTCGGAAATGAAAAAATCATCCTCTTTCTTTCAGTGCTCCTTTCTCTAGAAACCTAGTTATCTGCTACACCACTTTAACTATCCACTCAAATACAGATCTACCTACAGTCAGAGAAGGAAGACCCAATTTATAAATTGTGATGGTGTACAAAAAGCATGAAAACATGAGTGGATTTTTAGAGAGTCTTCACATGCCTTTGAAAAGCCATGTAGAGTATGTTTTAAAATCCAAGATTCATATGAATTTTATGTCTTTAAAACAATGGTAACAAAACATTTCAAAAATTATGAGCTTAAACAAATCATAAAAATACAAACATTTCACATACATAGAATAGAGAAAGAGGATTCTGGTTGAATTCTCGATTCTCCATTATATACATTGCTCTTATTCTATGTATTAAATTTAACACAATAATGCCAACATTGCCCTGCCTATCCATGTCATCTTATGAATTTCCTTCTTTTCCTTTCTATGAATTAAAAACAAATCTTTCTTGTTGATCACTTTTATTTTCTCTTTTTTTCTCAAGTGCTTATAAGCACTTTCCTATTCTACCCTCAGACCCTCTGACTCTTTCCCAAAAGTGGAAAGCATTGAAACAAATAATGACAATAAAAAAGCACACATTTCCAAATTATTCAAATCTAAGAGTATGTAACTGACTCTAGTTTCATTGCCAAGGGATGGGAAGAATTACTACCCAAGATGCACTCTTTGATCTAGTGACACTGGCCTCCTAGCCATTTCCCAAACAAGGGACTCTATATCTCAGTTCTGGGCATTTCTGTTTGTCTCTCATACCTGGAATGTTCTACTGTTCTGCACCAACTACTAACTTCTCTGGCTTTAAGTACCAACTAAAGTCCCACTTTCTATGGGAAGTCTCCCGTATCCAATCTTAATTCTAGTATTCCCTCTGTTAATTATTCTCTATTTGTCCTACACACATATAAAAAATATATACACACACATACATATACATACATTTAATGTATGCATATATATGCATGTCATATATATATATATATATATATATATATATATATATATATATATATATATATATATATATACCCATACACACACTGTTATACACACATACATTCACATATATACACAATCTAAAATTCAGGAACATCTTAGGTCCTTTTGCAGTCCTTAAAACTACAAAAACAATGCACACATACATACATACATACATACATACATACATACATAAATACACATAGTATATATTACCATTAGATGACCCCCATTAGTCCTTGGGGCAGGACTATCTTTTGACACTTTGTATCTCTGGTGTTTAGCAAAGTGCCTGACATATAGTAGATGCTTAAGAAATGTTTATTGAATGAATTTGTATAAATAAAGCCTCTAACCCAGGAAAGACTGTGTTCAAGTACTGCTGCTGACACATCCTGATTGGGTGACTCTGGGAACATCACTTAAATTTTATGTGTTCTGGACAACTGTCTGAATCTGTAAGTCAGGCCTGCACAGCCTAAGTTTGTGAGGGCTTATGACCCTCAGGTCACTTGTAGCACACCCAAGGATTTCAGGCGGCCTCCATTAAAAATGTAGAAGATATCTTTTCTTTTGTATGTAGACAAAATCCTTTGGTGTGCTCCACATGACTTGTATGTTGTAAGCAGTCTGCCAGCTGCAGCTTGTGCAGGCCTGCTACAAGTTTTAAAGAAAATAGAGACGTGAGTTTAGTAATTTGGGAATTCCTGAAACTAATGAATCACATCTATGGTACCAGTTCCTTGACATGGCCCCCAAATGAGCAAAAGAATATATTATTAATGATAATTGCCATGTACGTTATGTTTTCTTATTTACAAAGAACTTTAGGAATATTATTGAATTTGATAATCACAAAAGTCCTGGGAGTTAGGAGCTATTACAGATAAAGAAACTGGGAAAGATAGAGGGGGAGTGTCTCACCCAGGGGTCACACAGCTTGTAAGTGTCTGAGGATAAATTTGAACTCAGGTCTTCAGCTTCAGTAATCTATCTTTTGTTCCTCCTGGCTTTATCACAATGAGAGCATCTCAATTATGTATTTGTCTTCTATATGCTTTTTCTTATTTGATCCTCTCAATAACTCTGAGATATAGCTAGGGAAAGTTCAATTATCAGTGTAAAGCCTTTTTATCTTTGTTATGTGAGAACACATATCAGCCAATCAATCATAGGCTTTAAAGTGTTTATAAAATTCTTTGCACTAGTATAATATATGATTCTTGCACACAAATCACTTTTATATATATATATATATATATATATTAAATGTTGTTGATGTTCTAAGAGTTTCTTATAAAGTATTAAACAGTTTGAGAAAGAATTCACTACAGAAAATCAAGCAAATGTGGTTTCAGGTAAAACATCACATGGGGGAGGAGAGGCTTTGGCTTCTGTCTTGATCAGGTGTCAGATTTTCAAGGAGTCAAGTGCCTTTGATTAGAGGAGAACCTTGTAATTCAGAGCATTTTGTGCTTTCCATTTTCCAAGGGGTTCCCTAGGAGCCTCTCCATATCAACTGATGGTAATGTCTACAGTCTCAACCAAGGGTGGACTGGATATAATTTTATAGCTTTACATAAAGAAGATAAGAGTTTCCAAGGGAGAAATTACAAGTGTCCCCAAAAGGAAGCCCGAGGTTATTCCAAAAATGAGAGAAAAAGATTTCTAAAACTAGTTGTTCTGATTTAAACTTTCTGGTAGTGCTTGCTTAACTTTAATTCATTTTTTCCCTGAAATCTGTGATTTTATAAGAGTGTATCACAGATATTGTTTTAGAAAGTATGGGGAATAGGGATGCCTTGTACCAACCATTTTTATTGTACCACTTCCAGAAACTAGTAAAGGAGATTTCATTAAGTGCTTTCTTAACTGATTATCTTGGTGGGAAAACACACTGGTAGGGCTTAAGTCATACCACTAGAAAGATACTGTAAATCTCTCAGAAGGTAGCTTGAAACCCTAAAAGGGAAATGTATGAGAACAGGAATTGAGATAAGTACACTCAGAGTCTATGAGTTAAATCACTATTTTATAGGGAATAAAGCTGAAGCTCGGAAAATATAAATGACTTGGTCAAGGTGATATAGATAGTAACTATCAGAGCTAGAACTATATTGCTCTCTCTCAGTCTCTGGTGCAGTTTATACTATAAAGTTCTGCCTTTTTTCCCAAGGAATGACTCTAGGAGGTATCCATTCAGGAAGATTTGGAGCCATCAAGACAGACACACAGACACTTAGAAATAGGATGTGAAGTTTGTCTGTTATGTGATTATGTAGTGGGAAAGCCTTGATTAATGAAAATTCCAAAGAGAGGAATAAGGATTATTAGACCTTTTATGGATGGAAAGGTTAAAGAAATTAATTTTATCCAGTTCAGTGAAGAAAAGGCTAAGGAGATATATAATCACCTGCAAAGAACTGAAGCTTATGAGGAACAAGGAAAGAAAAGAGTCGTTCAGTGTAGTACAAGTTCACTCAGGAAAAATGAAGAACCCAAACTGGAATGAATATGAGGCTACATAAGGGGAAGGATTGAATGGTGGCCATTATCCCCATGGGTGGGGGGAAGAACCTATCCCAAAGAGCAACTATGAAAGTTAGACAATGGTAGATTTAGGTCATCATTCTCTAACTACCGAGTACTTACCTATGGGTAGGGTGCACAATTTTTAATTCACTGACCAGTGTGATTGTAAGTCTTTTGACCATTTACCTTAAACATATTTCTTTTCCTTAATCTAATGGAAAGTAAAAATATGGGAAAGGATATATAATGAGAAGAAGAGATTTTAAAAATAACATCATGCCCAGACAGAGAGGTATGAAGGACTCTATCTGGTGCCAATAAAAAGATCCTAAGATAATATTCATATTAAATTAAACTAGTCAGGTAAGAATACACTATTCTCTTAGGGGAAAAATAATAGCTGCCTGGCATAGTGAATACGGTTTTGGACTTGGAGTTACAAGATACTTACAAGCTGTGTGACTCTGGGAAGGTCATTTAAAATCTCTCAGCCTCAGTTTCTTCATCTCTAAAATGGGGACAGGAGGCCCTAGGGACCCAGTACCTAAGAGTATACCTACATTGAGTAGTTGTGACATGAAAGAATATTTAGTAAAGGAAATTGAAAAGTAGTCAGATTGGTAGAATGAGAGAAGGGAGATAGAATCATGAAAATCAAGAGAAAAGATATCTAGGAGGAATGCATGGTTGATAGTATATCATGGTGCGATGTGTCAGTCAAGTAATTTGAATGTATTAAGCTCCAACCACATACACTGAGGATACAAAAAAATGCAAAGTACATGGCATTATTCTCAAGGAGTCCACAATCTAAGGGGCAAGATCACATAAAAACAACTAAGTACATACCAAATATATCCAGTGTAAATGGGGGTAATCTTAGAGGGGAGGCATTTGTAGGAGGAAGTGGTTAGGGATGGCACTAAGAAGATCTTTTGTTGAAGGTGGGACTTTTTGAGCTTTGAAGGAAACCAGAGAAAGTGGGAGGCAAAGGTGAGGAGAGCATTCCAGGCACAGGAAATGGCCTATGAAAAGGCCTAGAAAGGAACTTGTTGTATATGAGATCCAAATGATGTCACTGTCATTGGATCTAGTATCACTGTATCCTCATTGGTTACAAATAAGTATTTTAGAAGGAAGTTGATCAGTGTACACACTGGTATACAAAATGTCTTATGATGATTGATGTGCAATTTGTCAACACTGATGACTATAGAATTTATGCTATTGATGTCACTTCATTTGTAAGGGAATAGATTTAGTCATAGTTCCTGGGACTGATTTAGACTGTCCTAGCTTGAAGGACCCTTGGAACAAACATATTTTTGCTCCGGAGTCCTTTTGAACAGAGAACTGAAGCTCTCACAGCCATACATAGAATTAGCCCCATTGCCTGGAGTCAAAAGATATTAACACAGAGTAGAAATGAGAAAATTTCAGCATACTTTGCAATTAGGGCATTCATGGATAACTATGGAGATGATGATTTCATTTAAATGATCAGGGAAGACCCCTGACATTAAGAAGCTGAAAAATGGCTAGAAAGAGGGAAAGTGAAGACAATATCTATGTGGAACTTACTGTATGCAGTAATACCATTCACACAATGTCTAGAGATCCAGAGCAAGGTCCCTGGCATGTTGAGTAAGCGAGAAAGAAAGATGCATCCCCAGAAGCATATTTGTGTGAAGTCCTTTTACAGAGTTTTGTAGGATGGAACATATGGATATTCATCATTGGAGTGGAGTAACCAATGAATAGGAATCAGTTCTATTTGTAGTGGGCATTGAAGGTCACTTCTCTTTGGACAGAGAGAGTCTCATCACTGCCAGGGTTCATCGGCCTGCAGGACATGAGTAATTCTTAAAGGGATAACATTTTTTCCCTTCATACCTTTGAGGAAACATCATGAGAAGCAGAGTATATATCTGAATAATAATAATAATAATAATAACAAGTAGTTAGCATTATATGATGCCTATTATGTGGCAGGAACTGCGATAAGTACTTTACAAATATTATTTCATTTATTCTCGAACTGAAATTTGGAAAAATGTCATCTGGTGATTGCAGAAGAAAAGAGCCTGAGACAAAGCTATTAAGGTGAATCTTCAGCAGCTGCCGCCACTGCAATAGCCACTGTCACTTCTGCCTGTAGTAGCTTTGAGAAAGAGTACATCGAGGGTCATGATTTCTAGAACTTCCCCCAATTTGAAAAGAGATAGAGAACAGTCATTTTTTAAGAGTACTAGAAATTTAATCTGAGTTGGGGACTCAGTAGCTATGTATGTGGAAGAGAATGCTATTGTTTTAAAATAGTTTTGCCTAAATTTCCCAAAGTGAAGTTTGGGGGCTGAAATTGCGGGCTGAGGAAAAGGAGTAAGTTTCTTTCTTTCCTGTGGTACTCCAGGAGTTGAATTATTTAACCTAATACAAAGAAGTCTCACAGAGACGCAGGTAACAGAAGCACTGAAGCGCTGTCTTGCATATATTTTCTGGTCCTTTCAAGAGAGCTTGTGTTTTAAACATTTCCTTAAATGATAGCCCCTCTACCCAAAGTGGTTTATTTTAATTATTCTCTTGTCCTTGGCATTTAACTTTTAGAACATTGTAATCACACAAAATCCATCTATCTATCTATCTATCTATCATCTATCCATCTATCTAAAAAGACTTTTACTACTATATTTTATTTTTATATCATTTAGATGTTTTTATCCATATCCTTACCACTAAGGGAGCCATCCCTTATAACAAAGTAATTTTTTAATTATTTTTTTTGCTTGTTTTCAACATTCATTTCCACAAGATTTTGAGTTCCA
This sequence comes from Gymnobelideus leadbeateri, assembly GCA_011680675.1. Taxonomy (NCBI): domain Eukaryota; kingdom Metazoa; phylum Chordata; class Mammalia; order Diprotodontia; family Petauridae; genus Gymnobelideus; species Gymnobelideus leadbeateri. The sequence continues at coordinate 42,174 of WOXC01001830.1, forward strand.
AAATTTTTCTCCATCTCTCCCCTCCCCCCACCCAAGATGACATGCATCCTGATTCCCCTTTCCCACAGTGTTCCCTGCCTTCTATCAACTGCTCCCCCCATTATACTCTTCCCTCTGTTATTTTGCTCCTTGTTTCAGCTCTTCAAGTGACTTTGAAGCTTGCCTTTGATTATGTCAAGTCTTTGTTGGAAACAGTATATATTTGTGTTGCCCTTAATAAGCCTAAGGAAGTTTGAAGGCCATCCCTGCCCTTAATAGGCCTAACAGTCATCACATGGACCCCATTGTGGGAGGAGCTTGCCAAAAGAGCAGAATAGGAAAGGTGGAACAGGAAGGAGCAGAACAGAGAAAATCTTGAGCACAAGCTGGGACCAAGCAGAGCTGAGAGCGAAATGCTTGTGAGTTCAGCAATTTTTTTTCTTTCTTTTTGTGTTGATACTACTTTGTCAGAATGAAGCATTCTGTCTGTTGAAAGAGGACTTTACTTTTGATACAGAAACCCTGAAAGAGGACTTCACTGCTGTTTACAGAAGTCCTGAAAGAGGGGTTAACTGCTGTTTACAGAAATCCTTGGACTTTAATGTTGATTTTTGTTTGATATCTCATACAGAAGTTTTGTTGATTTGTATTACTTTGTCAGACAGAAAGTGAATTGAGATGATAGTGCTGACAATGCATGTAAATATTGTTGTCTGTTAAGCCTTATGGCTGTAAATATTGTTGTGGCTCTGTTAAGCTCCGTCTTCCGAGAAACAGAAACTAAAAAAGGGCTTAGAGTGGGATAATCCTGATAGGTTGAGATATAGAACCAGAACAGAGAGCTCCCTGTGTGTGAATTCAGGCAAGACCTGTGAATTCCAGCAACAGTCAGGTGAATCCAGGCAAGAGCTGGGAGTGTAGAAGAGGAGTCATGGGGTATGGAACTCAGCCTCCAGTTAAGATGAAAGGAGACTTACTTGAGTATTCAGTGCTGCTGACTCATGATATTGTAACTCACTGTGACCTAGGGGTGGAGGGTGCTTGTACTTTCCTCTACACTTTAAGGATGATTACCCCTTAATGATTATTGGCCTAAGGATGATTGGAAGCCAGTCTCAAGTCAAGATGAAAGAAGACACTTGGGTACTCTATACTGATTGAGGAGATTGTGCCTTACTGAATACTATGTTTATTTTAATACTATGTGGCCACCTTAGTAATAAGTTATTATGTTATATTATTGTGAATATTGTGCTTTAATTTCTTAAATGTTTTGCTTTAGTTTATTGCTAAACAAGTAGAGAGTTCGCTATATTATGTGACTAGATCCACAAAGTTATTCACAGCAGCAGTCCTCAGGAGAGTTGCTTGTGATTTTCTTTACTTGCTTTTAGGGCTATACCCCATTGCCTGTATACATTTCCCAGTTGCACGTAAAAACAATTTTAACATTTGTTTTTAAAACTTTGAGTTCCAAATTATCTTCTTTCTTCCCTCCTCACCCACCCTCTTTGTAAAGGCAAGCAGTTCAATATAGGTTATGCATGTGTAGTTACACAAAGCAATTCCAAAGACATTTCCCTCTATCCTATCACAACCCCAACTTATTCTATTTTCCCCTTTGACCCTGTCCATTTCAGGAGTATTTCTTTCTGACTACCCCCTCCTCCAAAATGACCTCTTTTCTATTACCCTGAAATACCCTTCCCCTCTACTTTCCTGTAAGTTGGTAGGATATCCTGTAGGATACTTGTCCTTTAAGATACACAATTGAGTGTGTATGTTAATCCCTTCCTAAGTCACATCTAATGAGGTAAGATTCACTCATTCTCTCTCACCTCACCAATCTTCCCATCTACTGTAAAAGCTTTATCTTGACTATTTTATATGAGATATTTTACCACATTCTATATTCTCTCCAACTACCCTAATACTAAGAAATGTCTCATGAGTTACAAATATCATCTTATCATGTAAGAATATAAACAGTTCTACTTTAATAAGCCCCTTATAATTTCTCTTTCTTGTTTACTTTTTCATGATTCTCTTGATTCTTGTATTTAAAAGTCAAAGTTTCTATTCAGTTCTGTTTTTTTTTTTTCAGTAAGAATGCTTGAAAGTTCTCTATTTCATTGAATGTCCATCTCCCCTACCCCCCAACTATTATACTTAGTTTTTTTCTGGGTAGGTGATTCTTGGTTTTCATCCTACCTGTTCCAACCTCCAGAATATCATATTCCAAGACCTTTGATCTCTTAATCTAGAACCTCCTATATCTTGTGTTATGCTGATTGTATTTTCACAGTAGTCAAATTATTTCTTTCTAGCTACTTGCAATATTTCTCCTTGGCCTGAGAACTCTGGAATTTGATTACAATATTCCTAGGAGTTTTTCTTTCGGGATCTCTTTTAAGAGCTGATTGGCACATTCTTTCAATCTCTATCCCCTTCTCCCCCCACTTTTAGAATATCAGGGCAGTTTTCTTTGATAATTTGTTGAAAAAATGGTGTCTCCTTTTTTGATTGACTTTCAGGCAGTTCAGTAATTTTTAAATTACCTCTCTGGATCTATTTTCCAACTGAGTGTTTTTTTTTTAAACAAATACTTTATTAACTTCTGTTTTACATCATTCATTTCCGCCAGATTTTGAGTTACAATCATTTTCCCCCCATTGTGCCCCTACCCAACCTCCCAGAATAGCAGTCCCACAAGATATCGCTTCCTCCAATCTGCTCTCTCCCATACCTTCTCCCATACCCCCATCGACTTTTCCATGAGAGGAAGATGAATCTTTGTGTCCCAATGCCTGCACATCTTATCTCCCAATTATAGTCAAAAGAGTATTAATAATAGTATTTATATATATATTTGAAACATTTAATGTTACGACCTCAAATTTCAGATCCATTTCCTTCCTCCCTTGTCACCCATTCCTTCTTGGGATATAAGTAATTCAGTATATGTTGTACATGTCTAGCTATGCAAAACATTATCATGGTAGATATATTGTACAAGGCTGCTTATAATTCCCTCCCACTCATCCCACCCCCCACCTGGTCCATTCCCTACATGATCCTGTCCCTCTTCTATAGTGGGTACTTCCAACCTCCCCTCACCCCAAGGATGCCCTCCCATCCATCATCCCTCCTCTCATCCCCCTTCCCCCTATCCTGCTGCAGGTTGAGATATCCCATTTAGTATGTGTGTCATTTTCTCCCTGAACCAAATTCAATGTGAATGTGGTTTTGCCTTTTTAGCCTTCCTTATTCTCCCCCTCCTTTGCAACCACTTCCCCTTGCTTCTTCTACATGGGATAGTTTACCCTACCCTGTCTCTCCCCATCTCCTCTTGCCACTTTCCTGTCTCACCTCATAATTTCATCCCTTGAGTATTCTCCCTTCCCAACAAATTCAACCTATGCCCTCTATCCATATATAACTGTAACCATATACACACACATTCACATATGTATTTATATGACCATACACCCTTCTTCCATTATTTTCATAGTGAGAAAGATATCATCAGTCACACTTATTGCTTTTCCATATAGGAATGTAAATAGTTCAACTTTGATAAGTTCCTTTTGATTTCTTTTCCCTGATTACCTTCTCAGGCATCTCTTCCTTCTTGTGTCTGGATGTCAAATTTTCTATTCAATTCTGGTTTTTTCTCAAGAATGCTTGAAAGTCCTCTATTCCACTGAATGACCATATTTTCCCCTGAAACAAAATACTCAGTTTTGCTGGGTAGGTGACCCTTGGGTTCATTCCCAGTTCTTTTGCCCTCTGGAATATCATATTCCATGCCCTTCGATCCCTCAGTGTAGAAGCTGCCAGGTCCTGGGCTATTCTGATTGTGTTTCCACAATATTGAAATTGTTTCTTCCTGGCTGCTTGTAGTATTTTCTCCTTGATCTGGGGATTCTGGAACCTGGCTATAATATTGCTGGGAGTTTTCTTTTTGGGATCTTTTTCAGGAGGTGATCGGTGGATTCTTTCAACCTCTATTTTGCCCTCTGGATCTAAAACATCAGGGCAGTTTTCCTTGAGAATTTCTTGAAGGGTGATTTCTAGGTTCTTTCTTTGATCATGGCTTTCAGGTAGTCCAATAATTTTTAAATTGTCTCTCCTGGATCTATTTTCCAGGTCAGTGGTTTTTCCCATGAGATATTTCACATTGCCTTCTAATCTTTCATTTGTTTGGATCTGCTTAACAGCATCTTGATTTCTCATAAAGTCATTAGCTTCCATTTGCTCCAGTCTAACTCTGAAGGAATGAATCTCCTCAGTGAACTTTTGAGATTCTTTTTCCATCTGGCAAATTCGACTTTTTAAGGCATTCTTCTCCTCATTGCCCTTTTGGGCCTCCTTTGCCATTTGAGCTAGTCTATTTTTTAAGGTGTTGTTTTCCTCAGTCAGGCTGTTGACCCTCATTTCATACTTTTCCTGCATCCTTCTCATTTCTCTTTCCAATTTTTCCTCCACTTCTCTTATTTGATTTTTAAAGTCCTTCTTAAGGTCCTCTATGGCCTGCAACCCGCTCATGTTTTCCCCTGGGGCTTTTGGAGCAGGACTTCTGACCTCACAGTCCTTTTCCTGCTCTGTGCCCCCAAAATAGGAGTCTAGGGTTGCATTTTTCTGTTTCCTTTGCCTTGGCATGTTGCCACTTAATTGCTTGGCTTTTGGGCTTGTTGCCACACTATGGCTTTAAGGCCAGCTAGAGGAATTTTCGTCCCGAACGTGTGGGGGGCAACTTCCGTTTCTGGCAAGCTGTAAACCCACCCACAACTTCCACCCTAGATCACAATCCAGATCCAGGGAGGTTAAAGCAAGAGCGATTACCCCCCAAGACTGATCGCTGGATCTCCCCACGATTTGTAGCTGGGAGCGGGAAATGCCTATGAAAACTACAAAATGGTGTGTCTCCTCAGCGGCTTCTAGCCCCCAGGGGAGGAACTGAACGCATCCCCAAATACAGGTCCCAAAGTCCATAGGACACTAACCTCTTACTTTGTCCTAGGCAAGTCTATGTTGATAATTCTGGAGTCTCCACAGCTCCTGGTGTTCTGGGGTTCCTCCAGCTGGCTGCTGGCCCTGCCGCCCTGGGGCTAAAACCTCGGCTCACGTGGACCTGGGCTCGGTTGGCTCGCTCGGCTCCTGTGCTCTGGCGCTGCCGGCTCCCAGACTGCTGCGCTGGTCCTTCCTGCAGGGCTGCTGGGCTGTCCTCAGCGGAGGGTTAGCTTCTCTGTGTCGTTCTGTGGGTGCTGGGGCTCCAGAAGTTGTTCAGAGTCCTTTTTTACATAGTTTGTGGAGAATCTGGGGGCAGAGAGGCTTGGACGAGCTGTTTCTACTCCGCCATCTTGGCTCCGCCCCCCAACTGAGTGGTTTTTGCAATGAACTATTTGTAATGGCAAACAATGAAGTACTTAGAGAATTGTTTTAATTGAGTCTTGCCCATGATTATATCAAGACTTTGTTAAGAAACAGAATTTGTGAGGGGCAGAGCCAAGATGGTGACTCCACCAAGACAAACTTGGCATGAGCTCCCACTCCAATTACTTCCAATACATTTTAAAAAAGACTCTAAACACACTTTAGAGCTTCAAAATTCACAAAGTGACAGAGAGAAACAAATCTCTACTGAAGGTAGCCCAGCAGTGTGACAGGAAGGTCCTATCACACTGAGCTGGGAGCCAAGTGCAGTCCCTCATGAGATCCAAGGTTCTGGCCCCAGGAAAGCCCCAACCAATGGCAATCAGAGCAGACTTCAAGAAACTGAATCATCAGCAGCTGTAGCATTTTTTAGGCTTCTCAACCGATAAACTCCAAAGACAAAGGAAAAGGTCAGTGTGGAAGACTTTTGGAACAGGGTGGACAGAAAAGCATGCTCTGGCCACTGCCCCCACGGTGAAAAACAGCAGTGGTGAGGTGGCTGTGCAGCTACCACAACATGGCTGCCTCAGGAGCTCTTGGCCTGGAAATCATAGGGGAACCAAGTGAACATTCAGAGGGTAATTGTTCTTCTTTAACCTGCTTGGATCTGGTCTTAGATGGTGGTCCTGGGGTGTGTGGCCATAGAGCCAGAAGTTGTGGGGATTGTAGAGAAGTCATACTCCTAATAGCTCAGGAAACTGCAATAAGCACAGAGATGTGGGACATAGCTCTCTCCATTCTGGAAACCGAATTCTAATGTGGAAAAGAGGGCAAAAGTCAAGTAATTGGCTGCCAATATGAGCAAGCAACAGAAGCACTAACACACCATAGAATGTGTTTTGGGGGACAAAAAGGATCAAGGCATGAAGTGGGAAGAAGAACACAAAGTCAGAACTCCTTTATCAAAAGCCTCCAAGAAAAATATGAATTGGTTATAAGCCATGGAGGAAATCAAGAAGGATTCTGAATATTAATTAAGAGAAGTGGAGGAAAAATTGGAAAGAGAAATGAGAATGAGGAAAGAAAATTATGAAAAGAAAGTCAACAGCCTGCTAAAGGAGACCCAAAAATACACTGAAGAAAATAGCTCCTTCAAAAATAGAATAACTCAAATGGCAAAAGATGTGCAAAAAGCGGCCACTAAGTGATGCAGTGAATAGAGCACCGGCCCTGGAGTCAGGAAGACCTGAGTTCAAATTCGGCTTCAGACACTTAAAATAAAAAAAAGCTAGCCGTTGGGCAAGTCACTTAACCCTAAATGCCCTCCAAAAAAGCAAAAAGGAAAAAAAGAGGCCCAAAAAGCCAATAAGGAGAAGAATGCCTTAAAAAGCTGAATTTGCCAGATGGAAAAGGAATTTCAAAAAGTCACTGAAGAGAATAACTTGTTCAAAATTAGATTGGAGCAACAGGAAGCTAATGACTTTATGAGAAATCAAAATTCTATAAAACAGATGCAAACAAATTTAAAAAATAGAAGGCAAGGTGAAATATTTCATTGGAAAAAACAACTGACCTGGAAAATAGATCCAGGAGAGATAATTAAAAAAAAATATTGGACTACCGGGAAGCTATGATCAAAAAGAGAGCCTAGACACCATCTTATCTGATTTTATCAAGCAAAATTGCCCTGATATTCTAGAACCAGAGGGGAAAATAGAAATTGAAAGAATTAACCAGTATCCTCTTGAAAAAGATCCCCAAAAGAAAAGTACTAGGAATATTATAGACAGTTTCCAGAATTCACAGGTCAAGGAAAAAAAAAAACTGCAAGCAGTCAGGAAGAAACAATTTGAATATTGTGGAAACACAAGATAACACAAGACCTCACAGCTTCAATATTAAGGGATCAAAGGGTGTGGAACATGATATTCCAGAGGTTAAAGAAGCTAGGACTAAAACCAAGAATCACCTACTCAGCCTGATTATAATGCTACAGGAAAAAAAAAAATATGGTCATCTAATGAAATAGAGAACTTTCAAATATTTTTTAATGAAAAAACCAGAACTGACCAAAAAATTCAATTTTCAAATACAAGAAGTAAGAGAATCATGAGAAGGTAAAGAGGAAAAAAATTATAAGGAACTTATTAATGTTGAATAATTTACATTCCCACATGAAAAAAATGATAATTGTAACTCATAAGACTCTTCTCAGTATGAGGATATTTGAGGGGAACATGTGTGTGTGTGTACACACATACATATGTATGTATGTATAGAATGGTACATGTGTGTATAAATACATATTCAAGTGTGTATATGTGTGTACATGTATACATAGGCAGAGGGCACAGGATGTGTTGAATAGAAAAGGATGATATCTAAAATTAAAATTAAAAGATGAGAGGAATTTATTGGGAGAAGGAGAAAGGGAGAGATATATTACAATAAATTAGCTCATATAAAAGAGGCAAGAGAAGACTGTTACAATGGAGGAGAAGAGCAGGAAGGTGAAATGGAATGGGACAACCTGATTCTCTTTGAATTTGGCTTAGGGAGGGAATAACATACAAACTTAGTTGGATTTCTTACCCTACAAAAAATAAGGCAGTAGGAGATAAGGGTGGAGAGATGATAGAAGGGAGAGCAGATTAGGGGCGAGGGTAGTTAGAAGCAAACATTTTTGAAAAGGGTCAAAGAAGAAAATAGAATAAGTGGGCAGCAGGATAGAATGGAAGAAAATAGTTATTCTTTCTCAATATAACTACTATGGAAATGATTTGTGTAATGACACATGTATAATTTATATTGAATTGCTTATCTTCCCAGTGGGGGTGGGTGAGGAGGGAAGATGAGAAAAAATCTGGAAATCAAAAGTTTTAAAGGCAAATATTTAAAAATGTGTTTTTTACATGCAACTGGGAAATAAGATATGCAGGTGCTGGGGTATAGAAACCCATCTTGTCCTACTAGAAAGTTAGGGAGTGATGGGGAGGGTATAAGAGAGAACAGATTGCAGAAGGGGTATTCAGTAGGCCTGGTGTTTTGGTGTTGTGTGTAGGGGAAAGATGGCGAGAAAAAATTGTAACTTGAAATGTTGTGGAAATGAATGTTGAAACCTAAAAATCAATCAATCAATCAATTAGTTAATTATTATTTTTTTTTAAAGAAAGAAATAGAACTTGCGAAACCCACAGTAAGAGGGATTTGCCAAAGACAGGAAAAGGAAAGATGTAAGAGATGGACAGAGCAGCGAGGAGCCAATAACTGTAGAAAAGCAGAAACGTAAGCTTGGAGAGAGCAGAACTGAGAAGAGAACACTCCTGGTGGGCAGCACTCCATTCTGTCTCTGTTGATTTATATTTGTAATCCTTTGTACAGAACCCTGGGATCTTACTGGAAGCCACGAAAGAGGATTATCTTGTAGTCTGTTTTAGAAGTCCTAGAGGAGGGTTTCAGAGGTCCAGGGACTATACTGATGATTTGTGTTGAGTTCTCAGACCTTCTTTGTGGGTGAGTGTTGAGCTCTCAGACCTTCTTTGTGAATCAATGTTGAGTTCTCCTACCTTGTTTGTGGGTCTGTGTTGAGTTCTCTGACCCTGTTTGTGGGTCTTTGTTGATTTCAGATAGTGAATTGATGTTGCTGTTGGCAATGTGTGTGTGAATGTTGTTTTGGTTCCCTTAAGCTTTGTCTCACTAGAAAAAGAAACTGTGGAGGACTTTATGTGGACTGGACACTGAGCTTTGATATATAATGGGAGCTGGATGAAAAACAGGCCAAGCAGATGCATGAGGAGTTGAGAGCTGCCTGCCTGTGAATCTAGATGACAGTTGCGTAGATTCAGACAAGAGCTAGACCCATGGAAGAGGAACCATGGAATTTTTGATACTGACTCAAGCCAAGATGAAAAGACCTCTTCTTGGATACCTAGTGCTGACTTAGAAGATCATGATTTACTTTGGCCTAGGGGTGGGGGAAGTTTGTACATTTACCTTTTATACCTTAAGTATGAGTTAAGGATTACTGGAAGCTAATCTCCAATCAAGAAGGAACAAGTCTTTTAGACTGAGAGATCAAGCCAATGTGAACTGGGGGTAGGAAAACTTTGACCTTTGTACTTTGTGTCCCTTAAAGAGGCTTGCTTCTTTTTAATTTTTTTATTTGTTTATTTTTTATTTTTGACATTCATTTTCACAAGATTTTGAGTTGCAATTTTCCCCATCTTTCCCCTGTCTCCACCCCAAAATAACAATCCTACTGAAGACTTCTTTCCCCAATATGCTCTCGCTTATATCTTCCCCCATTCTCCATCTGAGTTTCTAGTAGTGCACGATGGATTTCTATACCCCAATGCCTGCACATCTTATTTCCCAGTTGCATGTAAAAACATTTTTTTAACATTTGTTTTTGAAACTTTAATTTACAGATTCTTTTCCTTCTTCCCTCATCAGCCACCCCTGTTGGAAGTCAAGTGATTCAATATAGGCTGTACATGTGTAGTCATGCAAAACATTTCCATAGTAGATATATTGTGAAAGAATAACTATATTTCCCTCCCTCCTATTCTGGCCTCCACTTATTCTATTTTCTACTTTGACCCTGTCCCTTTTAAAAAGTGTGTGATTCTAAGTACCTTACCCCCCTCCAATCTGCCCTCCCTTCTATCATAGCACCTCTTATCCCCTTCCCTCTACTTTCCTGTAGGGTAAGAAAACCAATTTAGGGTGTATATTATTCTGTCCTTAAGCCAAATTCAATGAAGGTAATGTTGATCCATTCCCTTTTGCCTTCCTGTTCTTCCCCTCCATTGTATGAGATAATTTACCCTATTATATCCCTCCCTATCTTCTTCTCTCATTATATTCCTCTGTCAATGAATACATGTACATGCACTCACATATGTATTTATACACACATACAACCTCCTATGTAAACATATGTGTGTATATTTCCTTCAACTATCCTCATACTGAGAAAAATCTCATGAGTTAAAATTATTGTTTTTCCATGTAGGGGTGTAAATTGTTCAACTTAAATAAGTTCCTTACTATTTCTTTTTCCTGGTTACCTTCTCATACTTCTCTTCCTTTTTGTTTGAAAATCAGATTTTCTGTTCAGTCTTGATTTTTCATCAAGAATGTTTGAAAGTCCTATGTTTCATTGAAAGACCATATTTTCCTCTGAAGCATCATACTCAGTTTTGGTAGGTGGGTGATTCTTGGCTTTTGATGTGGGAGTTCTGACTTTGTTGTCTTCCTCCCTTTCCCAGCTTTGATCCTTTTTGTCCCCCAAAAATGATTCTATGGGCTGATACCCCTTCCCCTGCTTGCTCATCTTGCCAGCCAATTAATTGACTTTTGAGCTCTTTGCCATGGTAGAACTCTGCTTCCACAGTGGAGAGCCTTGTCCCAAAATCCTGGGGTCTTTGCAAATGTTGTCAGAGGTCTGAGGAGTGCACCCTCTCTACAGAACCACACTAGCATACTGGAATTTCTTACTCCAGGGCTACCACCTAAGACAGCAACCCAGATCCAAGCAAGTTAAAGCAAAAAAGATTAGCCTCTGAATAGTTGCTTGCTCCACCTGTGATCTGCAGGCCAGAAGCTTCAGGGACAACTGCACAGCAGCAACTTCAGCTGCTGTGCCTCTACTACCCCAGGGGCCAGGGGCTGGACCGTGCTTTTTCTTCCCCCTGTTCCAGCAGAGTTCCCTACTAACCTTTTATTTTCTCTTTGGCAGTTATGGTTTGAAAAGTCTGGAAACTGCCTCAGCTGCTGGTGATTGACTCTCCTGAACTCTTCTCTGACCAGCCTGCTGGTAGGGGCTGCCTTGAGTCTGGAACTGCATGGCTTGCAGGGACATTGCTGGGCTCGCAGCTGAGATTGACCCTTCCTGTCACCTGCCAGGCTGCCTTCAGTGGAAGATTTGTTTCTCTCTGTCACTTTGTGGGTTCTTTACCTCTAAAATTTGTTTAGAGTTATATTTCATTGGTATTAGAAATGGTTGTGGGGGGACCTCATGGAATTTCCTGCTTCTACTCTCCCATCTTGGCCCTTTCCCTTGAGAGACTTACTTCTTAAGGATGATTGCGTTAAGAACTTAGTGAATAATATTTTTTGTTTAAAACTATGTGTCCACTTTAGTGATATGTTATTACTGTGCATTATTGTGAATGTTGTGCTTTGTTTTCTGTGAATGTTTTGTTTTGTTTTACTGCTGAATAGAGAGTTCACTATAATCTGTGATCAGAACCTTAAAGCTACTCACAACAGCAATCTTCTGCAGTGCTGCTCGAGCTTGGCTTTATATTATTTCACATTGTCTTCTATTTTTCCATTCTTTTGTTCATTTGGTTTTTATTATTATTGTTTCTCATGAAGTTATTAGTTTACATATGCTCCATTCTAATTTTTAAGGCATTATTTTCCTCCATGAGCTTTTGGAGTTTCTTTTCCATTTGACAAGTTCTTCTTTTGAAGGCATTCTTCTTCTCATTTGCTTTTTGAACCTCTTTGGCCATTTGAGTTAGACTATTTTAAAGTGTAAATTACTTCAGTATTTTTTGGATTTCCAGCAGGATATCAACTTGTTTTTTTATTACTATTTTCTTGCATCATTCTCATTTTTCTTCCCATTTATTCCTCTATAGCTCATAATTGATTTTCAAAATCCTTTTTGAGATCATTTCAATGGCCTGCAACTAATTCATATATTTTTTTTTCTTGGAGGCTTTTGATGTAGGAGCTTTGACTTTGTTTTCTTCTTCTGGTTGCATATTTTGATCTTCTTTGTCTTTAAAGTAAGATACTATAGTATGAGATATTTTATGCTATTTGCTTATTTCCCCAGGCAAATGCTTGGCTTTCTAACTCTTTGTTAGGGTAGGACTCTGTTTTCTCTTTGGTTCAAGATTGGGGTGGGAGTGACTGTACTTTCCTATGCTTCAGGGGTTTTGTATAGCTGTTTTCATAGATACTTCTAGGTTCTTGTAAATTTTCAACTCTTTCAAGGCATTATGATCAAAGTAGCAGTATCTACTCCTTTCCTGGCCTCTTTTTTTCCTCTTTGAGTGACAAGAACCCTTTTCTACTTTGGAACTCTAAGGAGGATTCCCCTTCTACCCCTGCCACAAACTCCACCATGCCAGTGCTCTGCTTCACCCTAGGACTCTCACCTAGTACTGCAATGCAGATCCAAGTAGGGCAAAGGCAGAGAATCTTCCTTAGCTGCAGCAAATATACACTTGCAATGCCCCTGCTATCAGTCACTATATTCCCTCCTTGTCTGTGGCTCAGGAGCTCTGGAAGCAGCCACTGCTGCTTCTGTTGCTGCTGCTTTCACTGTGGCTGCCGCCAGACAAAACACCACTCTGACATAGTTCCAACAGTGTTTTCCCACAGACCTGCTATGCTGTCTTTGATGTGTTATGTAGAAAACTTTAGAAACTGCCAAATCTGCCAGTGATTCAGTCCCCTAAAGCCTGCTCTGCTACCCCTTTATGCCACTGAAGCCCAGTTCCAGTTCCACTCCCAGTCCAGTGTGATAGACCCTTCCTGTTGACCTTCCAGGCTATCTTGGGCTGGAGATTTGTTTCACTTCACCATTTTGTGGGTTCTGCAGTTCTAGAATTTGTTTAATTTTTTTTTTACATTTATTTAGAGGACTTTGAGGGAGAGATCAAGCATGTCCCTGCTTTAACTCTGCCATCTTCTCTCCACCTCTAACAAAGCTTTTTCTTTTAAGAAAAAAAAGTAGAATAGGAGAGAAAATATTGGAAATTGACCAAAACATATAAAAATATTGAAACTCTTTGTAGTGTTACACACTAACTGGGGAGAGTGTTTTCTCATACTTTGTCTTTGTGGCCAAGCTTGTTATTTTTAATTTTGATATACATTGTTGTTTTTGATTCTTGTTCTTTATATTGTTATAGTGACATTGTTTTCCTGACTCTGGTTACCTCAAATTACACCAGCTCATATTAATCTTTCTTTCTATGGCATTATATTCAAATGGGCCCTTTTTGTGATGGCCACCAGTACCCATATAATCTTGTATTTTGATGCTAGAGAGAAAGTCATACCTTCTGTGCTTTATATGCAAATACCAGGAATATTGGGTAAAAGCAGAGTAGGAAAGAGGCAGTCAATTCTCCAGGAGAGGGTCATGTTTCTCTCTTTGTGGACTCTTTTTTTTGGATGTTGTAATGATGCCTTCAGATTAAACTCCATTCCAAGCCTACTTATTCATCTTTTACTGGAACTTCAAGCCTTCATCTCTAAGTGCCTGTGAGCTCAGAATCCACCACTAACCACCCTCTTGCTTAGCTTGGATTTAAGAAACCAAAATGTCAATAACTTATACTCTGATCTCACTTATGTACTCTTTATTATATATCCCTTCTAAACTTCCCAGTCTTCTTATACTTTTCTCTGTTCACAAGTACTATATGGTCCATTGAATTTGGCTTCTGTGATGATCTTTGAACAATATATTCCATTTCCCTACTCAAGTATTAACAGGCTGTTACCTATGCCTGTAATTTTGTCTCTCCTCATCGTATGCCTTCTGACTTCCTCCAAGTTTTAGCTAAACTCACACCTCCTACAAGAAATCTTTCCTGATCCACCTCAATGCTAGTAATTTCCCTCTGTTAATTATCTCTAATTAATCCTGTATGTCTCTTTGGTACATAACTGCTTGAATATTGTTTCCTCAAATAAACTGTGAGATCCAAAAGAGCAGAAACTGTTTGTTTTTCTTTGTATCCTTTTGTTTAACAGAGTGCCTGGAATATAATAGGTGCTTAATAAATGCTTGTTGAATGACTGACTGCTATATACCCAGTTTGACTATCTGACAGCTTTCTCTGAGGCACCTGTTGATACTGTTGACCTTTCCAGAGCCAGTTAGTTTAAGCCAATACTGAAAGTCAATTGTGACCTTTGATTTATATCAAAACCAAGAGAATCATTTCTATGAGAAGTGATCTCCCTACTACAGTCTCTAATTTAACTATTCTAATTGTTCTGCCTCCTTCCTCGGATCATTTACCACACACACACACACACACACACACACACACACACACACACACACTCAATCAAGCTAATAGTACTGAGCAATCTTATTTTATCTTGAGAAGCTCTCCTGCTCTTGACCCCTATGATTTCTAGAACTTTTAGGTCCCCTCAAGTCTTAGTAGAAATATTACCTTCAATAAAGTCTTTACTAATTGTCCTAGCTGTTGGTTCGAACCCAGCCCTGAGAAATTTACTATTAATTTATTTGGTATATGTTCTGTATTTCATTATCAAAAAAAAATGAGCATTGGAACAAATTGTTCTTATCCACCCATTTCTCCATAGGAAGTCTTCACATGTTTGGGGTAGATATTCTCTTAACTCTCCGACAGAGTTACTCTTAACCTGGTTTAGCCTATCTGCCTAGACAGTTTACAAAGGCTTGGCTACAGCACATGCTACAACTTCCTGGAGATGGAAGGGAGAGTTGCTGGTAAATGGGTATCTAAGGTGGATGAGCAGCCCTGCAAGGGCATGGCAATCCCTCACACAAGAGCTGCTAGTCCTCCCTGAAAACCTCATAACTCCACCTCACTTAAATCAAATTCACACACAGGTCATCACCCCATGATGTTATTGGTCCTTTTTGAAAATGAAGGACCAACAACAACAACAATCCAAAAAGATTGTGTCTTCTCCCCTTCTCCCCCTCCTCCACCATCAGGAAGATACAAACTTCCTGAGATTTCACTGTCTTTGGTTTGTGTCCTTGTATCCCTAGTATCTAGCTAACTTAATGTGAAACTGAAAGGAACAATGCTGTTACTCAGTCATTTGTAGCATATCCAAATGCCACTCTCATTCACAAGAACAAACCAATAGATCGAAGCAGAGAAACCAATAATGTTCCTGGTCATGTTAAGCTGATATCATTAACTTTTTGACCTTCGAAGAGAGATATCAGGGTGTGGATATTCCTTCACGATGGCACATGCCCGACTGTTTTTGTTCTGAAGCTGGAAAAGCAGACAGGCTTTTCTGCTGCCTGGTGTTCATTGATTCCACATCGGTCATGATGGATGAAACACAGGGCAAGAAGTCAGGTCATTTAATATCAGATTTTCAAGCTGACTCCTGAAAACTCTTTCCTGGGTGACTTGTTTAAAAGTTTGGGAGGAAACTCCAGTGATAGCAGTGATGGATGAAAGATGCACAGAGAGCAAGGTGATACTTTGCTCTCAAAAAAGAGAAAGCAATTATTTGGTGGCCAGGACCCAAATCATTATCCACAACAAATGTTTATTAAGTGAAGGAAATTGTGCTAGGGACTGAAGGGGGGAGGTGAAAGACAGTGCATTGGATTTTTAAGTGAGTGATTGTATATAGGTTCAGTTTAATACATGGGCAAAATAGGTAGTTGTCCACATTGTGTGAATTAAATTCAACTATATTCACACACATTTATCAAGTTCCTAATTTGTGCCAAGTTCTGTGCTAGTTGCTAGGAATAAAAAGATTGCAACAAAATAGTCTCTATTCTCATGAAACTTATGTTCTTTGAGAATAGTAAATGGATATACATTTTATACAAGCACAATCTCAGAAAAGAGGTGGTATTATGAGGTATGAATTAACCCCTCTAGTAAAGCAGGAAAGAAACAACACTATTGGAAGAAGAATGGTAGAATACAATTTCAGGCGAATTTTGAAAAGTCAGTTCATGGAGTCATGGAAAGAACTTGGGAAAAGGAAACCATCTCCTCAAGAGACATGAAGAAGGCATGTGGAAATGGAGAAGGGGGAGCCTGAGGAAGCTACATGGAGATTAGAGAATATCAGAGTATACTGAAGAAAATACCACAAAGAAATAAAAGCAGGGATCAAGAAGACTTCATAAGAAGATTGGCCATAAGAAATATTGAGACAATACTTCTCAAAAATCCTCCCAGGTGACATATTTCAAGAAGCAAAGCCTCTATCTCCTGATTCCCTTTGGGTTTACTCATAGAAGACTTGAACTTCCATGGAAACTACTTAGTTTTGTTTGTTTATTTTAAATATTCATTTTGAATTTATAAGAAGTTTTAATTATAGAACTTTCACATAGTGAACTTAAAGGAAATAAGAAGGTAATTTAGGATATATCTGGAAAGTAGTGGGAGAGAAGATATAACCCCGAGGTGTTTTTTCAGGTTGCTATCACTGAATGGGGGTTCAAAGCTATAAAATAAATACATAATTCCAAAGATTTTGATGTAATTTTTTTCAGAAAAGATAAGGAATACATGTACTGGGGACAACCACCTGGAAAGACCAACCTTTCATTAGTAGGATTCGGGGTACCAATAGCAGCAGTTGAAGAATTCTGTTTATTTCAAGTTATTTGACAGCTGCTATACTAGATGTCATATCTAGGAATATTCTTTCCTCTTTTGGGGGATCCAGGAATGCCCTGGAAGTCAGATTTTGAATTATAATGGGGTGAAAAACCATTTAGTATACTGGTCCTGACACCTAAAGAAGAAGGTGCGATATGTTCTCACCTTCTAGGGCAGTTACAAATTCTCCCTCTGTTCACAGCTTTATTTTATATATTTATATGTTTATGTGCATGTGTCTGCACACACATGGACAAATATGTGTATATAGACATACATGTATTTACATGTATATCTGCATGTCTACATATGTGTGTGCTTATATACATATATGTGTATGCACACATATTTGGTATTATATTTTGACTCAGTTATATGTAAAAATATTTTTTTCCAGTCAGAATTTTATTTGGAAACATCACTGTGAGCCCTGGCCCCCTGATACACAGCACCACTGGAAACACATGTTCAACATGTTCCCAAATCATACAATTCTTACTAATACCAGGACACTACAGCAATCTTGAATTTCAAATTATCACATCCAATGAATTCTCAGCACTTGACATTTAACCCCACAGTGCAATAATCTACCTATATTTAAGATTAATATATAGCATGGGAAGTTGAAAATTCTTGCTCCATAAACGTTATGAACATGTCAAATCTTTATAAATAAACATCCAGTGAAGAGAAAAATGACAATCTAATTCATCTTTATACACAGAGTCCTAACG
Source organism: Gymnobelideus leadbeateri (assembly GCA_011680675.1). Taxonomy (NCBI): domain Eukaryota; kingdom Metazoa; phylum Chordata; class Mammalia; order Diprotodontia; family Petauridae; genus Gymnobelideus; species Gymnobelideus leadbeateri. The sequence continues at coordinate 59,668 of WOXC01001830.1, forward strand.
GCAAATGGGCAGGGAGATTGCACGGCTGCCTGGCCGATCCCAGGAGGCCTCAGCCCCAGCCGGGCCCAGTTCAGGCACCATTCAATCTGGTGCGGTGCGACACAGACAGAAGAGTCACTAAGACATTGCGCATTTACAAGACCAACTACCGACTGGACAATTGCACCAGGTGTCAGGCCATTCGTTCTGGAACGAATTGGGAGGGATGGGGTAGTTCAAGACGGGTCTTTACATCATACTCTGTGGCTGAAGGGGTGAGTGGAGGGAGGGGGAGGTGGGGCACTGGGAAGAAAGGGAAAAGAGGGTCTACTTTGTAGAGAGAATGAGGGCCACAATCAGGCCGTACAGCCCAAGCACCTCAGCGAAGATCAGAATCAGGATCATCCCCACGAACAGTCGGGGCTGCTGCGCCGTCCCCCGAACACCAGCATCACCTACAATGCCAATGGCAAAGCCAGCTGCCAGCCCGCTCAGGCCCACTCTGAGGCCTGCTCCCAGCTGAAGGAAGCTCTTGAACAGGGTGATCCCCGGTGTTAGAGAATTGGCAATGAGAAGAGCCACCACCAGACCATAGATAGCGATGATACCAGCCATGACGACGGGAATGATTGACTTCATGATCATCTCAGGCCGCATGACTGACATGGCTGCAATACCAGTGCCACTTTTTGCTGTGCCATAAGCCGCACCAAGAGTGCTGAAGACCATGGCGGCCGAGGCGCCCATGACGGCGAAGAAGGACGCGTATTCAGGACCCTCGGACATGTTTGCGCGGGGTCGGTAGGCCGGAAGGAGAACGAGGCAAGGGGAGAGGGGCAAGGGCACGGGGCTGGGTAGCGGGTAAAAGACTGGAGGGCGGGTAGGCGGGTGGGACGACGTGAATTCGAGAGACACCAGCTCCGCTCTGCGCTGCGCTCTAAATACCACCACCCTGTAAAAATATTTTTAACATTCATTTTTAAAACTCTGAGTTCTAAATGCTCTTCCTTCAACTCTCACTAACCTCAATGGCATTGAAAAGGTAATCAATTTGATATAGGCTATACATATGTAACCATGCAAATTATATCCATAACAGTTATGTGGGGGAAAAACATTGACCAACAAAGGGAAGTTAAAAAATATGCTTCAATCTGTATTTAGACTCCATCCGTTCTTTCTCTGGGGAGAAATAGCATTTTTCATCATATATCTTTAAGAGTTGTCTTGGACCATTGTATTTCTTGTAATAGCTAAATCATTCACACCTGATCATCGCACAGTGTTGCTGTTACTTTGTAAACAGCATATCACTTTTATCAGTTCGTGTAAGTCTTTCCAGATTTTTTTCTGACAGCATCTTGCTCTTCATTTCTTATATGGCAATGTCATTCCATCATAATCACATACTGAAAATTATACCTATTCTCCTATTGATGGACATTCCCTCAATTTCTAAATCTTTTCCCCTAGAAAAGACCTGCTATAAATATTTTTGTACATATGGGTCCATTTCCTTTTTCAATCTCTTTTGGGATACAGACATAGTAGTCGTATTGTTAGACCAAAGGGTATGCATGATATTATAGTCATTTGGGTATTATACAAAATTGTTTTTACAGAATGGTTAAATCATTTCACAAATCCACCAACAGTGTATTAATGTCACCCCTTTTCTAAATCCTTTACAACATTTGGCAGTTTCATTTTCTGTTCTATAAGACCATTTAATAGGTTTGAGACAGTACCTCAGAATTTTTTTAAATTTGCATTTTTTCCAACCAATAGTGAGCTACAACACTTTTTCATATGGCCATAGATAACTCTAATTATTTCATTTGAAAACTGCTGATATTTTTTAATCATTTGTCAATTGTGTAATGGCTCTCATTTTTATAAATTTGACTCAGTTCTCTGTATTTTTGAGAAAAGAGAAGAGAAACTTGTCTCAATATTTTTTTAGTTGCCATTGCTAAATGTGTTTCCCTGCATCCTATTCCCCATGTGTATTCTATTCGCTCCCTCCCTTCATCTTGTTTCTTCTCAAAAGTGTTTTGCTTCTGATCATCCCTCCCCCAAACTGCCCTCCCTTATATGACTCCCCTCCCTTCTCTTATCCCCTTCCCCTCCTACTTTCCTCTAGGGTAAGATAAATTTCTGTACTTAATTGATTTGGCATGTTATCCCCTCTTTGAGTCAAGACTGATTAGAGTAAGGTTCACTCATTACCCCTTACCTCCTCCACCTTCCTATCCACTGTAAAAGATTTTTCTTGGTTCTGTATATGTGAGATAATTTTCCCCATTCTGTCTCTCCCTTTCCATTTCTTTCAGCACTTTCCTCTTTCATTCCTTAATTTTATTTTTGTAGATATCATACCTTCATATTCAACTCATACCTGTCTTCTGTCTATATTCACATATCTATGTATAAACCTACGTGCATATGTATGTATGCATGTATGTATGTGTGTCTATTTTATTCCATTCAACTGCCCTGATAATGAGAAAGGTCTTATGAGTTACATGTATTATCTTCCCATGTAGGAATGGAAACAGTTTTACTTTATTAAGTGTCTGTGATTTCTCTTCCCCATTTCCCTTTTTAGGCTTTTCTTATATACTGTGTTTGTAATTCAGATTTTCTCTTCAGCTCTAGTCTTTTCATCAAGACGGTTTGAGAGGAGAGAGAGGGCATCAGAAAGGAGACAGAATGAAAAATTCTGTTTAGTGGATCATTGTAGTTAATCTGAAACTAAATAATTAACTATTATCTCCATTTAAGATATTTTAATGAAAAAAATAACTGGCTTAATTTATGAAGAGCAAATTCTCCCAAAATGTTCCATATGGTTTTTAGTTTCATGCAAATAGTTCAGATTTTTGTTTTCTGAAGATAGAAAGTCACAGAAGTAAAATTAATTTCCAAGTAGCTATAAGCTCTTTTCCATTGTAATATTGAAAAGATGGGGACTGACTTAAGATGATCTTGGGGTTGGGGATCCTCCTCCTAATTCCATGGGAACTAGACTGAAGAAAACTTGGAAATTTTACAGTGTCAGTCAACCTTGTGACCTAGGGAAGAAAGTATGAGCCTTGTTTTACAGACAAAACACAAGAATATCTTGGAGGATTTAACTAGAAAAATACTGATGTTTGACCCTGTCCCTGTTAAACAAAAGGCAATGCATCTTTTCTTGGTGGCCTATCCACCTAATTTCATAGAACACATCAATTCAAACAAGGATAGTGTCATTTATTCTGCCCCAGTCATGTTACACAATAAATTCTACACAACCATGCAAGTCCGTAGTTCTAATGCAATCCAGATGAATCCAGTTTATCTCATAGTGAACAAGTGAAGTTCCCAACCATTGTGTGGAAGTTCACCTTCCCCATGAAAATTTCAGACTTCTCTTAGGCAAGCCTCACCTGAATTAACTGTGCCTTAGCCCAGTCCACCTATGAAATAACTCAGCCCAACTCTGTCTGGTGTACAGTCCTTCAGCATGTCATTGTCAATCCTTCCAGTGATGGCAGCTTTTCCTAGGCATGACATTAGAAGCTCTGGAATCCTTCCAGTTATATATCTGTTTTGTGATGCATATCTTTCATGTACACAAGTCACCTTCAACAGCCTATAATGGTGTCTACTATTCTAGCAGATCAATTGCAAAATACAACTAGCATGGAAGTACCTATAATAGAATCACATGAGAAGCCTATTTTATTTATTTTTAAAATTAATTAATTTTTGTTTTAGTTTTCAGCATTCATTTCAACAAGATTTTGAGTTCTGAATTTTCTGCTCATCTCTTCCTGCCCCCTCAACCCAAAATGGCATGCATTCTTATTACCCCTTACCCCAGTCTGCCCTCCCTTTTATCACCTCTCTCTTATCCCATTCTCCCTTATTTTCCTTAGGGCTAAATAGATTTCTATGCTGTAGTGCCTGTATATCTTTCTTCCTAGTTGCAGGTAAAAGCAATTTTTAACATTTGTTTTTAAAACTTTGACTTCCAAATTCTCTCTCATCTTCTCTCCTCACCCATCCTCATTGAAAAGGGTAGCAATTCAATATAGGTTATAAATGTGTAATTATGTAAAACACTTCCATTATAGAGATGTTGTGAAAGACTGTTTTTGTCCATCCTATCTTGTCCCCCCACTTATTCTATTTTCTCTTTTGACCCTATCCCTTCTCAACAGTGTTTGCTTCTGACAACCCCCTCCCCCAATCTGCCCTCTCTTTTATCATCCCCACTTACTTTCCTGTAGGGTAATATACTCAATTGAGTTATTTATGTTATTCCCTACTTAAGCCAAATCCGATTAGTGTAAGGTTCACTCATTTCCTATCACTTCCTTCCTTTTCCCTCCATTGCAAAGCATTTTTTCTTGCATCTTTTATGTAAGATAATTTACCCCCGTTCTATCCCCCTTTAATCTCCTCCCATTATATTCCTCTTTCACCCCTTAATTTTATTTTTTAGGGGTGGCTAGGTGGCACAGTGAGTAAGAGTGCCGGCCTCGGAGTTGGGATGACCCGAGATCAGATCCGGCCTCATAAAATGAGCACCCGAACATAAATAATGACTGGCCCTGTAACCTTGAGTAAGTTACTTAATCCCAATTGCTTAAAAAATAAAAAATAATAATTTTATTTTTTAGATATCATCCTTTCATATTCAACTCACCCTGTGCTATCTCTGTCTATTTATCTATCACCTCCAACTACCCTAATACTGAGAAAGATCTCATAAGTTACACATATCATCTTTCCATGTAGGAATGTAAATAGTTCCACTTTAATAAATTCCTTTTGATTTCTCTTTCCTGTTTACCTTTTCATGCTTCTCTTAATTCTTCTATTTCAAAGTTAATTTTTATATTTAGCTCTGGTCTATTGTACAGAAAAAAAATAAAATGGAGTCTGGAATTGAACCACAGTGACATTATTTTATGGACATATAGCTTTATAAAAAGTTTTATAAACACACACACACACACACACACACACACACACACACACATATATATATATATAATTGTGTTATTACTATTCCTCTTATTCTCTCAATCATATATTAATATTTATAATATTCTGCACAATGATCTATAAACCCTTAAATATGAATGAATAATGGCAGCTTAGCCACTTGTCAAAAAAGTTTCTATCTGAAGTTTATTGACTAGAATATTGAGTACTATAATAACTACCATTTCTTGTTCATATTCTGCTCTTGTTCTTTTTTATCATCCGGAACTAATGGTACCCCCCACTAATGAACTCAGTATGCCCTCCACAATTTGCAATGTTGCAAAACAACCACCTTTCAGTCATAATACAGCCTGCAAAGAGACCCTTACCTGAGGAGTTTCTAAATATGCAAAGAAAACACAGGAACACAAATGGGATTATGAGAGATGTAATAAAGTCTACACAAGAGCTCTCACTTGAAAGCCCACAGAAGAAATCATACAGGAGAAAAATCCTACAAATGCACATGGGAGGGATGTATGTAGAAATTTACTTGGTCTGATGAACTAACAAGGCATTTTCGAAAACCGACTGGGATTAAACCTTTCTAGTGCCCAGACTCTGACTGGAATATCTTTCACTCTGATCACATTGCTTCTCATAGGAAACCCTGCATGATAGTCTGAACAAATCCATTTCCTAGATCACCTCCATTTTCTCCCACCTCTGGTCATCTTCCTCCACTTTTCTAACTCATTTTTTCACATGTACGTTTTCATTTTGATTCAGTTGGTCTGCATCACTGAGTTTATACTATTAAAAAACTTCCATATGATCAATAACAGATATTTATTTAACCCTCCTTTCTCTTCACCATGGGCCTGACCTAAAGAATGTAAACACCACGTTACCTCCCTCCACTTCCCTCCCCCCCAGGGGATGCTAATAAGAGAATGCATAAATTAACATAGTCATTTGTTGGTTTCTCCATGTATTCAGTCACCATATATTGACAAACTAGTAAAAGTATTAGAAATACAAAAAATAAAATAATTCTTGAAAGTACTTTGTTTCATTGAATGTCATTTTTTTTCTCTGTTTTGATGCACAGGTGATTCTTGGTTGTAAACCCAGCCCCTTTGCCCTCTGGAATATGACATTCACAGTCCTTCTGATCCTTTAACATAGAAACTGCTAAATCATGCGTTATCCTTGTTTTGGCCCCTCAAATTGTTGCTTCTATCTGGTTGATTTTAATATTTTCTCCATTTCTCCTTGACCTAGGAGCTCTGAAATTTGGCTATAATATTCCTATTTGTCTTGGGATCTATTTCGGGAGTTGCTTGATTGAAGTTTTTTTTTTTTAATTTATATTTTACCCTCTCATTCTAGAATATCAGGGAAGTTTTCCTTGATAATTTCTTGAAGATGGTGTACAGGCTCTTTTTTTAAACATAGCTTTCAGGTAGTCCAATATTTAAAAACAGTATTTCTCCTGGACCAATTTTCCATATCAGTTCTTTTTCCCATGAGATATTCCACATTGTCTCCTACTATTTCTTTCTTTTCTTTTTCTTTTTTCTTGATTTCTCATGAATTCACTAGCTTCCAGTTGCTCAATTCAAATTTTTCAGGGATTATTTTCTTCAGTCAGCTTTTGTACATCCTTTTCCATTTGGCCAATTCTACTTTTCAATGCATTACTGGATCTTCTCATTGTCAAAATTTATCTGCCCCATGCACATTTGAAGACCACTTAAAAATATTGTGATGTCAACAATATTGTTATTTGGCATGCTAAGTCTTCTTTTTTTCCACTTTCTCACTCCATTCTTAAATTTCCAACTTTCTCTTCATTATATCCTCAGGTCCTCCCTCTCCCATCATTATCAAAACTTGCTCTCATGTAAAACTCTGTTATTAGTCATTTGTATAAATGAATGAATGAATCAATAAATATTTATTGAGTAGATACTTTGCATCAAACATTGTGTAAACCTCTGGATATGCAAAAAGAAGCAAAAGACAACCCTTGTCCCACCAAAACTCATAATCTAATGGATAAAGTGACAAGGAAACAAATATATACAAAGCAAGCTATGTACAGGATAAATAGAAAATAATTAATAGTGAAGGAAATAGAATTAAGAGGGCTTGGGAAAGGCTGACAGTAAATAATGAGATTTTAATTACTACTTTAGTTGAAACTTAAAGGAATCAAGGAAGATCACTAGGCAGAGCAGAAGATGGAGAATATTCCAGGCATAGGGGTGGGGATGGAAGGTAGCCAGAAAAAAATGCCTAGAACAAAGAGAAAACCTATCTTAAATTAACGTAAGTAATATTCTCTCTTAATGGATATTTTCATTTTTATACAACACTCTCTTTAGAAAAGAATTTATCTCCAGTTGGAGAAATTTCAAATGTTAAATACAAAGTCAGGGAATAGGCTTGAACAGTGGAGACTTCCTAATATGGTTGAGATCCTACTGTTCGGCTATGACTATTTTAACCAAGTGTAAAGCCAGTCTAGGAGTATTTTATTTTCTATATCTCCCATATCCCCTGTGCTTGGCTAATGAACTTGTCTGTGTGAATGCATTCACAATTCAGGTATTATATGTTTAAATTGAATCATTTTGGGTAAACAGCCCAAACCTAAACACATTAGCAATGGTAAGAATTCTGAACATGGTGGAGGATTGGACATTGATGAGGCAGTATGCTACAGGAGAAAGAGTACGGGGCTTCAGGTTAAGACACTTTAATTTGATTCTTTGGTGTGATAAGAATTATGAATTTTGAGGTAGAATATTTGACATATATAAGTCTCTGTTTCATCATCTGTAAAATGATTTTATTTCAAATGTTATAGCTTTATAAAACTTAAAGTACACACACACATATATGTTATTACTATTCCTCTTATCCTATAAATCATATATTAATAATTATAATAATAATATACAGCATGATGATCTATAAACCCTTAAATATGAATGAATAATGGCAGCATAGACACTTTTCATAGGAGTTTCTATCTGAAGTTTGTTGAATAAAATACTGAGTACTTTAATTACTACCATTTGTTGTTCATATTCTGTTTGTGTTCTTTTCATCATTGTCATCATCATCATCATCATCATCATCATCATCATCATCATCATCATCATCATTCCTCATTGTCTTTTTATCCCTAGCATGAATCACAGAGCCTGGGACATAGCACATATTTAATAAATGTGTCTTGAATTAAATATTTGCAAGGAAAGCACTTTGGAAACCATAAAGCACAGTTCAGATATGTTGTTACCACTGAGAAAAGAGGGTCCTTTTAGCATCCAATGTATTTCAGAGGTAGAATGTTTTGTGGTAATTTTATTGAAGACAGGGTCTCATCTTTGTCTTTGTAATGATAAGGACTTAATCTGAGATTCTGTGCAATTCTGTGATAGCCATCGACTGTAATTTAGTGAAGAAAAAAAATTAGGGCACAGTGTAGTAACTGGGGGAGGCTTTTTCATAAGACATTGAAATACAGAGAAAGCTGACAACAAATTTATGATACCGTACAGAAACAAATAATCTTAACATGGGGTTAAAAAGAATAATTACTTTGTAGAGTAAGATACGAAATTATTTTCTTTCTCCCTTTTGTAGTTTTACCCTTGATGAGTTCCTCACTGGCTTATGATTTTCCATTGTCTGTAACTGTTGTCCCATTACTTTTCTCCATATGCAACCACATGTTCTATAGTCTGAGTTCCCCACTCCCTTGCCAGCACCATAATTTTTCCACACAATCAACTGGATGTATCACAATATGTGAATTTCCTTTTAAGACTATTTGATCCAGGATATATTTTGCAACTGATTTCCTGGAAATAAAAATGACTTATTTGAGATCTTTTAGTCTTTACACCCTTTCTTCTATCAGCTCATTCCTAGAAACACAGATTCTTTTCCTCATCCTTCCATCACTACCTCTTTCTCTTTTTCTCCTTCCTTCCTTCCTTCCTTCCTTCCTTCCTTCCTTCCTTCCTCCCTCCCTATCTACCTAGCTTCCTCTTTCTTTGTCTCTTTCTCTTTCTCCTCTCTCTCCATCATAAGATTAGTGCATTTAGAACATGAAATGAGTTCTAAGATAATCTACTTCAAACTCTTCATTTTACTGATGTGTAAACAGAATCCCAAAGAGAGAATGTGATTTGCCCAAGACCATGTGGGAATTAAGTGACTGAGATCGAGTTTGTCCCTTGGTACTCTTATTCCAAGGTGGAGAGCTATTACAGTGGATAGATTCCCCGGCCTGGAGTCAGGAAGACACATCATCCTGAGTTCAAATGTGGCTGTAAATCTTACTAGATGTGTAAATCTGGGAAAGTCATGTAACCCTGTTTACCCCAATTTCTTTCTATATCTTTGCCAGAAATACCCCAAATGGCATCACAAAAAGGTTGGACATGAATGAAAATGACTGAAAAATAACATAGTTTTTTTGTTTTATTTTTGTTTTGTTTTAACTTTTTGGTCTTTATTAATTTGTTTGTTTACTTTTAGTTTAAAATATTCAGTTTCACAATTCTTTGAGTTTCAAGTTTTTCCCCCTCCCTCCCCTTCCCCCCCGTGGTAGTATACGATCAAGTTTAGGATCTGCAAATACTTTCACACTAGACATTAGTCTGGTTATAAAGAAGATTTGTATTGGATGGAATGAACAATGGGAAAGAGGAAACAAAATCATACAAGAAAAAGAGAGCAGGGGCGGCTAGGTGGCGCAGTGAGTAGAGCACCGGCCCTGGAGTCAGAAGGACCTGAGTTCGGATCCACCCTCAGACACTTAACCCACACAAACAAAAACCTAGCCATGTGACCTTGGGCAAGTTACTTAACCCCAATTGCCCTAAAAGGGGCGGCTAGCCGGCGCAGTGAGTAAGAGCAGAGCTGGCCTCGGAGTTGGGATGACTCCAGATCAAATCCGGCCTCAGAAAATGAGCACCCACGCATAAATAATGACTAGCCGTGTAACCTTGAGCAAGTTACTTAACCCCAATTGCTTTAAAAAAAAAAAAGAGCAGGTATTTTGCTTCAATTTGCATTCAAACTCTGTTCTTTCTAGTTTTTTCTCTGAATGTCGACATCTCTCTCCATCATGAGTCTTTTGGAGTTGACTTATAACCCTGCATTGCTTAGAAGGGTCCAGTCTATAAAAGTTGGTTATAACACATACATTGTGTCTATAATTGACAACAACATACTCTTATTCCAAAAATAATTATTTTGATTTTTTATTCATCATACATGCCACCTTCAATTTAATAATATGATGTGACATCAAATCATCAGTAACCTTCTCTGGGGTGCATCTCAAAGAGAATTTAACAAGGATGCATCCATATGAATAGAAGTTCAATCTGTGCCTAGTTTATGGCCATTGCTGATGTTATAAAGATGAGTTTATCAATTGTGTTCCATAGTAAAAATGGCAAAATATCTAAAAGAAAGTAGACTAGGTTAATGCCATAAAAATAATGATGATATTGAAGTCAGGGTTCATTTCAGAAGTATTTTGCAAAGTAGATTTTCTTTCCCCTTGAACAGAAAACTATCTAGAATATCTGTGATGCATTGATATAGCCACCTACAATAGAAAGAATGTGATAAGATGACCTTTGGAGTTCTCCTTAAGTCGTAGGACGCATAGTACCTTCTTTTCTGATTATCTAGGAAATGTACACTGAAGATATTTCCTACAGTTTGTTATGGACAGCCTTCAAAACTTAAGAAATCAGTTCACTAGATTAGCATTTTTTGTTGTTTCCAAGACACTCTATCAACATTGACCAGTTTCAGTGACTGTTACAGGAGACTCATGGGCACTGTTATCACATCTCTTTTACAAAGGAAGACAGTAATCAATCACATAGATTCTGTTTCAGGAGGCAGATCAGCAAGTAGACCCTCTCACTTTATATGTTACATTTGGGACTTAAGTACTCAATTTACTGAAAATAGTTAAATCTCATGGAAGAGATAAGAGAGTCCTTCTCATCCATCACTCCTACCCTCTCAGCAGCCATAGCTATTGATTAGCTAGAGATGACAGTTCTAATCACCAAAATCCTTGGGAGTATCAAGTGGTTTAGTGATCAGAAACTGATGGGATTTCATTAATGGAAATAACATAAAGAAGATGAATAACATGTACTTTGCTATGATACCCTAAGGAAAACTGGGACATTCTATAAACTGTATTCTCTCTCTCTCTCTCTCTCTCTCTCTCTCTCTCTCTCTCTCTCTCTCTTTCTCGCTTTTTCTCTCTCTCAATATAAAATATATGAAATAATAAATATATATTATCAAAATTTAAATATGAACATATTGGATAAATTACACTATAAACATATTAAATCATATATAAGATATAAATATATAATATATAAAACTATTTTGTATATAATTATTATTATTGGTTTGTGAGCTCCCTGAGACCATAGACCATCCTTTGTTATTGTCTAAATTGCCTAATACTTAGAAAACTGCACACACTATATGTTTAATGAATCATTTAATATATTAGATATGAGGAAATAGTTCAAGAAAAGTTGAAAGATTTGCCCAAGATCATAAGATGGGTAGAGTCAGAAGTGAAATTTGCACCCAGTTGATCTGATTTTAAGTGAAATAATCTTTCCATTATAGCTTGCTGCCTTTTTTTGATAAATGTTTGTTGACTAGAAATAAAAAAAATGAATGAAGGGCCTTTTAGGGAAGAGGCTGTGAAAGGGGGGAGAGAGGGGGAGAGAGGGAGAGGGAGAGAGAGAGAGAGAGACTGAATCAGGATCCCAGATATGAGATAAAAGTGAGCTTGATTGGTTGGTCATTGTACTTTGTTCCTCAGGAGGACCAAAGAATCAAGTTATAATGTGTTTGACTGTGACTTATCAGACTAATACAATCTCAGAAAGCTCAACCACACATCAGGGACAAATAGTCTATGTGAACTTTTATAGTGGATTCTCCAAATTTTTGCATTTTGTGTTTATTTTGAGCTACTTCAGCTGTGCTTTACTCATACAACACAGAACCTTCTCTGATGAGGGCATACCATGATGGATGGTATCTCTCATGTCACACAAACAATTCAAAAGTTTTTAAGAGAGACCTTGAGAGTGTTTTTGTTTTGCTTTTTCTGACCAGAATGTGAGTGCTTGCCCTGTGTGACTTTTCCACAAAATAGTCTTTTTGGCAAATGTACTTTTGTAATTTGAGCAATGTAGCCAGTCCATAAGGATTGTGCTCTCTGTAGTAGTTTGAATACTTGGTAATTTAGTTCAAGAAAGGAACTCAGAGTTTGGTACCTTATTATGTCAGGTGATCTTCAAAATCTTCCTAAGACAATTCAAATGGAAGCAGTCTAGTTTCCTGCCAAGCGCTGGTATACTGTCCAGGATTCACAAGCACACTGCAATGAGGTTAGCACAGTAGCTCTGTGGACCTTTAGTTTAGTAAGAATTGTAATACCTCTCCTCTCAAACACTTTCTTTCAGAGCCTCTCAAACACTGAGCTAGTTCTGGCAATGTATATGTCATCCTCAGTATCAATATGGAAAGTATACTATCAAGGTAAGTCAACTTATCCACAGGATTCATACTTGTCCATTTAAATTATGAAATGAGAGTCAACAGCCTGACTGAGGAAAATAACACCTTAAAAATAGGCTAACTCAAATGGCAAAGGAGGCCCAAAAGGGCAATGAGAGAAGAATGCCTTAAAAAACCGAATTTTCCAGATGGAAAAAGAATCTCAAAAGCTCACTGAGGAGAAACATTCCTTCAGAATTAGACTGTAGCAAATGGAAGTTAGTGACTTTATGAGAAATCAAGATGTTGTTAAACAGATCCAAACAAATGAAAGAATAGAAGGCAATGTGAAATATCTCATGGGAAAAACCACTGACCTGGAAAATAGATCCAGGAAAGATAATTTAAAAATTATTGGACTCCCTGAAAGCCATGATCAAAGAAAGAACCTAGAAGTCATTCTTCAATAAATTCTCAAGGAAATTTTTCCTGATGTTTTAGACCCAGAGGGCAAAATAGAGGTTGAAACAATCCAGAGAGCACCTCCTGAAAAGATCCCAAAAAGAAAACTCCTAGGAATATTATAGCCAGGTTTCAAAATTCCCAGATCAAGGAGAGAATATTACAAGCATCCAGGAAGAAACAATTTGAATATTGTGGAACCACAGTCAGGATAACACAGGGTCTGCCAGCTTCAACACTGAGGGATGGAAGGGACTGGAATATGATATTCCAGAGGTCAAAGGAACTGGGATTAAAACTAAGAATCACCTCCCTAGCAAAACTGAGTATTATGTTTTAGGGGAAAATATGGTCATTGAGTGGAATAGAGGACGTTCAAGTATTCTTGAAGAAAAAAACTAGAGTTGAATAGAAAATTTGACATTCAGATACAAGAAGCATGAGAAGGTAAACAGGGAAAAGAAATCATAAGGAACTTATCAAAGTTGAACTATTTACATTCCTATATGGAAAAATGATAATTGTAACTGATGAAACATTTTTAAGTATGAAATTATTTAAAGGGAATTGAAGGCATATGAATACATACGTGAATGTGTGTATATATGTTGACAGGTATACATAGATAGAGGGCACAGGACCAATGTAATAGGAAGGGATGATACTAAAAAGGAGAAATTAAGAGGTGAGAGAGGAATATAATGAGAGGCGATGGGGAGAGAAAAAATGGGGTAAACTATCTCATATAAAAGAGGAAAGGGAAAATGGTTACATTGTAGTGGAAGAACAGGAAAGCTAAAGGGAATGGATCAACCTTATTTGCATTGAATTTGGCCCAGGAAGGGAATGACATACACACTAAATAGAGTATCTCACCCTATAGGAGAGTAGGGAGAAGGAGATGCGGCGGGGGGGGCTGATGGAAGGGAGTGTACGCTAGGGGGGGAGGGAAGTTGGAAGCACCCACTTTTGAAAAGAGACAGGACCAAAGTAGAGAATAGAACAAGTGGGAGATGAGATAGGAGGGAGGAAAATATAATCAGTCTTTTATAATATATCTACTATGGTAATGTTTGGCATTAGCTACACACATACAACCTATATTGAAATGCTTATCTTCCCAGTAAGGGTTGGTGGCAAGGGAGGAAGGGAATGAATCTGGAATCCAAAATTTTAAAACCAAATGTTTAAATATATCTTTATATCTATATCTATATACATATCTATATCTATATCTCCATCTACAATTATTAATACTATTTTACATGTAATTGGGAAATGAGATATACAGGAACTGGGGCATAGAGATCCACCATGCCCTACTGGAAAAGTCGAGGAGGGTATGGGGAAAATATGGGAGAGAGCAGATTGGAGGAGGGGATATCCTGTGGGACCGCTATTTTAGGGTGGTGGGTAGCGGAAAAACAGGGAGAAAATTTGTAACTCAAAATCTGGTGGAAATGAATGATATAAACAAGAAGTTAATAAAGCATTTGAAAAAAAATAAATATTTGTCCATTTGTATTTCTTGAAATATATTGCCTAGGCTCTTTTTGTGTTCATGACTTTCAGGTAACCCCAAAATTCTTAAATTATCTCTCCTTGACTTTTTCTAAGTCAGCCCTTTCTTCAAATGAGATATTTCATTTCACATATTCTTCTATATTTTCATTCTTTTGGCTTTGTTTGATTGTTTTCTGGTATCTCATGGAGCCATTAGCTTTCGTTAGCCTAATCTAATTTGGAATAAAATATTTTCTTCAGCTAGCTTTTTTACCTCTTCTTCCATTTCACCAATTCTACTTTTAAAGGAGTTTTCCTCTTCAGCAGATTAAAAAAAAATTAATTTTTAGTTTTTAATGTTAACCTTTTATTAGGTAAGACAGACTTATAAAACCAACTGAATGTGTTTGTTATTCATTCTTTGAGCCAAATATGAGAAGAGTAAGGTTCAAACAATGTTGGCCTCCGTCCCTTCTTTCACTTTACTGTAAAAGCTCTTTGCACCACTTCATGTGATGGGATTTACCCTTTTCTGTCTCCTCCTTTCCTCTTCTCACAATACCATCTTTTTTCACCCTTTAATTAATTAATTTTTTATCATTGCATCAAAGTCAATTTATACCCACATCATGTGTCTGTGTATACTCCTAAATACCATAATAAAGATTCAATTCTCAAGAGTTACAACTATCATCTTCCAATGTAAGCATTAAACAATGTAAGTTAAAACTTGTTGAATAATCTTTTTGTCCCCTTTCTTGTTTACATTTTTATGCTTCTCTTGAGTCATATTTGAATATTGAATATTCTGTCCAGCTCTGTTTTTTTTTTCCCCAATCAGGAAAGTTTAGAAGTTCCCTATTTTATTGAATGTCCATCTCCTTCTCTGAAACATTATGCCCAATATTTCTGGGTACTTGATTTTTGGTTGAATCTAAGCTCCTTTGCCTTCCAAAATGTCATATTACAGGCATTCTGATTCTTAAATGTAGAAGCAATTAGGTCTTGCATAATCCTGACTGTCCTTCCATGATATGTAATTTGTTTCTTTCTGACTGCTTGCAGCTTTTTCTACTTGACCTGATCATTCTAGAATTTGGCTACAATAATTTTTGGCATTTTCATTTTGGGATTTCTTTGAAGAGATGACTGGTGAATTCTTTTAATGAATATATTTTCTCTCTGTTTCTAGGACCTCGGGGCAGTTTTCCTCGATTTTTTTCTTTGAAAAACAAAATGTTGTCCAGGCTGATGGATGTGTGTGTGTGTGTGTGTGTGTGTGTGTGTGTGTGTGTGTGTGTGTGTGTGTGTGTGCTTGTTTGTTTGTTTGTTTCTCTCACCATGGCTTTCAGGTAGACCAATTATTTTTAAATTACCTCTCTTGGGTCTATTTTCCAGGCCAGATGTTTTTCCACAGATATATTTCACATTTTCTTTTAAATTTTCATTCTTTGATTTTGTTTCATTGATTCTTGAAGAATATTTAGCTTCCAAGTGCCCAAATTTTTAGGAAATTGTTTTGGACAGTTCTAATTTCAAGGAGTTCTTCTCTTTAGTGACTTTTTGTATTTCTTTTTCCATTTGGACAATTCTTCTTTTTTAAGGAGTTGTTTTTTTCAGTGTATTTTTTTCCATTTGGCCAATTGCATATTTTAAAGGAATTGTTTTCAACAATCAACATCTGTTCTGGCTTTTCCAAGGTATTTATTCTTTCTTGCATACCTATCATTTCTTTCCACACTTTTTCTTCTACCTCTCTTATGTGACTTTTAAAACCCTTTTCAAGTAGTGGTTTTGGTCTTGAGACTAGTTCATATTTCCCTTTGAGGTTTCAGATGTTGGTATATTGACAATTTGTCCTCTTCTGAGTTTATGTTTTGATCTTTCATTTCCCCATAGAAAGAATCTATGATCAGTTTTTTTTTTCTGCTTCTTGTTCATGATATTTGACTATTTCCTGGCTTTTAAAGTTGAGCTCTTCTGCCTGAGCACAGAGGGCATTATCCCAAGTTTCTTGTGGTAGGCGCCAGGGACCTGGTTATGGCTTTGTGGGCTGGGGTCTCAAGTGCTGGCACCTGGAGGCTATAGGGGTTTAGCATATTACCTGGCATGGAGCTTGGATTCCAGTGGTGGTGTCTGGCTTGTGCTGAGTCCAGTTGGGGTTTTTCTGCATTTCCCCAGGGCTACATTGAAGCACATGGAGGTCTGGCCTCTGGAGGATGCCTGCTTACCAGGGGCTATGGTGGCACAGGTAAGGATTCTCTGAGCTGAATTCTGCCAGTTTCCCGGGCTATGCTAAGGCACACGTGTGTCCTGGTATTGTCATTTGGCTGCTTCACCCTATTGTGGCTCATGATTTCCTGCTGGTTTACTCAGATGGGGATTGCTGCTGGCTTGCTAGAAGGGCTCCTGTCCTAGAATGTCTCCCTTTTTACTCGAGTGAAATGGACCTTTCTTGCTGAACCTCCAGGTTTCCCAGGCTAGATGATTGCTTTACTTTTTCTTTCTGGTAGCTCCACTGTTTCAGGATTATACTAGGCAGCTTTTTTTTCTTTTTAGGTCAATATGGAAGAGTGACAGAAATTTACTACTTTCTATGTCATCTTTGCTCCCAAAAAATCCTTCATTAATTTTTTCTGCCTCTTTTACATTTGGTCAT
Organism: Gymnobelideus leadbeateri; assembly: GCA_011680675.1. Classification (NCBI taxonomy): domain Eukaryota; kingdom Metazoa; phylum Chordata; class Mammalia; order Diprotodontia; family Petauridae; genus Gymnobelideus; species Gymnobelideus leadbeateri. The sequence goes on from WOXC01001830.1 coordinate 76,835, forward strand.
TTAAAACAACAACAAGAAGAATGATATTTTCTCCACTATGTGCCCCTTTTAGCAATCTGTTGAATCTCTTTTCTTAATTTTATTGTACCACTCTCATTTCTTTCCTCAATTTTTCCTCTACCTCACTTAGTTTTTTTTTTTAATTTGTAAATTTATTTATTTATTTCTAATTTTCAACACTAATTTCCACAAGATTTCGAGTTACAAATTTTCTCCAATCTCTCCTGTACCTTCCACCCCAAGATAGCGAGCCAACTGTAAACCCCTTCCCCCATTTTGCTTTCTTTTATATCCTCCCCCATTGCTCCCCCCTAACAGTCTAATAGGGCAAGATGTATTTCTGTACCCCAGTGCCTGAATATCTTATTTCTCAGTTGCATGTGAAAAAAATTAACATTTGTTTTTAAAACTTTGATTTCCATATTCTTTCACTTCTTCCCACCTCACCCAGCCCCACATGGATGAGAAGTAATTCAATGTAGGTTGTACATTTGTAGTTATGCCAAAAATAACTAAATAAATATATTTAATAGTAACTATTTTGTGAAAGACTAACTATATTTCCCTCCATCCTATCCCACCCCCCCCCCACTTATTCTATTCTCTTTTTTGACCTTGTCTCTTTTCAAAAGTATTTATGTCTGACTGTACTCTCCTCCAACCTTTCTTCCCTTCTATCATTCTCCCTCTTATCCCCTTCCCCCCTACTTTCCTGTAGGGTAAGATACCCAATTTAGTGTGTATATCATTCCCTTCTTAAGCCAAATTCAATGAGAATAAGGTTGACTAATTCCTTTTCACCTTCCTGCTCTTCCCCCTATTGTAACAGTTTTCTCTTGACTCTCTTATGTAAGATAAACTACCCTATTCTAGCTGCCCCTTTCTCCTCCTGCCAATATATGCCTCTATCACCTCTTAATGTTATTTTTAGATATTATACCTTCATATTCAACTCATCCTGTGTCCTTTGTCTAAGTATCCGTGTACACACATATATACACTCACATAGATATTTATACACACATGCACCCTCCTATATATGCATATATGTATGTGTACATATATACATGTACATATATACACACATATACCACACACACACACACACACACACACACACACACACACACACATTCCCTTCAACTATCCTCATACTGAGAAAAGTCTCTTGTATTACAATTATAATTTTTCAATGTAGGAATGTAAATAGTAATAAGTTCCTTATGATTTCCTTATGTTTATCTTCTCATGTTTTTCTTGCTACTTGTATTTAAAATTTTAATTTTCTGTTCACCTCTGGTTTTTTCATCAAGTATGCTTGAAATTCCTCTATTTCATTGAAGGACCATATTTTCCACTGAAGAATTATACTTAGTTTTTCTGGGTAGGTGATTCTTGGTTTTAATCCTAGCTCCTTTGACCTCCAGAATATCATATTCAAAGCCCTCTGATCCCTTAAAGTAGAAGCTGCTAGTTCGTGTTTTATCCTGATTGTGTTTCTACAATACTCAAATTGTTTCTTTCTTATTGCTTGTAATATTTTCTCCTCCATTTGGGAACTCTGGAATTTGATTATAATATTGCTAGGAGTTTTCTTTTGGGGATCTTTTTCAAGATTCGATTGGCGAATTCGTTCAATTTCTATTTTGCCCTCTGGTTCTAGAAACATCTGGGCAATTTTTCTTGAGAATTTCTTGAAGGATGATTTCTAGGCTCTTTTAAAATGTAATTTTGATTTTTTAAATTAAATTTTATGTTTATTTTTAATTTATGTCATTCATTTCCACAAGATTTTGAGTTACATCTTTCCCCTACCCACCACTCCAAAACAGTGATCCCATTTTATACCCCCTAGCTCAATTGGCTCTCTCCTACATACTCACCCCTTCCCCTTCTGACTTTCTAGTAGGGCAAGATGGACCTCTATACCCCAGTGCCTGTATATCCTACTTCCCAGTTCCATGTAAAAATAATAATAATTATTATAAAAATAATATTTTTTTAACATTTGATTATAAAACTTTGAATTCCAGATTCTTTCCCTTCCTCCATCGTCACCCACCCTTACTAGGAAGATAAGCAATTCAATATATATTCGACATGCGTAGCTACACAAAACATTTCAATAGTGGATATATTGTGAAAGCCTGTCTATATTTCCCTCTGTCCTATCCTGACCCCTACTTATTCTATTCTCTACTTTTAGTAGTAGGTGCTTCCAACTTCTTTACCCTCCAAGCTGCCCTCTCTTCCATTATCCCCCCTCTCATCCCCTCCCCCCTTACTCTCCTGTAGGGAAAGATACCCTATTTAGTTTATATGTCATTCCCTCACTAAGCCAAATTCAATGAGAGTAAGGTTGACTCATTCCCTTTTACCTTCCTGTTCTTCCCTTCCATTGTAACAGTTTTCCCTGGCCTCTTTTATATGAGATAATTTACCCCATTCTGTCTCTCCCCATTTCCTCTCATTATATTCCTCTCTCACCTCTCAATTTTACCTTTTAAGTATCATCCCTTCCTATTCAATTGGTCCTGTGCCCTTTGTCTATGTATTCCTGTACACATACATACACACACACTCACATATGTATTCATACACCCATATACCCTCCTATATAGACATATATGCATATTATATAAATATAAATATACACACGCACATTTATATTCCCTCCAACTATTATCGTACTGACAAAATTTCCATAAGTTATAATTATTGTTTTTCCATGTAGGAATATAAATCATTTGACTTTGATAAGTTCCTTATGATTTCTTTTCCCTGTTTAGCTCCTCATCCTTCTCTTTATTATTGTATCTGAATGTCAAATTTTCTATTCATCTCTGTTTTCTTAAATAATAATGATTAAAAGTTCTCTATTTCATTGAATGACCATATTTCCCCCTGAAACATGATACTCAGTTTTGCTAGGTAGGTGATTCTTGGTTTTAATCCCAGCTTGTTTGACCTCTGGAATATCATATTCCAAGACCTTTGATCCCTCAACGTAGAAGCTGCCAGATCCTGTGTTACGCTGTTTGTGTTTCCACAATATTCAGTTTCTTCTTAGCTGCTTGTAATATTTTCTCCTTAATCTGCGAATTCCTTAACCTGGCTATAATATTCCTAAGACTTTTCCTTTTTGGGATCTTTTTCAGGAAGTCATCAGTGGCTTCTTTCAACCACTATTTTGCCCTGTGGGTTATAAAATATTAGGGAAAATTTCCTTGAGAATTTATTGAAGGATGATTTCTAGGTTCTTTTTTTTTTTTTTGATCATGGCTTTCAGGTAGTCCAATAATTTTTAAATTATCTCTCCTGGATCTATTTTCCAGAGCAGTGGTTTTTCAACGAGATATTTCACATTGCCTCCTATTTTTTTTTTTCATTTCTTTGGATCTGTTTTATAGTGTCTTGATTCCTCATAAAGTCACTAGCTCCATTTGCTCCAATTTAATTCTGAAGGAATCATTCTCTTCAGTAAGCTTTTGAGATTCTTTTTCCATCTGGAAAATTCAGCTTTTAAAGGAATTCTTCTTCTCATTGGCTTTTTGAGCCTCTTTTGCAATTGAGTTAGTCTATTTTTAAGGTGTTATTTTCTTCAGGCAGATTGTTGACTCTTTTTTCTTGATTTTCTTGCATCTTTCTCATTTCTCTTCCCAATTTTTCATCCACTTCTCTTATTTAGTTTTCAAAATCCTTCTTAAGCTCCTCTATGTCCTATAACCAATTCATATTTTTCTTGGAAGCTTTTGGTGCAGAATTTCCAATTTGTTGTCTTCCTCTTGTTCCATGCTTTGATCCTTTTTTGTTCCCCAAAATGGAATCCAAAGTTGGATTCCTGGGCTTGCCTTGCTTCCTTTGCTTGCTCATGTTGCAACTCAATTTCTTGACTTTTGTGCTTTTTGCCACAGTAGAACTCTGCTTCCAGAGAGGAGAGCTTTGTCCCAAATTGCTGGGGTTTTCAAAGCTGCCGGAGGTATTAGTTGTGTGCCCTCTCAGAAGCCTCCACTGTCTCTAGCACAATGGTCACATACCCCAGGACCTCCACCCTGTACAGCAATCCAGAACCAAGCAGGTTAAAGCAAGAGTGATTATCCCTCAGACTGGTCACTTGGCCCCCCACAATCTTCAGGCTAAGAATTCTGAAGCAGCCATGTGGCTGCAACCACTGGGCCTCAGCCACTTCTTCCTCTGGCAGCAGAGGCTGGACCACATTCCCAGACCCCCTATTCCCAAAGTCCACTGACCTCTTACTTTATCTTTGGCCTATATGGGTTGATAATTCTAGAAACTTCCACAGCTGCTGGTGATTCACTCTCCTGAAGTCTCTCCAGCTGGGGCTTGAGTTGCAACATGAGCCAGCAAAGGAAGCAAGTTCATGGCCACCCTGAAACTAAAACCAGGACTCAGGCAGGTCTGGGCTCCACTCCCACTGTGCTGCAATGGACCCTTCCTCCCAGCCTGCTGATAGAGCCACACTGATATGTGATAAGGACATGATCCTTCAGGGATCAGGTGAATATGTACGCAATCATTAACCAATCTTGAAGCCATTGACCATTTATTTAATGTTGAAGTCAATCCCTCTAAAGCCAAAATTCCAAATTCAGAAAAGGTTTTGAATATCATTAGGCTCCTCTTCTGTGACAAAACAACTACTCCTAATTCCATTCCAGCTGAGATTTATGTCAGTTGGTCAACTGCTCTTACAAAAGCTTAAGGAAACCTTCTAGGTTATATGGCAAGAGGAAGTTATCCCCAAGAGGATCAAAGATTTGGCATTAACTGTTCTTACAAAAGCTGATGGAAATCTTCTGGGGTATATGGCAAGAAGAGGTTATGCCCCAGCAGATCAAAGTATGCCTCTATTGTTCATCTATTAAAAGAAACTGAAATAGGTTATCTTCTGACAACTACAGGAAGGTTTCTCTTTTTTTCACTGCAGGCAAGATTATTGACGGAGTTGTATTTAATTAGCTGATTCTTCAGTTGGAACATAGTTATCTACCCCAGAGCCTGTGTGGCTTCAAAAAGAACTGAGGAACAGTCAAGCTGTTATTTGGTGCCTCATAATTTCAGGAGAAATGTCAGGAGCAGAACAGAGGTCTGTACGCAACATTAATCGATCTAACCAAGGCTTTTGATACTGTCAATTGTAAGGGCCTATGGAAGATTATGGAAAATTTTTGTTGCTTAAAATATATCATCAATTTTAGGTGTCATTTTCACGATGGCATTCTCGTGCAGGCTCTGGATAATTGATGATGCGCTCCTACTTTCTCAGTCATGAATGACATGAAGTAAGTGGTGTGATTGCTCCCATGTTTTTTAGCATGATGTTTTTCATCAGTGTTGTCACATGTCTTCAATGAGGATGAAAGCAGCACTAAAGTCAGCTACCACACTGATGGTAAATTATTTAATATAAAAAAGATAAGATTAAAATGGAGGGAGAGTTGATGCATGTTTGTAGATGATTATAAAATCAATGCAGCCTCTTGAGGCTGAGATACAAAAAATATGGAACAATTCTCTGTTGCTTGTGCAGGTCACTTGGTCTGATCAGTCTCACTCAGGTACATTTTACCTTCACCCCCTATATAGCACAAAACACAACAAGCAACTGACCAATACTGCACTGCATTCCGAGTTATCTGAATGCATGTTAAATGAAAACAGCTGTTGGCAAGTGTGGGACTGATGAGAAAAATAAATTTCATAAAGAGGAATTCCCATATGAAGAGTCCCCAATACTGATGAAGTAATAGTTACCACTCTCTCCAAAAGAGAAACTTTCTGACAATTTTCACTCTAGGTCTTCAGCAGAATTGTTTCTATTCATTCTTATTCACTTTTCCTCATGATTATAGTTTATGAGTGTACTCCATTATTTGAGTTCTTTTTTGTTCTTTAGTTTGCATTTTATCAATATTAGTTTCCATTTTTTTATCCATTTTACTAAGTTGTCTTATAAAATTTCAGTAAATTAATGTTTCAATACTTATTCACATATTTTCTATTGTGAGATATGTTGCTTTTTTTCCTTCTTTTTTTTGAAATTATATATTATATTCTTTGGTTCACTACTCCATAGCTGAAAAGGAGCTAAGAGGTCCTTTATTTAAACTTTCTTACTTTATACCTCATTACACTGCTGAGGAATAGTATAGCATATTAATGGTATGGCACAGTAGTTAACAGTGTGGTTGATCTTGAATTAGAGAACAAGGCTTCAAATCCTAGCTCTTTACTTACTACCTTTGTAACTTTGAATGATTTATTTTAACCATGCTAGACACAAGGTTATAATTATTTCCTATAATCTTAGGTCAGATTCCTCATCTGCAAAATAAAATTGTTGAATTACATGGTATTGGGGATCCCTCACAAAGCCAAATTCATGATATTATCACCTTGGTACAAGACCATCTTTTGAAACATTTACTATGTTATGGCCCTGGACAGTCAGCTAATCTTTAAGTATCATGAGTAAGGTCTCTAATATTGTAAAAATTTAAAACTAACTGCATTGATAGAAGGAATCTCCTCCCTGAGAGTTCCCTATTCCAATGAAAATCACAGATCTCATAGGGAAAATAACATTATTATTGAAGCTATTGCGAAATACTTTCAGTGATCATAACATTTAAAAATAGTTATGTCATCCATTTCTTCTACTGGGGGAAAATGAATTCCCTAAAAGTCATTTTATGTTTATTCTAGCAGCATGATTCAATGAATGAATATATTATCAATAGGATTATTGAATGAGCATAGCTTCTAAGGAATATAAAATCAAGCCAGAGTGATCATAATAGCTTATATTTGTGTATTATGTTGCAAATGCCAAGTGTTGTAAAATACATATTGAAACACAGTCAAGATGGAGAAATAGAGGAACTCACATGAACCCTCCTAAATTTCCCTCCAAATTATTTCAAAATAATAGCTCAAATTGTATTCTGAAGAGATGGAGTCAACCAGAATGAAACTATCTTCAAGCCAAAGAAAAATTATGAGGTTGGCAGGAAAGGTCTGTCAAACTGGAGTGATGGTCAGGGTCAAAGAAAAGTACAGGACTTGTTTCAACAATGCCAGCAGCAGTCAACAGAGGTGGCAGCAGCACGGCAACTACAACTGTTGCCAAGCGCTGCCTCCAGAACTCCTGGCATGAAGATCATAGGGGGAACAAGCAACCATTTAGAGGGTAATCACTCTTAATTTGACCTGCTGGGATCTGGATCACAGTCTTGGGTGGTGGTCCTAGGGTGAGGACTGCTAGCATGCCAGAGCTTGTGATAGATATAGAGAGGACATCCTCCTCAAAATTCTGACAATAGCTGTGCAAAACTCCAAAAATTTGGAACACAGTTCTTTCCAGTCTGGAAGCAGAGGTCTACCATGGCAAAGAGCTCAAGAGCCAAGTGATTGGCTGGCAACATGACCAAACAACGGAAACAAAGCTAGCAATCCGACTATGGATTCCTTTATTGGGGACAAAGAGGATCAGGAGGAAGAAAACAAAGTCAGAAGTCCTGAAACAAAAGCTTCCAAAAATATGAATTGGTTACAGTCCATAGAGGAGCTTAAGAAGCATTTTAAAAATCAAATAAGAGAAGTGGAGGAAAAATTGGAAAGAGAAATGAGAATGATGCAAGAAAATCAGGAAAAGAGAGTCAACAACCTGACTGAAGAAAATAGCACCTAAAAAAATAGACTAACTGAAGTAGCAAAAGAGAATCAGAAAGCCAGTACAGAGCAGAATGCCTTAAAAAGCCAAATTTTCCAGATGGAAAAAGAATCTCAAAAGCTCAATGAAAAGAATCCTTCCTTCAGAAATAAATTGGAGCAAATGGAAGCTAGTGACTTTATGAGAAATCAGGATACAATTAAACAGATCCAAACAAATGAAAAAAAAAAAAATAGAAGGCAACGTGAAATATCTCACTGGGGAAACCACTAACCTGGAAAATAGATTCAGGAGAGATAATTTAAAAATTATTGGACTACCTGAAAGCCCTGATTAAAAAACAAACAAACAAATAACCTATAAATAATCCTTCAAGAAATTCTCAAGGAACATTGCCTTGATGTTTTAGAACCAGATGGCAAAATAGAGGTTGAAACAATCCACCAATGATCTCTTTAAAAAGATCCCAAAGAGAAACTTCTAGAAATATTATAGCCAGGTTCCAGAATTCCCAGATCAAGGAGAATATATTACAAGCAGCCAAGAAGAAATAATTTGAATGTTGTAGATACACGAACAGGATAACACAGGATCTGGCAGCTTCTACATCGAGAGATCAAAGGGCTTGAAATATGATATTCCAGAGGTCAAACAAGTAGGGATTGAAACCAAGAACCACCTATCTAGGAAAACGGAGTATTATGTTTCAGGGGAAGATTTGGTCATTCGATAAAATGGAAAATTTTCAAGCATTCTTTTTTTTCCTTTTTGGAGGGCAATTGGGGTTAAGTAACTTGCCCAAGGTCACACAGCTATTGTGTGTGTGTGTGTGTGTGTGTGTGTGCGCGCGCGCGCGCGTGTGTGTGTGTGTGTGTGTGTGTGTGTGTGTGTTAAGTGTCTGGAGTCAGATCCAAACTCAGATCCTCCTGACTCTGGGTCTGGCACTCTACTCACTGCACCACCTAGCTACCCCAAACTTTGAAGCATTCTTGATTAAAAAAAAAAAACAGAGCTGAGAAGAAAATTTGACATACAAGAAGCAAGAGAAAGCATGAGAATGTAAACAGGGAAAAGAAATCAAAAGGAACTTATCAAAGTTGAACTATTTACATACTTATGAAACTTTTCTCAGTATTAAAATAATTGAAGGGAATATAAATGTATATGTACACATACATACATACATATTTCTATATAGGAGGGTATATGGCCATATGAATATATATGTGAGTGTGTGAGAGAATATATATGTGAATATATATATGTGTACTGTTATACATAGAAAGAGGGCACAAGACCAATTGAATAGAAAGGGATGAAACTTAAAAGTGAAATTGAGAGGTGAGAGAGGAATATAATGAGAGGAGATGGGGAGAGATAGAATGGGGTAAATTTAAATGAAGCATTTAAAAGAAGCAGTGGAAAACTATTACAATGGATCAGAAGAACAGGAAGGCAAAAGGGAATGAGTCAACCTAACTCTCATTGTATTTGACTTAGGGAGGGAATGACATACATACTAAATAGGGTATTTTGCTCTACATGAGAGTAGGGGGGAAGAGGATGATAGGGGGTATGATGGAAGGGAGGGCACCTTGGAGGGCAAAGAAGTTGGAAGCACCCACTTTTGAAAAGGGATGGGGTCAAAGTAGAGAATATAACAAATGGGTGTCAGGATAGGAAGGAGGGAATATAGCCAGGCTTTCACAATATATTCACTATGGAAATGGTTTGTGTAGCTACACATGTACAACCTATATTGAATTGCTTATCTTCCCAGTAAAGGTAGGTGATGAGGGAGGAAGGGAAATAATCTGAAATTCAATTTTTTAATCAAATGTTTAAAAAATGTTATTATTAATATTTTACATGCAACTGGAAAATAAGATATACAGGCACTGGGATGTAGAGATCCATCTTGCCCTACTGGAAAGTGAGAGGGGGAATTGGGAAGGATTTATGAGAGAGCAGATTGGGGCAGGCAACATACAGTGGGATCACTCTTTTGGGGTGGTGGGTAGGAGAAAGACGGGAAGAAAATTTGTAACTCAAAATCTTGTGGAAACAAATTTTGTAACCTAAAAATAAACATAAAGTTTAATTTAAAAAGTAAGCTGTTGCTTTGTTATTGATGTTGTTTTGATTTGCCAGAGAAATTCTTCAGGTTTTGAAGTCCCTTTAAGTCTTCCATCTCTGATCATCTTGATCTTGACCAAATATGACAGGGATCATACAACGTGGATTCAGTTTTCTTCTTTTGGTAGCATGTTGGGTCACTCCACTCCATTTATTAAACTGTGGTTACTATCAGTTGCTTCTAGGAACAAATACAAAATCATCTCTGCTCTTTAAAGGCCTCACAATCATGTTTCAGCCTGCCTTTCCAAGGGTATAGCACGTTATTCTCTTTTACTCAGTCAACATAACAGCTGAACTACTTGGCTTGCTGTTTCTATAACACGTAATCCCATTTCTCCTACGTAGCTTTTTACATAAGTTGACTGCTTTCCTAGAATGCATTTCCTCCTCAACTATTCCTTATAGAATCAAAATTTGCCTATAGAAAGTTTGTCCCTATGACCAAGCTGGCAGTGACTTTCCCAATATTTATATTACTTTAATTATAGTTTATTTTACTTTTATATGTACAGGTTACCCTCCTAATAGAATGTAACCTCTATGAGTGTGGGGAGTCTTTTGTCATTAAATCTTTATTCTCAGCAGGCATGACCATTTCTGGCAGATAGTTAGCATTTAATAAAGGTTAGTGAAATCAGCATGTGAAACTCAACCTTGTCCACACCCTCCTCAAAGTCCCAGGATTCTCATGTTGCCAGTAGCTCTCTAAGTAGTCCTGCCTTCTCAGCAATTCTGCTCAAGAAGTCAATGTAAATTTATGTTTCTATTCTGTGCCAAGCACTGGGGATACAAATGCAAAGACAGAGACAATCCATACTCATAATATAATCCATCTAGAGCTAAAAGGAAAGGGATACTATTAGGGACAAGCCCTTCACTGCACACATCAGCAAACTAAGGGAAGAGAGGCTGAGACTTGATCAGGGTTGTGTAGCTAGTAAGTATCTCACGTGGTATTTGATCTCTTGTCCTCTTGAATACTTTTCCAGGGTTCTGGCCTCTGTTCCATACTGCCTTTGAAGAGCTTTAATTCTTTTCTCATAAAACAAACAAACCAAAAAATCTGTTCCCAACCAATTGTCCTTTCAGAAAGGAATCAGTAAACTTTTTGGCACTATTCAGTTCAATTGAGTTCACATCTATTAAGTTGCTAGTATAATCAAAGGATTATATTAAGCACAAGGAAATGAGAGAGAGAGAGACAGAGAGAGATGATATTTTCAAGAATCTTGCATTCTATTGAACACACCATCATGCATAAATAGCTGAGAATAGCTTCTCAAAGCCATTTCCTCCAGATAGGGAGGGGATTGAATATCATGACCATATAACCAGTGAAACAATGCACCGGGTCAGATCTCTTTGGTACTAGCCTCAAATAAGTATGGTATACAGCAGAATGAAAATTGGAAGTGGAATCAGAGAACCTGGTTCAAATCACTTTTCTGTCATCAACTATCTCTATGACTCAGGGCAGATGGCTTGACTTATCTGAAACTCATTTTATTAATCTAAAAATATCAATATGAACTTGATCATATATAAGATTACATATATATGTATGCCTGCATTTATATGTATATATTGTGTACACATATGCATAAATATACATAGATATAATTCATATAAATATGCATGTATTATGTATGTATGCATACTGTGATCCTATGAACTTTAACACAGCTTACCCCTAGGCTTCTAACAACAGAAGAATTGGGAATGAAGTTAGAGGATAATACTGACTAATTCATAAATGAATATTTAAGTGAAGTAGTAATTAATGTGATTTTTCCCTTTAATCTAAAGGGAAGGCTATTTATCATCCCCCCCTCATCAATATAAAATAAAATAATTGTGCAATTAGTAAGAAATTACTTCAAGAGAAACTAATTTGAGTTTCTATTAAGTCCGTTGCTCTGTCAACTGGAATAATAATGATGGAATATCAGGATTAGGTGTACAGGGGGTGGTATTTAATAAGGTCAGTGTTTGTTAAGCAGGTCAATGCACTAAAAACCTAAAATATTGTATTGTGATTAATGACTATAAAGTCCGTAGGAAGAAAAGGAAATAATGTGGAGAAACAGGGCACTGACAAAGAGTGGAATGGTGTGATTGGAGTGGGTGGGTCTGTAATAAGAGCCATGACATTTTTTAACGTCCTAAGTCAGTGGTCTGTAACTTGGTCTAGTTGGTAGTGACTGGGAAAACAAAAAACAAACAAAAAACAACAAAAAAAACAAAACAAAACCTCTTGTCTCCAATCTGGTCCATGTCAGTGGTCTCAGGTCATTTCTTCCAGGCTATGGGAGCATGATCATAGTTGACACCAATTATAAGTCTGGCAAGTGGCCTTGGCAAAAATGGTTAAGATCAATGGACTTCTATGTCCCTTCTAGGTTAGGTCAATGAGGCAGAAACTCTGCACTCTAGTTTCTAAACTTTTCTTGTCATCCCTGAAAAATGGGATATTCCAGTGCTCAAAGTTTCTTCATGGTTCCAGAAAGAGGATATCAAAAGCAATCAATCTGAAATAATCTATTAAGCAACTATTATGTGTCAGGCACTGTACAAAATACTTGACATACAAGGAAGACCAAAGCAGTTCCTGTCCTCAGAGAGCTTACCGTATAATGGAGAAAATGATTTATATGTACAAAATACATATATACAAGGTACAAGGTGATTTTGGAGAGGAAAACTCTGATAGTGGGAAAGAGCTCTAGCAGGCATTCCTGGAGAATAAGGTGGTCCAGCTATTTAGGGTATTAGTTTCACATGAAGACCAACATGGGTTTGTATTTAAAAACTGATCCCTTAATAGAATATGAATCTCTTGAACATTTCTTGTCTTTGCATCTCTAGGGTCAAGGATACATACACAAAGCAGGAACTCAGTTGAAATTTGTTTAACTAAATGAAAAGAATACCTGCATAGCATATAAAGGGAGAAAACAAAAGTCTAATTAAACTACTCTGGATGGTATAAATTTGGGAATAGATGGTATTTGAAGAAAGTGAATCCAATAAACATTTATCTGAACTTAACCTATATTAAGAAAAGCCAAGGGTTCAGGAAAGAAGTGGTAAGAGTTCCTCTATACTCTGCCATGATTACGTTCTACCTAGAGCTCGGAATTCAGTTTTGGGAGCCCTGATTTATGAGGACACTGATAGAATGGAGAGCATGGGGGAAAGGGGGAAAAGGGTGTGACATGCTTTGGATTCATATGACTTGAAAACTACTTGAAATCATTGGGGGTATTTAGCCCAGAGTAGAGGAGAATTATGGGGGAGCATCACTGTTGCCTTTGAGTATTTTTTTTTTTGCTGATACCAAAACATTTATTTAACAAAAATATTACAAGAGCAGCAACAAAGAAAAATAATAACAAAGGGTGTGTGTAAGAGGCATGGGAGAAAAAAATGTGACAAGAGATCTTGATTCTTAGAAGACCAGCACACCAGCAGAGCTGGCCTTGGCCCCAGACCCCTCCCCATTGTCCTTGGCTGCTGGCTTCTCATCCTCACCCATTAGCCCAATATTATGTTTCTCCCTGAAGTCATTCAACTCCCTTCCCTTTGCTTGAAGCTGCTGGGTCAGTGTCTCAATGATCTTTTGAATCTGCTCCTTGTTACCCTCCAAGGCAGGTAGCACCTCTTTGACAGTTCGCTCCACCAGAACCCCCCCAACCATTCGATAGCACTTCCGGGTTGGGTCCACTTCTCTCAGTGTATCTATCACTAGGCTGTGCTCATTCCACTCCATTTCCAGTTCAGCTGCTTTGGATGCCAGGCCTCTCTGTTCCTGCCGAAGGCGGTTGAAGCCAGCAACCACCTGCTCTGCCGACACCGCCCCTTTGCCCGCGCTGCCGGCGCCGCTGCCGCCACTGCTGCTACTCTTGTTAGCCCGGTTGCTGGTCTCCTCCATCTTTACCCGCCCTCTAGGTGTAGGCGCCTTTGAGTATTTAAAAGGCCGGAACAGAGAAGTTGAATTTGTCTTATTCTTTTTAGCCCAAGAGGGCCAGTCAAGAGCAATAAGTTGAAGTCACAAAGGAGTAAACGTAGACTTGATTTCAAGAAAACATCAAGAACTATTGATGTATATGCTAGCTGTCCTATGTATAAAACTCTTTATGAATGTTATCTATGCATTCATTGAGACCATAACCTATGAGGTTATTCACAAGAAGTGAATAGATATTTAGCAATGGACCACTCCTTTCAGTAGAAACATTTTACTAGAGGGGACGTTGTTGTTGTTGCTGTTGTTGTTGTTCCTGCTGCTGCTGCTGTTCTTGTTGTTTTGGGGGTATGGTGATGATGTCTTCAAAAATACTAATTCTGAAAAGCTAAGAATAAGCCATCTCCAAAGAGAAATAGAAACACATGTGATAGATAGTGGATTTTAAAGCTAATCAAATACTTTCTTATCAACAATCTGAGAAGCAGGCAGTATAAATTTTACCACTATTTCTACTCAGTATCAGACATTTCAAGTGACTTTCCCATGGTCATGGAGTTAGTAACAATCAGGACTGAGATTTGAATCAAGGATTAAGATTTAAATCTATTATATTGTCATCATTTTTCATTATATGACACTGTCTAAACATATGGGTTGATTCTCAGTTCTTGGCTTTATTTTAACTTCTTACAAGGCCCCAGTATTTCAGAAAAGACCTTTACTAGATACCAGAGGCATCAAGTGACTATTGGTTTATTGTTAGTTTTTATTTTTTGAAACTAAATCTTTCTCTTTCATCTAGGTTCTAAGTGCAGTGGCCACTCATGGTCCTAATGCGCTACAGATCAAAACAAGTTTTAACCTGCTCTATTACCAGCTTAGGGCAGCTAGGTAGTGCATCAGATAGAGTGCTGGGTTTAGAATCAGGAACGTTTATCTTCATGAGTATAGGTTTAATGAAATACAAAATCTTTCTTGTCCATTAATAGGCCTATGGACCACGTGTTCCTTTTTTCCTCGGAATAAGGGGCCGTATTCCAAAGTCTAAAGATACACAGGTATTTCAACTATGGATTTCTTGTTGCTTTGAACTCTGGCCCAGTTCAAAGCTCTGATACATCCTGGGTCAGATAGAACTCAGGTGAAAAAAATATGCCTTCAAGAAGCTTTATATTGCCTTGGGGAAGGATCTTGCCTAAGGTGAAGCTTACTTAGAGGGAGGTTTGCTTATAGGAAGGCTTTCACACCTTTTGGTGCTGAGCCAAATAGGAACCAAGTCATATAGGTTGTGAGGCCTTCTGGATCTGAGCCTATTAGTTGAAAACAATATATACTGGTAGGTTATTTTACTTTGGGACTCACTCATGGGAAGAATATTTCTTTGTCATCTGGCCACAGGAAACTCTGGGTAGCCATTATTAAGGATCCACCTCCAACTCCCGCTATGTGAACCAAGATGTTGGTGCTCCCAGGTCCCAAAATAATCGGTACCTATTATTTTGTTTAGTCATTTGGGGCCCTGTTTATTGGATTCTTTCTTGGATACTCACTTCTTTCTGCTTATCTGTCTGCATTGTTTGATTAAAATAAGATCATTAACCCCTTTAAAGTTGTCTTTCTTTTAGAAAAACAGATCAAAGAACCTATGTTAGCAGCCTTCCTATGTGCTGATGGTATTGGTCCTACACCCCCACAGCAGCTGCTAGTAGCATTGCTCTAGAGTGAGTTAAAATCCAATCTAAGGCAGTTACTGGTTGTGTGACCCTGGGCAAGTCACTTAATCTTGATTGCCTCAGTTCCTCAAGGGTAAAATGAGATAGAGAAGAAAAAGGCAAAACACTCCAGTATCTTTGTCAAAAAAATCCCAAAACTGAGTCATAAAGTGTCAGTTACAACTGAACAACAAAAGCATTTTGACCTTGATGACTTTCCATTTGTTGAAGCTTGCCATATTAGTTGCCAGACTTAATGAAGACAACCATTTAGGATTAGTCCTAGGGCAGCTCAGAACTCCCAAGTTCATGTAAACCACCAGCTTCAGCCTCCCCAGCAACCAATATTATTGGTGTGCATCACCCTGCTGAGAAAGGTTATTGGATTATATTGTTAATCTATCCTAATTGCTCAAAAATAGTCACAAGCAAGGTGTGGGTTATTGGAAATTTGATTCAGGGTAAAGATGTTAGAGGGCACTAATAGCACTTTGCTATCCTTTAGTTCCTTAGGAAAGTAAAGAAAAAATAATATAGCTCCTACTTGGCAAGAAAGCTTAGTTAAAAAAGGAATCTACCATTTAGCCAGTTAGAGTGGTAATCATCCCTTGATGCCTTTCTCCACTTTTATCATTACCATTACTCTTCATCAAATGAAATCAAGTTTTGTGCTACTTGACCTAAGTGCAGAAAATCCTGAATATGTGTGCATTCACACTCATATATATATATATATATATATATATATATATATATATATATATATATATATGCAGATATATGTGTATTTATATTGTGTAAATGTATGTATATGTATACATATATAAACATACATACACAAATGTATGTGTTATGTATATATGCATATGTATATTTAGTTAAGTTAAAGGTTACCCATAATCCATCAATATCTAGCAAATGAATACAGCATGCTGTAGGACTACACTGCCTGCTTGTCCATTGGCTTGAAGATGCAACTCTCAGGCAGAAGTATTGAATACATGTCACCATCATTTCTATCCCCTTACCATACTGTTGACAAGTGACAACATTTTACAATCTAAATTAGCATACTGAAGGCAGCATCTATGACATGCTCTTCTTATAAGCCCAGAAAATTAAACAGTTCTAATTGGAAAGCCCTCATTTCATGTTTAGTCAATAAGGTGAACAACAGTTTATTTCCTTTCATTTCTTTTCTGGTGGGCCTGAGACAGTCAGTCCCTTTATCTCAATTCCTATATCACCTTGGTGTTGGATAAATGCTATTTCAAAAGTCAACTAATTCTATGTTCGTCGTTTCTTTCTCCTTAAATTAATTCATATTAAGGATCATAGAATTAGGAGCAGAATGGAATTTCGAGGTCATATAACCCAAATCCAACATTTTATAGATGATTAAGTCAAGGCTAGAGAAGTAAAATGATTTGCCTAATGCCATGTGGTAAATGAGAGAGCCAAGGTTTGAACTGAGGTCCTTAGACATCAATTCAATGCTGTTTCCATTGTACAGCCTGTGAAAATATAATGTGTTCTAGCAGAATGTAATGTCCTTGAAAACACCCTTTTTGTATCTTACTTCCTTCCTTCTTTCCTTCCTTCCTTCCTCCCTCCCTCCCTTCCTTCCTTCCTTCCTTCCTTCCTTCCTTCCTTCCTTCCTTCCTTCCTTCCTTCCATCTTTTTCCCTTCTTAGAAATAGAAAAGGTAAATAAAATCACATCTTTTTCATTGATAAGTAATTAGGCATCAAAGGAAGCAACTTGTTCCAGGTGCAAAACAATTATTTGGCAGAGCTGACTTTGGAAACCAGGTCTCTTAATTCTTGACTGAACACTCTTTCCACTATAACATTGGTGACACATATTTATAAATAAGGCATTATCAGATGTTCATCACCTGCACAATTTTTAGGGTCTTTTGGTTCAAGATTCACTAGTGTTCTGACTTTGTAGCAGATGTCTGGCTTCAGTGTTACTAGGTCAAGTACCCTTTTTAATTAATAACTTAACATAGCTCCTACAATATCCTCATGGTGACAAACATTTCCTTCCTTCCATTTCAACTCCCACATCTCTGGGCCAAAAAAAAATTGGCTGATGTCACTGAACTCCTCATCTATGTGAACTCCACTGGCAGAGTGCTATGCCATCATTTATGAAGTGTGGCTGCTAATGCTGATAATCTTTCATTTTCACAATAGCAATATTCATTCCCTCTGGTATAATGCCAGAAGAATGTGAATTTGTCTTATATACATATATATGAATATAAGACAAATTCACATTACTTTTCCTTTATATGTATATACCAATCAAAACTACAGATTTTTTGTTAGCAAATATCAATGAAAATTCAACTGGTCAAGATGGCAGAGTAGAAACAGGACTTCATCAGGGCACTGGTTTTTAGCTCCCCCAATTCATGTAAAAGGTGAATCTGAAGAAACTTTAGAGCTATAGAATCCACAAAATGACACAGAGAAGTCAACCTTCCACTGAGGAGAGCCTGGCAGGCCAGCAACAAAGAACCAGCACAGCACTCTGGGAGCCAAACCAAGCACTGTTTGAGCCTGAGGTCTTAGCCCCAGGGTGGCCTGACCAGCCACTGGCTAGACGGACTTCAGATCACCAGCAGCTGTGGCAGTTTCCAGAATTATCAACCCATAGTTGCCAATGACAACGTGAAAGGTCAGGGCAGTGTGGATTTTATGATCCAGTAGTAGGGACTGTGGTTGGCTTTTGCCCCATGGTGGCCCTGTAGCCACAGACATGTAGCTGCTTCAGCTCCTGGCCTGCTGATTGTAGGGGAACCAAGTGACCAGACCAGTCTGAGAGGTAATTGCTCTTGCTTATTTCTGCTTGGATCTGGATTGTGATCTAGGGTGGATGTCCTGGGATGTGTGACCAGCTTGTCAGAGTGTGTAGAGGTTTTAGAGAGGACACCCAACTAATATGTTCAGCAGCTGAGAAAATCCCAGCATGTGGGATGAAGTTCCCCTGTCCGGGAGCAGAGTACTACTGTGGAAAAAAGCCAAAAGTTAAGTAATTGAGTGGCAACATGAGCAGCCAAAGGAAGCAAAACAAACAGAGTAACCCAACATTACACTACCATTTTCAGGACAAAAAAGGATCAAAACATAGAATTGGAGGAAGACAGTGAAGTCAGAACTCCTGCACCAAAAGCTTCCAAGAAAAATACAAGCTGGTTACAGGCCATAGCAGACTTTAAGAATGATTTTGAAAAGTAAATAAGAGAAATGGAGGAAAAAACGGGAAGAGAAATGAGAACAGTGCAAGAAAATTATGAAATGAGGGTCAACAACCTGACTGAAGAAAACAACACACCTTAAAAATAGACTAACTCTAATGGCAAAAGAGGTAAAAAAAAAGCCAATGAGGAGAAGAATGCCTTAAAAAGCTGACTTTGTCAGATGGAAAATGAATCTCAATAAGAGATTTGAGCAGAGAAGACAATCATTCCTTCAGAATTAAATTGGAGCAAATGGAACTTAGTGACTTTATGAGAAATCAAGATAATATTTAACGGATCCAAATAAATGAAAAAAAATAGAAGGCAATGTCAAATATCTCATTGGGAAAACCACTGACCTGAAAAATAGATTCAGGAGAGATAATTTAAAAATTATTGGACTACCTGAAAGCCATGATAAAAAAAGAACCTAGGAATTATCCTCCAAGAAATTCTCAAGGAAAAATGCCCTGATTTTTTAGGACCAGAAGGCAAAATAGAGGTTGAAAGAATCCACCAATCTCCTCCTAAAAAAGAACCCAAAAGAAAACTCCTAGGAATGTTATAGCAGGGTTGTGAAATTGCCATATCAAGGAGAAAATATTACAAGCAGCTAGGAAGAAAAAATTCAGTATTGTGGAAACACAATCAGGATAACACAAGATCTGTCAGCTTCTACTCTGAGGGACCTAAGAGCTTGGAATATGGTATTCTGGAGGTCAAAGGAGGTGGGATTAAAACCAAGAATCACCTACTCAGCAAAACTGAGTATCATGTTTTAGGGGAAAATATGATCATTCAGTGGAATAGAGGACTTTCAAACATTCTTGATGAAAAAACCAGAGTTGAATAGAAAAATTTGACATTCAGATACAAGAAGCAAGAAGCATGAGAAGGTAAACAGGGAAAAAAAAATCATAAGGAACTTAATAAAGTTGAGCTATTTATATTCCTACATTGAAAAATTATAATTGTAACTGATTAAACTTTTCTCAGTATAAGAATAGTTGAAGGGAATAGAAACATACACACACATATGTGTGTGTGTTTATATGCATATATACATGCCAATTTACATCTAAATAGGAGGGCATATAGGCATATGAATACATATGTGTATGTGTGTATATATGTTTACAGTTATAAATAGAGTTCACAGGGCCAATTTATTAGGAAGGGATGATACTTAAAAGGTGAAATTAAGAGGTGAGAGAGGAATATAATGAGAGGAGATGGGGAGAGAATGGGGTAAACTATTTCATATAGAAGAGGCAAAGGAAAATGTCTACAATAGAGGGGAATCCAGTTGGCAGTTGGGTAGATTCAGGCAAGAGCTAGACCCATGGAAGAGGAACCATGGAATCTGGGAGGCAGCCTCTAGCAAAGATGAAAACATCTCTCCTTGGGTACTTAGTGCTGACT
This sequence comes from Gymnobelideus leadbeateri, assembly GCA_011680675.1. Taxonomy (NCBI): domain Eukaryota; kingdom Metazoa; phylum Chordata; class Mammalia; order Diprotodontia; family Petauridae; genus Gymnobelideus; species Gymnobelideus leadbeateri. Next base: position 97,017 of record WOXC01001830.1, read on the forward strand.
GAGAAGATCATGACTTACTATGGCCTAGGGGTGAGAGAACTTTGTACTCTGTACCTTTTACCTCTTAAGTATGGTTGAGTTAAGGAATTACTGAATGATATATTTTGTTTAAAACTTTGGCCATTTCAGTGACAAGTTGTTGTTATGTTACATCATTGTGAATGCTGTACTTTGGTTTCTGTGAATGTTTTGCCTAAGTTTATTGCTCAATAAATAAAGAATTCACTATGTAGTCAGAAGCTTACTAAGAGTTATTCATAACAGAAATCCTCTGGAGAGGTACTTGTGCTTTGCTTTACAGTAGATGATACTCATTTCTTTATAGTAATTTTATGGGTAAAAAAAAAATCCAAGAAATTAAGGGTATGCTCAGAACTATGAATCTAAATGTATTAAGATATCAGAGGCAGGCCTTATGACTAAATCACTGGCCTCCTTTCTGCTATAATAGGTGGTCTCATTGGAATGTAGAGTCCCTATTCAAAATGTCAGTTCATACTAGGTTGAAGTGGTAAGAGTTGGGAAGTTGAGGAGTGGTGATGAGACTTTTTTTTTGTTATCTTCATTCCCCATTAAATTGTATATCTATAGATTGGGTACAAATGTGGACTTTGGACAACGGGTTATCTTGAAAGTAATGTTGCATGGAATCTAGCTTGAATTTAATAAATGCCAATTGATTGATTGGTTTTAAGTCACAGGGAGGCAAATTGTTATTTGATATAAGGAAGTCTTCCCAATATTTAGAGCTATACAAAGTGGAATAGGCAGCCTTGGGAGGGAGAATATTTCTCCTTCACTTCAGACAAATTTTAGGTGGGCATTTCTGTGATTTATTATAGAGGGGATGCTGTATTATTTTTAATTGCTGTATTATATGGACTCTGAAGTTATTTCTAGTACAGAGATCATGTGATTATATTTTATGGTAGAATTATTTTCTCTCAAGGTCTTTGAGATGGGGGAAGGAAAATGGATATTAACAAACTTGTGTTCAACTGTTAGACCTGGAAGACATCTTGGACAGCAGTACACTTACTTCTCATTTGACAGATGAGGTACTGAAAATGAAATGGTAGGAGGTCATTGATAGCCCAAAGATACAGAATTTAAGGAGTGTCAGAGAGGGACTTCAATTCAGATAACCTAAGCAGTGCTTTTTTCCATTTTATCATACATTTAACTTTGATTATGAAAACAAAATGTGAAAAATAATCTTATTTTTTATTAGAAAAGGCAAGAATAAATGCAAGGAACAATTGAATTTTCTTTATTATTTCTGTTTCTTAATAAAAACTTGGTATAATCAGGGCAAGGCTCAAAGACACTTGAACTGAAACAAGGTGCTAATTACTCATTTGCTTGCCATTACATCTACTATAAGAGGAGGGCATCTTAGGCAATGCAATGGATAGACTGCCAGACTTAGAATCAGTAAGATTCATCTCCCTGAGTTCAAATCTTGCCTCAGACACTTACTGGCTGTTCGACCCTGAGAAAATTACTGAACCTTGTTTGTGTCAGTTTCATTAACTGTAAAATGAGTTGGAGAAGTAAAGGGAATACCACTCCATTATCTTTCCCAAGAAAATCCTAAATGGTGTCACAAAGAGTTGGACACAACTGAAAAATGACAAAACAAAGAGAACCTGGTAGTGGGAGTGTTGTGACCCAAAGTACTTTGTAAGTTTTGTTCATTGTTATGACACATTATGCAACCCTGATTGGTCATAGATTGCTGTGGGGTCTGAAACTAGTTGGTAGAGCAGTGAATAGAGTGCTAGGCCTGGAGTCAGTAAGATTTAAACTCAAGTCCATCATCAAATAGTTACTGTCTGTGGGATCCTGGGCAACTCATTGAAACTCTTTTTGTTTTAATAAAGTGGGGATAATAATAGTACCCACCTAGGTTTGTTCACAATCAAATGAAAGTGCTATGGATTTAGTAGGATATGTTTGTCTTCTCTCTCTCTCTCTCTCTCTCTATTTATCTATCAACTTATCTATCTACCTGTCTGTCTCTATCCATTTGTGTATGTATGTACATGTATATTATATATATGTATATATATGCACATATACAGAGATAGATATCTATCTCCATATCTATTTATATATACATACAATACATATACGCACATATGTATATGTATATGCATGTATATATACAGATGTATGTGCATGTGTGTCTTGGATATGAATCCCAGATTTGCTATCTATAAACTGTGAACTGGGCAAATTACTTCTATCTAACCTCAGTTTCCAGCTTTATACAATTAAGGGGTGTTATTTCATGACTTCCAAGGTCTTCTGGAGTTTTAAATATATTATCCTATGATAGATATCTATAAAAGTAGATAGAGTAGTCATATGGTGGTTGAACAAAGGTCTCTCATACTTCTTCTTCTCTGGTTCCACAAACATTTCAGTGACTGGAAGTATGTATATATTTATATCTGTATATGTGTATTATATGTATATACAGATAAATAACATAACTACTTAGCATAGTGCCTGGCATATAGTAGGTCCTTAATTTTTTTAATTAATCTTAGTGATTTACTCTCAACACTAAAAGGTTAACTGACTGAACAACAATGATTTGTCTGAGGTAGGATTTGAACTCAAGTTTTCTGAATTTCAAAGGCTAGAAGGGAGACAGATCAAGAATTAAAAAAGTTTATTGATTTCAGTATTTTAGTCAGTACTGAATGTTTATCATAACTGCTATTTGGAGTAGAGTTCCTGAATCATAAGAAGTAAGAGCCTTTGTATTATATACTGGCCTATGACTTCCTCAGAGCCTTAGACATCAATACATATTTATTTCATGAAATTGAATTGTTAAGACAGAATTATGATTCTCTAAGTCTTATGATTATTTTAAGGAGAATGGCAATCTAGAGGAATGTTAGGAGGAGACCCAAATGGGGAAAAGTGAAAAGGCCTTTTTATATAAAAAAGAGTGAAAAAAATGTGGAGGAAGTGATTAACCTTGATAAGCAAATACTGAGAGAAGAATTGATAGCTATCTGCAAATATTTGAAATCCTGTCATGTAAGAAAGGACTGAGACTTGTTCTTTGACTCCTTAGAGGATGAAACTAGGGGCAATTGGGTAAATAGTCCTGAAAACCAACTTCAATTCTAAGTAGAGAACCCTGCAAGAAATGGAAATGGACACCAATAGAATCATTTGATTCATGGCCTTTGCCATCTTCTAATTGCCTCAAGTCTTAAACAATTACTAGATGACTATTTACTGAGAAGAAAATATAGGATTAGTAAATATGGACTCAGGGAGAAGGTAGTGTATGTGAAAGGTAGTGTGGTATAGTGGAAAAGGGAGGCTGAATAAAATCAGGAGAAGAATTTGTTTTTTTTTTTTTATCCCTCTTCCCAATATTTATTAACTTTGTGACTATGGACAAGTCATTTAACCCCTCTCTGGGCATCAAGTATCACTTTTCACCTTTGTAAAATGGGTTTGATAGTTTCACTTGAATGATGTTGCTTTTCAGTTCTGCTTTGAAGAAAGTTTTTTTTTTTTTTAAACATTAGCTCTGGATAAATGTAAGGTACTCTTATCAGATAATCAATAGGTAGCATTTATATAGTGCCTTAAGTTTGCAAAGTACTTCATATATTTAGAGTTTTACTAGCATTAAGACTTAGAATACTTTGTATTGTCTCTTTTGATCCTCCCTACTTTAATGAAGTATATGCTCTTACTTCCTCTTTTATACAGATGAATAAATAAGAGATAAGGTAAGTGACTGATCCAGGGTTACACAGCTACTAACTACTTGAGGCAGCATTTGAACTCAGATATTTTTCAGACCAGTTCTCTATTAACAATTATAGCTGATGGACAACTTCTAGGGCCCTTTCCAATGCTAATATTGTAACATTCCCTCCTCAGCTACATTATTGGGAGTAAATTTATAGGGGATAGGTTAAAGAAAAAAAAAAACATGACAAGATTGGTAAGCATAAAATGGACCTCTGAATTTCCAAGGGACCTTAGAAGTTTCTCCCCTAATGATGTTGTAATGTCAAACTGAGGGCTCTGATTCACAAGAAAAAATAAACATGAAAAATTACATCCCATTTATTACAGTAACACTTGGCCTGCTCAGAGCCCCATCCCTTAAAGATTCTCCAAGCAATTTACACACATTAATTGGCTAAGCCTCCCAATTCCCTTGTGAATTAGGGATTATCATAGCACTTTAATCATAGGTAAGTGCTTTATGAATTTAATTATTTTTTGCAGCGTCTCAGGTTTAATTTAACACATTTGAATGGCAATGTTTAGAAGCTAGAAAGGGGCCAAAGTCAAAATGCTTAGCTGACAAGATCGAAGATGTGTTTCCCTGGTGGAATTTATAGTTTCTCTAGGGGATCCGGCAAAATCCAAACTTATGTTAATATTAACTTTATCCACTCAGGTCCACATCGATGCCTTCTGACTAATGTTCAATATGTCTTCTTGATATCAGTAATTCATTCCATCACTAATCAAGGTTACTATTAGATGCTGACCTTGACTGTGTTCATGAAAATTTTGTTAACTTCTAGTTGTCTGCTTTAAGTACAGGCAGAATAGGTGCCCACCTATTTGCTGAGACTTAAAGTATCCTGTTGAAAGTTTCTCACAAATACTTATCCCAACTAATTACAAAAGGATTTGATTTTGTTCTAAGACAGGATTATATATTTGGTTTAGGGAAATTAAAGGCTGTACTAAAATGCAAATATTTTAGAGTAGAACATGTAGACCTCAAAATGCAATTATATTTGTGTGGATATATAGTTACGTTCAATTCTCTAGAAATGTATTATAGTTATTGCCAGACAAGAGAAAAAAAGGCCTATGTAGTATATGGAAAAATTGGCTTTGCATCAGGAAAACTGGAGTTCTGTTCTTGTCTCTGATGCATGTTGTCTGGGTGATCTTGGACAAGTCATATAACTTCTTTTTATCTTACTCATAAAATTGTAAGTTTTAGAGCGTGTGGTAATCTTCAGTGACAAAGGGGTAAGTTCCTCATTGAGTGTTTCTTATACAAATGAAGTCAGATGTTGTTATAGGGATGTACATTTAAAAAAAAATTTTTTTTTTAAGCAATTGGGGTTAAGTAACTTGCTCAAGGTTACACGGCTAGTCATTATTTATGTGTGGGTGCTCATTTTCTGAGGCCGGATTTGATCTCGGGTCATCCCAACTCCGAGGCCGGCACTCTTACTCACTGCGCCGCCTAGCTGCCCCTTTTAGGGCAACTGGGGTTAAGTAACTTGCCCAAGGTCACATGGCTAGGTTTTTGTTTGTGTGGGTTAAGTGTCTGAGGCCGGATCCGAACTCAGGTCCTTCTGACTCCAGGGCCAGCGCTCTACTCACTGCGCCACCTAGCCGCCCAGGATGTACATTTTTAAGATCTTCCCTGCCCCAAGGTTTAAGGGCACCTTTAGCCTGTAGTGGGAGGCTTGTTTCTCAGGAGATACATTGTGATTGGGCAGTGGGTCAAGAGGATTGTAAGACCTTCTCTGAGCCAGGAGAAGGCTATATAAACTCTATTGTGAGGCTTTGTTTTGGAGCTCACTTTGAGAAGTGTTGTGTGACTTGACCAGATGAGACTAAGGGCAGCTGTTGAGAGGCCCCCGGCTTTGAAACTCTAGATGCTGATGCTTCTCTTTCTGGTAACTGTGATTAGGTATGGATGTATGTAATGTTTGGACAATTTGGCAGCCTGTCTGCTGAAATAATTCTCTGTAATAATAACTTCTGCTTTTAACTTCTGAAGTTCGTGGTGCTGAACTAGGTAAACGATATATATTTGGTTGATTAAAGCAAGATTGTTAACCCATTTTGAGTTGCATTCCTTTAACAAAGCATATCTAAAAACCTGTGTTGACAGCCACCCTAGGCATGCTGGGGTGCTTGGTGCTACAGGTATTTACCTCCAGTAACAAAAATAACAATAATTACAAAAACAATAGGCACTGGTATGTAATAACAAAAATTAATATAGCCCATGCTTAATTTGGTAGCATATCCATTGAGAAACTCGGTTTCTTTGATGGAACCATAGGTCAGGAAGACAAGATTTTAGCATGGGGAACCTGATAATATATAAACCAAATATCAGGTATTAGCTCTTCACACTGATCTGATTTATATCCATTTGAATAATTACTTTGGATTTGAGGGCAATGAGAAAGGAGGAGAGAAAAATTCCTGTAGACTTATACTAACAGGTAAGGGTCACAACTTCACAAAGGGAATCATTGGGCATTCCAGTGTACCATTAATTTAGCAAGGAAGTTGACATGGAAATATGAAAGCCTAGGAAGACAGACCAAAAATCCCCCCACGAAATTCAATGATTTCACTATTTTTGTTAGTTCAGAACATTCATCATAACCAATGAATTAGGTCTCTCCCAACACCATTTAATTGGCTGGTGAATTATTACTGAATCACTCTAGGTAGGTGTACTTAATTTCCTTCTCCCCAAATAAAAACAAATGAAAAACTGCATGTAGTATGGCATAGTGTAGACAGCACCTCATTAAGAGTTAGGGTTTCTTAATTCAAATTCCACTTCTTCAGCCCTTCCTTACTGTTTGACATTTGAAAATCAGTCATTGAACAAATCAAATGACAAGTATTTTTTACCTACTATTTATTGGGTACTATGTTAACTTCTTTGTATAAGACAATAGATAATAAAGTAATCAACTCACAACTTCCTCAGGCATCTGTTTCCTCATATATAAGAGGAAATGGCTGGTTTCAGTGGCCTTTAGAATCCCTTTCTGTTCTAAATTTTAGCAAGGTAGTACAGTGGAGAGAGTGCTGAGTTTGGAACAAAGGAATGGATTCATATCCAGCCTCAGATACTAGCTATGTGACCCTGGGCAAATCATTTGACTTCTGCCCCGGTTTTGTTAATTGTAAAATTGGATAATAATAATAATAATAATAATAATAAAAATCTACCTGCTAGGTTTGTTGTGAGGATTAAATGATATAATATTTTTAAAGTGCTTAGGAAATTGCCTAGAAAATTGTAGGTACTTAATATTTTTTTTGTTTCCCTCCTCCTCTTTCTTCCTTTCTATCCCCCTCTTTCCCTCTCTTCATTCCTTGCTATTTCCTTCCTTCCTTCCTACCTTCCTTCCTTGCTTCCTTCCTTCCTTCCTTCCTTCCTTCATTACTTCCTTCTTTCTTTCCTTCTTTCCTTCCTTTTTTCTTTTCTTCTTTCCTTCCTTCCTTCCTTCCTTCCTTCCTTCCTTCCTTCCTTCCTTTCTTTCTGCCTGCATTCTTTCTCTCCTCGTTCTGTGTATAACATAGTGGGAACTCAGGGTGATTTTACTTCCTAAGTTAAACCTGCCATCTTTTCTTAGGTCTCCCACTGGCCATCCATTGTCTTGATAACATATTCTCTATCACTTGACATCATTTGTTTTCTTAAAAGTCCAACTTTGGTATCACTTCATCCATGAAAAGTGTTGTTGTTGTTGCTTAATGAATATAGTGGGGAATGATTTCTCCCTCCATACATTCTTCAAAAGAGTTTGTCTAGGCTTTTTCATTACTTTTTAAACATTCTATCTAGCACCATACTTATTTTGTATTTATTCATTTTCCTTATTAATTTACTTGCAAGGTTTTTGAGAGCAAAGAGTGAAAAACAATTCTGAAAACCAAAATGTTGAAAAATGTTGGTCAGATAACATATGCATATCCCATAACGACAGTTGTCTATCTCTATAAGAAAGAGAGAGAGGTGTATTTTTATCTTTATTTTTAAGGAAGAAGATTGGTCATTATAATTAGAATTCATCTTTTATTTCTTTTTTATTCTTTATAATTACATCATGATAGTTATAATGTGTATCATTTTTTCTGGTTCTGCATAAAATGCCTTTTCATGACTCCATACTTAAAATAAATTCTAAGATTTTAATAATTATTCCATTATATTAATATGAAACATTATCATTTTCCAATCCACTGAGATCAGTTTTGTTTTCCTTTATTTTACACTACAAAAAGCATTGCCATAAAAATTTACATGTGTGTAGATTTGAGTGTATATAGAGTTTTATCACTGACATCCTTGTGATATATGCTTACAAGCAGGATTTATGAATTGAAAGGCATACATATAATATTAGTGACAATAATATTATTATTAATTATTAATAAGTAATAATTCTCATTATATATTAATTACTTTCTTTTTATAATTCCCTATTGCTTACTAGAATAGCTGGACCAATTCATATCCGCATAGTATGTCTGTCTTGGAATATACTCTCAAATTGAAGTGGCATTTGGATGACTCTCTGAGCTACCAAACATCACACTCAACTTTTGTGGATCTAATTCAGTTGGAGAAATAAATATTACAGCTTATAATGTGTCAGGTATAGCAGTACATTTATATAAAAACAAAAGCAAATACTTGCAGGGTGGAGACAAGATGGTGGAGTGAAAACAGGAAATTCCATAAGCTCCTCCCACAGCCACCTCCAATACCTGTAAAAAATATTTCTAAAAAATTTTAGAGGGGAGGAGTAAAGATGGCTGGGTAGAAATAGGACATGCATGGGGCTCCAACTTCCACCTCCTCCAATTTATATAAAAGGTGACTGAACAAACATTGGAGCTACAGAACCCACAAAATGACACAGAGGAGTTAAGCTCCTACTGAGGACAGCCCAGCAGGCTGGCAGGAAGCAGCCATCACAGGGCTCTGGGAGCGAACCCCAGCCCAGATCACACTGGAGATTTTAACCTCAGGGCAGCCACAGCCAGCTTATGGCTGGAAGGACTTCAGATCATCAGCAGCTGTGTTGGTTTCCAGAATTATCAACCCATGGATGCTAAGGACAAAGTGAGAGGTCAGTGCAGTATGGACTTCGGAATCTGGTAGTTTGGAGTGTGGTCCAGCCTGTATCCCCTGGAGGGAGAAATTACTGAGGCATGTGGCCATGCAATCACCAACACATGGCAGCTTCAGCTCCTGGCCTGCATATTGTAGGGGGGAACAAGTGACCAGTGTGAGGGGGAATCATTATTGCTTTAACCTGCTTGGATCTAGATTGAGGTCTAGGGTGGGGATCCTGGGGTATGTTACCAACTTGCCACAGTGTTTGGAGGCTGAAGAAAGAGCACCCAACTACTACTTTCAGGAGCTGAGAAAACCCCAACAATTGGGACAAAGCTCCCCTGTCTGGTAGCAGAGTCCTACTGTGGCAAAAAGCCCAAATGTCAAGGAGTTGAATGTCAACATGAGCAAACAAGGGAAGCAAAGCAAGCAGAACAACCCAGCTTTACACTCCTATTTTGGGGATAAAAAGGATCAAAGCATGGAATAGGAAGAAGACAGTGAAATAAGAACATCTGCATCAAAAGCTTCCAAAAATATTTGAACTGGGAGTCAGAACAAAGATGGCAGACTGGAAACAGGACTTCCACAGGGTTCCAGCTTCCACCTCCCCCAATTCATCGAAAAGGTGACTCTGAACAAACTTTGGAGCTACAGAACCCGCAAAATGACACAGAGAAGCTAAGCTACTACTGAGGACTGCCTGGCAGGCTGGTAGGAAGCAGCCAGCACAGTGTTCTGAGAGCTGAGCTAAGCCACGCTAAAACTGGAGGTCTTAGCCCCAGGGCAGGCCTCACCAGCCACCAGCTGGAGGGAATTCAGATCACCAGCAGCTGTGGCAGTTTCTAGAAATGTGTTGATATACATAGATGGTAAGGACCAAAGTGACAGGTCAGTGCAGTATGGATTTTGGGATCCAGAAGTTGGGAGTGTGGTTGGCTTTTGCCCCCAGGTCGAGAAGATGCAGAGGCACCATGGCCGTGCTGCTACCACCACACCTGGCTGCTTCAGCTCCTGGCCCTACAGGGACCAAGCAACCAGTCTGAGGGGTAATTGCTCTTGCTTTAACCTGCTTGGATTTGGATTGTGTTTTAAGGTGGAGGTCCTGGAGTGTGCGACCAGCTTTTCAGAGCATGTGAAGGCTTCTGAGAGGGCACCCAAATAATACATTTGGCATCTGATAAAACCCCTGCATTTGGTATGAAGCTCCCCTGTCTGGTAGCAGAGTGCTACTGTGGCAAAATGCCCCAAAAGCCCAAAATTCAAGTAATTGAGTGGCAACATGAATAAATGAGGGAAGTAAAGCAATGAGAGGAATCCAACATTAGACTTCTACTTTGGGGACAAAAAGCATTAAAACAAGGAAAAGGAGGAAGATAGTGAAGACAGAATTCCTGTACAAAAAGTTTCCAAGAAAAATACAAGCTGGTTACGGGCTATACAGGACCTTAAGAAGGATTTTGAAAAGCATAAATAATTGAATTACCTGAAAGCCAAGATCAAAAAAAGAATGTAGAATCATCCTCCAAGAAATTCTCAAGGAAAACTGCCCTGATGTTTTAGAACCAGAGGGCAAATTAGAGGTTGAAAGAATCCACCAATTTCCACCTTAAAAAGATCCCAAAATGAAAACTCCTAGGAATATTATAGCCAGGTTCTGAAATTCCCAGACCAAGGAGAGAATAGTACAAGCAGCCATTTAGAAACAATTTGAATAGTGTGGAAAAACAATCAGGATAACACAGGATCTGGCAGCTTCTACACTGAGGGACAGAAGGGCTTAGAATATGATATTTAGGAGGTCAAAGGAGCTGGCATTAAAACCAAGAATCACCTACCCAGCAAAACCGAGTATCATGTTTCAGGGGAAAATATGGTCATTCAGTGGAATAGAGGAAGTTCAAGCATTTTTGATGAAAAAAAAAAAAACAGAGCTGAATAGAAAATTTGACATTCAGATACAAGAAACAAGAGAAGCATGAGAAGCTAAACAGGGAAAAGAAATCATAAAGAATTATCAAAGTTGAACTACTTACATTCCTACATTGAAAAATAATTATAACTGATGAAACTTTTCTCAGTATGAATATAGTTGAAGGGAATACATACATACATATATATGTATATATATATATATGTATGTATATGTATATATGTACATATATGTATATATAGGAGGGTATACAGGCATTTGAATATATATGTGAATATGTGTATATATATTTACAGGTATGCATAGATATAGGGCATAGTACCAATTGAATAGGAAAGGATGATACTTCAAAGGTAAAATTGAGAGGTGAAAGAGGAATATAATGAGAGGAGATGGGGAGACACAGAATGGGGTAAACAATCTCATATAGAAGAGGCAAGGGAAAATAGTTACAATGGAGGGGGAGAACAGGAAGGTAAAAGGAAATGGATCAACCTTATTCTCATTGAATTTGGCTTATGGGGGTATGAAATACACAATAAATATAGTATTTTACCTTACAGGATAGTAGAGGGGAAGGGAATATGTGGAGGATGGTGGAAGGGAGGATAGGCTGGGGGGTAGGAAAGTTGGAAGCACACACTTTTCAAAAGGGACAGGATCAAAGTAGAGAATAGAACAAGTGGGAGGTGGTATTGAAATGGACACTCTCGGACAGAATCACCAGGCCAAGACCATCAATAATCGAATTTAGGAAGCGTTTATTAGCTGGCCAGCGGCAGTCCTAGGAAAAGTCCAGGAGCTGCCCTGAACCCCAGTAGACACACAGTTTAAATAGTCCAAAAGCTACCATCATATCAGGGGGCAAGCTGGTCAGGCAGGATATGGGGCGGGGGCACTCTTAGATAACTCAGGTTGTTCAATGACCGCAGGGAGGATTCTTGGGTTTACAAGGCTTACTACTTTAGCTGGATGAGATAAGAGTGGGCTGGGGCACACTGGGTTAAAGATGTTCGATAACCTAGCGGAATGCAGGATTCTTGGGTTTGGTCTGATGAGATCAGGGTGGGCTGGGGCACACTGAGTTTCGATAACCTAGAGGAATGGAGGATTCTTGGGTTTGCAAGAATTCAGGATACAAAGATGGGCCCCTCCTAAGCCAGTGAAATGTCAAGGCATACTACTTCAGTATAGGAGGGAGGGAAATATAGTCAGTCTTTCACAGTATATACACTATGGAAATGTTTTGTATAGCTACTCATGTACAACCTATATTGAATTATTTATGTTCCCAGTAATGATAGGTGATGAGGGAAGAAGGGATTGAATCTGGAATTCAAAGTTTTAAAATAAAATGTTAAGTATATATATATGTATATATATATATATATATATATATATATACATACATATATACATATATATATGCACTATTATTAATATTAATTTACATGTAACTGTTCAAAAAGAAATACAGGCACTGGGGCATAGAGATCCACTGTCCCCTACTTGAAAGTCAGATGGTGTATGGGAAAAGATATGGGAGAGAGCAGATTGAAGATAGGGATATCCAGTGAGAGTACTGTTTTGAGTAGGTGGGTAGGGCAAACCCAGGGAGAAAATTTGTAACTCAAAATCTTGCAGAAATGAATGATTTGAACTAGGATTTAATAAAGCATTTGATTAAAAATGAAAAAAATAAAAAAATAAAATAAATTTCATTTTAGCAGATTCAGCTCTTTAAAAAAAAAAGAAATTTTATTGCTACTGAATTGATAAAGTGACAGAGAGAAACAAGTCTCCTGCTGAAAGCAGCATTGCAGCCCAACAGGAAGTCTCTGTTACACTGAGCTGGGAGTGCAGCACAGTCTTCAATGACCTTCTCCTAGCCTGGGTTTTCCCACACCATTGGCTCAGATAAGCCTGAGCAGACTGTAGGAGAGTAAATCACCAGCAGATGTGGTTGCTTCAAGATCTCTCAACCCATAAATGACAAAAAGACAAAGTGTAAGTCAGTGGGGAACTCTGTTGGAACTGGGTGACAGAAGAGTGTAGTCAGGCCCTGCCCCTGGGGCAAGAAAGGCCTGAAGGGTGGTGGCTGCAGCTGCTACCTCATGCTGACTCTGGAGCTCCTGGCCTACAGATTGTAGGGGCACCAAGAGACCATTCAGAAGGTAATCACTCTTGCTTAACTGGCTTTGATCTGTATTGTAGTCTTTGGTGGTGGTCCTGGGGTGCCTGGCCATTGGGATAGAGCTTGTGGTGGGTGGAGAAAGGGCACTGTCCACAGATCTCTGACAACATTTTTGAAAACCCTACTGATTTGGCACAAAGCTCTCCCCTCTTTAAGCAGATTTCTACCTTGACAAAGAACTCAAAAGTCAAGTAATTGAATGGCAAGTTGAGCAAACAGAGGAAGCAAAATAAGAACATAGAATCCTTTTTGGGGGGACAAAAGGATGAATACATGGAAACAGAAGAAGTCAAAAGAGTCAAAATTCTTGCATCAAAAGCTTCCAAGAAAAATACAAATTGGCTACAGGCCATGAAGGAGCTCAAAAAGGATTTTGAAAATCAAATAAAGAAGTGGAGGAAAAATTGGGAAGAGAAAGGGAAATGATGCAAGAAAATGAAAAGTGAGGTCAACAGCCTACTAAAGAAGACCCAGAAATACTGAAGAAAATAATGCCTTAGAAAATAGACTACTTCAAATGGCGAAATAGGCCCAAAAATCCAAGGGGCGGCTAGGTGGCGCAGTGAATAGAGCGCCGGCCCTGGAGTCAGAAGGACCTGAGTTTGGAGCCAGCCTCCGACACTTAATCCACACAAACAAAAACCTAGGCGTGTAACCTTGGGCAAGTTACTTAACCCCAATTGCCCTAAAAGGGGCGGCTAGGTGGCACAGTGAGTAAGAGCGCCAGCCTCGGAGTTGGGATGACCCGAGATCAGATCCGGCCTCAGAAAATGAGCACCCACGCATAAATAATGACTAGCCATGTAACCTTGAGCAAGTTACTTAACCCCAATTGCTTTTTTTTTTTTTTTTGATTGGTTTACTTTTATTAAACAAATACTTTATTAACTTCTGTTTTACATCATTCATTTCCGCCAGATTTTGAGTTACAATCATTTTCCCCCCATTATTCCCCTACCCAACCTCCCAGAATAGCAGTCCCACAAGATATCGCTTCCTCCAATCTGCTCTCTCCCATACCTTCTCCCATACCCCATCGACTTTTCCATTAGAGGAAGATGAATCTTTGTGTCCCAATGCCTGCACATCTTATCTCCCAATTATAGGCAAAAGAGTATTAATAATAGTATTTATATATATATTTGAAACATTTAATGTCACGACCTTGAATTTCAGATCCATTTCCTTCCTCCCTTGTCACCCATTCCTTCTTGGGATATAAGTAATTCAGTATATGTTGTACATGTCTAGCTATGCAGAACATTATCATAGTAGATATATTGTACAAGGCTGCTTATAATTCCCTCCCACTCATCCCACCCCCGACCTGGTCCATTCCCTACATGATCCTGTCCCTCTTCTATAGTGGGTACTTCCAACCTCCCTCACCCCAAGGATGCCCTCCCATCCATCATCCCTCCTCTCATCCCCCTTCCCCCTATCCTGCTGCAGGTTGAGATATCCCATTTAGTATGTATGTAATTTTCTCCCTGAACCAAATTCAATGTGAATGTGGTTTTGCCTTTTTAGCCTTCCTTATTCTCCCCCTCCTTTGCTTCTTCTACATGGGATATTTTACCCTACCCTATCTCTCCCCATCTCCTCTTGCCACTTTCCTCTCTCACCTCATAATTTCATCCCTTGAGTATTCTCCCTTCCCAACAAATTCAACCTATGCCCTCTATCCATATATAACTGTAAACATATACACACACATTCACATATGTATTCATATGACCACACCCCCTTCTCCCATTATTTTCATAGTGAGAAAGATATCATCAGTCATAGTTATTGCTTTTCCATATAGGAATGTATATAGTTCAACTTTGATAAGTTCCTTTTGATTTCTTTTCCCTGATTACCTTCTCAGGCATCTCTTGCTTCTTGTGTCTGGATGTCAAATTTTCTATTCAACTCTGGTTTTTTCCTCAAGAATGCTTGAAAGTCTCTATTCCACTGAATGACCATATTTTCCCCTGAAACAAAATACTCAGTTTTGCTGGGTAGGTGACCCTTGGGTTCATTCCCAGCTCTTTTGCCCTCTGGAATATCATATTCCATGCCCTTCTATCCCTCAGTGTAGACGCTGCCAGGTCCTGTGCTATTCTGATTGTGTTTCCACAATATTGAAATTGTTTCTTCCTGGCTGCTTGTAGTATTTTTCTCCTTGATCTGGGGATTCTGGAACCTGGCTATAATATTCCTGGGAGTTTTCTTTTTGGGATCTTTTTCAGGAGGTAATCGGTGGATTCTTTCAACCTCTATTTTGCCCTCTTGATCTAAAACATCAGGGCAATTTTCCTTGAGAATTTCTTGAAGGGTGATTTCTAGGTTCTTTCTTTGATCATGGCTTTCAGGTAGTCCAATAATTTTTAAATTGTCTCTCCTGCATCTATTCTCCAGGTCAGTGGGTTTTCCCATGAGATATTTCACATTGCCTTCTAATCTTTCGTTTGTTTGGATCTGCTTAACAGCATCTTGATTTCTCATATAGTCACTAGCTTCCATTTGCTCCAGTCTAACTCTGAAGGAATGAATCTCCTCAGTGAACTTTTGAGATTCTTTTTCCATCTGGCAAATTCGACTTTTTAAGGCATTCTTCTCCTCATTGCCCTTTTGGGCCTCCTTTGCCATTTGAGCTAGTCTATTTTTTAAGGTGTTGTTTTCCTCAGTCAGGCTGTTGACCCTCATTTCATACTTTTCCTGCATCCTTCTCATTTCTCTTTCTAATTTTCCTCCACTTCTCTTATTTGATTTTTAAAGTCCTTCTTAAGGTCCTCTATGGCCTGCAACCTGCTCATGTTTTCCCCTGCGGCTTTTGGAGCAGGACTTCTGACCTCACAGTCCTTTTCCTGCTCTATGCCCCCAAAATAGGAGTCTAGGGTTGCATTTTTCTGTTTCCTTTGCCTTGGCATGTTGCCACTTAATTCCTTGACTTTTGGGCTTGGTGCCACACTATGGCTTTAAGGCCAGATAGAGGAATTTTCGTCCCGAACGTGTGGGGGGCAACTTCCGTTTCTGGCAAGCTGTAAACCCACCCACAACTTCCACCCTAGATCACAATCCAGATCCAGGGAGGTTAAAGCAAGAGCGATTGCCCCCCAAGACTGATCGCTGGATCTCCCCACGATTTGTAGGCTGGGAGCCGGAAATGCCTCTGAAAACTACACAGTGGCGTGTCTCCTCAGCAGCTTCTAGCCCCCAGGGGAGGGAGCTGACGCATTCCCCAAATACAGGTCCCAAAGTCCATAGGACACTAACCTCTTACTTTGTCCTAGGCAAGTCTGTGTTGATAATTCTGGTGTCTCCACAGTTCCTGGTGTTCTGGGGTTCCTCCAGCCGGCTGCTGGCCCTGCCGCCCTGGGGCTAAAACCTCGGCTCACGTGGACCTGGGTTCGGCTCGGCTCCTGCGCTCTGCGCGCTGCCGGCTCCCAGACCACTGTGCTTGTCCTTCCTGCAGGGTGCTGCGCTGTCCTCAGCGGGAGGTTAGCTTCTCTGTGTCGTTCTGTGGGTGCTGGGGCTCCAGAAGATTTTCAGAGTCCTTTTTTACATAGTTTGTGGAGAATCTGAGGGCAGAGAGGCTTGGAAGAGCTGTTTCTACTCCGCCATCTTGGCTCCGCCCCCCCCCCAATTGCTTTTAATAAAAAAAAAAAAATCCAGTAAGGGGAAGAATTCCTTAAAAACCTGAATTGCCCAGATGGAAAAGGAATTTCAAAAACTCACTGCAGAGAAAAATTCCTTCAAATTTAGATTGGAGCAAATGGAAGCTATTGACTTTATGAGAAATCAAGATATTATGAAACAGATCCAAACAAATGAAAAAAAAAAATTGAAGGCAATGTGAAATATGTCACTGGACAATCCGCTGACCTGGAGAATAGATCTAGGAGAGATACTTTTAAAAATTATTGGACCTGAATTCAAATCCAGCCTCAGACACTGAACATAACTATCTGGGTGACCTTGGGCAAGACACTTAACCCCAATTGCCCCAAAAAAGCAAAAAAAATAGACTAAGGGCCTCATTTCTAAAATATACAGAGAGTTGAGTCAAATTTATAAGAATACAAGTCATTCCCCAGTTGATAAATGGTCAAAGGATATGAACAGGCAGTATTCAGAGGAAGAAACTAATGATATCTATAAGCATGTGAAAAAATGCTCTAAATCACTATTGATTAGAGAAACGCAAATCAAAACAACTCTGACATACCCCATTTTACCAGTCAGATGAAACTAAGATGAAAAAACAAGAAAATGACAAATGCTGGAGAGGATGTGGACAAACTGGAACACTAATGCACTGTTAGTGGAGTTGTGAACTGATTCAGCCATTCTGGAGAGCAATCTGGAACTATGCCCAAAGGGCTATAAATAATTTCATACGTTTTCCCTGAGCAATACCACTTCGAGGGTTGCATCCCAAAGAGTTCATAGAAGTGGGAGTATGACCCATATGCACAAGAATATTTATAGCAGCACTTTTTGTGGTGGCAAAGAATTGGAAATCAAAGGGATGCCCATCAATTTTGGAATGGCTAAAAAAGTAGTGGTACATGAATGTAATGGAATACTATTATGCTAAAAGAAACGAGGAGCATACTGACTTCACATTTACCTGAAGAGGCTTATATGAACTGATGTGGAGTGGGAATAGCAGAACCAGGAGAAATTTGTACACAATTACAGATACAATTTATGGGTGATGGCCAACTTTGATAGACTAGACACTTCTTGGCAATGCAGGGTTATAAGTCAACTCCAAAAGACTCATGATGAAGAGAGATGTCTACATTCAGAGAAAGAACTAGAAAGAGCAGAGTTTGAATGAAGATTGAATCAAACTACCTGCTCTCTGCCTATTTCTTGTTTGGTTTTGTTTCCTCTTTCCCCTGGTTCATTCCACCTGTTACAATCCTTCTTTATAACCTGACTAATGTCTAATGTGAAACTATTTGCAGATCCTATACCTGATTGTATACTGCCATGCGGGAGGGGCAAGGGAGGGGGAGAAAAGTTGAACCCTAACCCTAACCTTAACCCTAACCCTAACCCTAACCCTCATTAACCCTAACCCTAATCCTAACCCTCACTAACCCTAACCCTAACCCTAACCATACAGGAATTGTGGAACTAAATCTTGTAAGCTAAAAGTAAACAAACAAATTAATTAAGACAAAAAAATTTAAAAAAATAAAATTCAAGTATTACCTTTAAAATTAAATAGACTAAGCCAAATGGCAAAAGAGCTCCAAAAAGTCAGTGAGGTGAACAATGCCTTAATTTATTTTATTTTATTTTATTTTATTCTCTAGAGATATTAGGGACCCAATGAATATTGTTAAATAGTATAGGAACATGACCAGTCTTATGTTTTAGGAAGGTTATTTTGCCATATATGGTGATTTCCCATATACCCCTTCTATTAAACTCTCCATTGTTACAGAGTAAAACAATTCAGTAAAATCAACAAAAAAGGATCGATGCTGAAAGTACATATTGCATTCTGCATGTATAGGCAACCTTGCCCCCATTGCCCCCAGAGGAGAGAAGCAGACAATTACACTTCTAATGTTTGTATTTAAAAATCTGCATATTGTAATTGGCTACTTTTGTCAGAAATTAAAGAATTTTATTGAAGTTATTGAAGTTCTTTTAGGACTTTTCTATGATCATAATACTTGTTTATTGTACTGCTTTCAGTATCAGGAGTAGATATTTGCATCCACTGTTTTTAGTTAGTAGATTTTTTTTTGAGGAAGGATTTCTTTTTGATCCTTTGACCATTCCTTCTGCTCTTATGATATCCCCTTAGCTTATTATCTCCGAGGCAGACAAAATGTTAATGAGGCCTGTCATTCTCAGTGCCATTTTCAAGAGATAATTTAATTCTTACCACCATCACTCTTGATTGCTTTTTCCTTTGCAATATGGAAGATCCATTTCTTTTATGCCTTTATCTTAAACCTCAGGAGTCAGATTGTTGTATGTTATTGGTGGTTAAAGGTACTGATACTTTGGTAAGTGGGCATTTTGGTTGGTGAAAGAGTAATCTAGCAGCTTCATATGTTGCATAGTGATCCTGATGGGAGCAACAACATAAAAACCTGTATTCCAGGTGATGGAATCCTAATAAAGCTGCCCCCAGTCCCAATATTCTAATTTCATTATTGGCCCAGCCCCACTGAACAGCTGCCCAATGTACTTACATCCTCCCCCCCACTCCCCAACCAATGTCCTTACTTCTTCATGTATGCTTCATTGCTCACTAGAGCAACAGGTGTTACCCTCAACTCTTGCTTCCCACAGAAACAGTAGGTATGACCATGTGATGGGACCCTAGCTATTGCCTCTATCTGGTCACTGGCCCCAGACCTATTTGCACAGAAACAGGTGTGTTCTTGTATTCAATCACAATCACATAATACACGACCACAATACCTAAATATCTGTTTTAACCAGACAGGACTACAATAGCTAGCCAGTTGGAGGCAGAATGACTGGAATGTTTAACCACCAAACCATAGAGGGGACCCCTTCTCTATTAGGCAATCCCCTAAATAACTCCTCCTGCCTTTTTAATATTAATGACATTCCTCTATTTTCTGCAAATTACTATTATGTAATTGCATCTTTAACCTACAAAAATCCATTTTGCTTTCTCTGAAGTTGCTGGTTGCTCTTGGAATTTAGCCCACTTCATGAGAGGTGTCATCTCAATAAATGCCTATACTTGAACTGGAGGTGGTCTGATTCTGAATTCTTTGAGGCTGTTACACCACAATACATCATGAAACACCAACACTTTTTGGGTGGGCAGAGCCTCCACTACAACAGTTTTTGGTGTCCCTGGGCTTAAACTGCAATAAAGTGTGATTAAATTGACATGTGGTTTTCCTCATTGATGTTTCCGTACTAAATTTCTACAAGCTATTTCTGACTCTCCTATACAAACACTTTGTGAATTGGTAGGAGAATGTGACTTAATTTCTTTTCAGATTATGATGAAATGATTGTTTTTACTCAGTGTATCTTTAAGGAAATATTTTATGTTTGATTCAATAGTGATTCATTATTTCAACAGAAAACCCAGATATGGGGGTTCAAGAGCAAGTATGCCAATTAATAGGGGTGGAAATCTTTAAGTTCTCTAAAAGTGCCAATTAGGAATTTGGACTGGACTTCTGATTCTATTGCTATAGGGAATTTCTGAAGAGGAAATTTTCTTTTATTATTCAGAAAATTTAGAACTGGAAGGGACCAATAAATAATATTCTGTCCTTTTTCCCCAAAAATACTTTATTAACTTCTCGTTTATATCATTCATTTCCTCCAGAATTTGAGTTACAATTTTTCCCCATTTTCCCCCTACCCTCCACCCCAGAATAGCAGTCCCACAGGATATCCCCTCATCCAGTCTGCTCTCTCCCATATCTTCCCCCATACCCCATTCTACTTTTCCATTAGGGCAAGGTTAATCTCTGTGCTCCAATGCATGCACATCTTATCTAAGCAAATTAGTGTTTTTTTTTTTATTTTAACAAATGCTTTATTAACTTCAGGTTTACATCATTTATTTCAGCTGGATTTTGAGTTACAATTTTTTTCTGCATTTTCCCCCTACCCAACACCCCAGAATAGCCGTCCCAAAAGATATCCCCACATCCAATCTGCTCTCTCCCATCTGTTTGTCCATACCACCTTCGACTTTTCCATTAGGGCAAGGTGAATCTCTGTGCCCCAATGCCTGCACATCTTATCTCCCAATTACATGCAAAATAGTATTAATAATAGTATACACACACACACACACACACACACACACACACACACATATATGAAACATTTAATTTTAAAACTTTGAATTACAAATCCATTCCCCCCATCCTTTGTCACCCACAGTCTCTGGGAAGATAAGCAATTCAGTATTTGTTGAACATGTATATCTATGCAAGACATTACCATACTTGATATATTGTAAAAGACTGCTTATATTTCCTTCCCACCCATCCCACCCCCCACCTGTTCTATTCCCTACTTTGATCCTGTCCCTTTTCAAAAGTGGGTACTTCCAACCTCCCCTCCCCACAGAATGCCCTCCCCTGCATCATCCCCCCTCTCATCCCCCTTCCCCCTACTCTCCTGCAGGGTGAGATATCCCATTTAGTATGTATGTCATTCTCTCCCTGAGCCAAATTCAATGAGAATATGGTTTTGCCTTTTTGCCTTCCTATACTTCCCCTCCCCTAGAACCACTTCCCCTTGCTTATTCTACATGAGATAGTTTACCCTACCCTGTCTCTCCCCTTCTCCTCTTGCCACTTTCCTCTCTCACCTCTTAATTTCACCCCTTAAATGTCATCCCTTCCCACCAAATTCAACCTGTGCCCTTTATCCATGTACACCTGTAAACATATATACACACATTCACATATGTATTCATATGCCCATAAACCATTCTTCAATTATTTTTATAATGAGGAAGGTTTCATCAGTCACAGTTATTTTTTTTCCATGTAGGAATGTAAATAGTTCAACTTTGATAAGTTCCTTTTGATTTCTTTTCCCTGATTACCTTCTCAAGCGTCTCTTGCTTCTTGGGTCTGAATGTCAAATTTTCTATTCAACTCTGGTTTTTTCCTCAAGAATGCTTGGAAGTCCTCTATTCCACTGAATGACCATATTTTCTCCTGAAACAAGATACTCAGTTTTTCTGGGTGGTGATTCTTGGTTTTAATCCCAGCTCTTTTGACCTCTGGAATATCATATTCCATGCTCTTTGATCCCTCAGTGTAGAAGCAGCCAGGTCCTGTGCTATTTTGATTGTTTTTCCAAAATATTGAAATTGTTTCTTCCTGGCTGTTTGTAGTACTTTCTCTGTGATCTGGGAATTCTGGAACCTGGCTATAATATTCCTGGGAGTTTTCTTTTTGGGATCTGTTTCCCCTTCTGGGTCTAAAACATCAGGGCAATTTTCCTTGAGAATTTCTTGAGGGATGATTTCTAGGTTCTTTCTTTGATCATGGCTTTCAGGTAGTCCAATAATTTTTTAAATTATCTCTCCTGGATCTATTTTCCATGTCAGTGGTTTTTCCCGTGATATATTTCACGTTGTCTTTTATTCTTTTATTTGTTTGTATCTGTTTAACAGCATCTTGATTTCTCATAAAGTCACTAGCTTCCATTTGCTCCAGTTGCATGCTGAAGGAATGAATCTCCTCAGTGAGCTTTTGAGATTCTTTTGCCAACTGGCAAATTCGGCTTCTTAAGTCATTCTTCTCCTCATTGCCATTTTGAGCCTCCTTTGCCATTTGAGTTAGTCTCTTTTTTAAGGTGTTATTTTCCTTAGTCAGGCTGTTGATGATCATTTCATACTTTTCCTGTATCCTTCTCATTTCTCTTCCCAATTTTTGCTCCACTTCTCTTATTTGGTTTTTAAAATCCTTCTTATGATCCTCTGTAGCCTGTAACATGCTCATATTTTCATGTGGAGCCTTTTGGTTCAGGAGTTCTGTCCTCACAGACATCCTCCTGTTCCATGTTTCTATCCTCGTTGCCCCCAAAATAGGAGTCTAAAGTTGCAGTTTTCTGTTTATTTTGTATCCTTTGCCTAGGCATGTTGCCACTTAATTACTTGATTTTTGGGCTTGTTGCCACTGTAGGACTCTGCAAGCAGACAGGGGAGCTTGTGTCCCAAACATTGGGGTCTTCACAACTTCCTGAGGGGGGTGGCCTATATAAAGCCTCCATAAGCTCTGGCAAGTTGGATATCCATCCCATACCTCCCCACCAGACCACAATCCAGATCCAAGCGGGTTAAAGCAAGAGTGATTAATCCCCTGACTGATTGCTGGATCTCCCTAGAGTTTGCAGACCAGAAGCTGAAGCTGCCACTGAAGCTGCAAAATGGCTTCTGTGCCAAAGTTCCTCAGCTGCTTCTTGCCCTCCGGGGAAGAAGCCAATGAGTTCCCCAAATAATCGTCCCAAAGTCCATAGGGCACTAACCTCTCATTTTGTCCTAGGCATATCTATGTTGATAATTCTGGAATAGCCACAGCTGCTGGTGTTCTGGGGTCCCTCCAGCTGGCCACTGGTCCAGCTGGCCTGGGGCTAAAACTGCGGTTCAAGAGGCCTGGGCTTAGCCCCCAGAGCCTTGCACTTGGCTCCAGGAGTGTTGGGCTGTGCTGTGCTGGCAGCTCCCTGCAGGGCTGCTGGTCTGTACTCAGCAGGGGGTTAGCTTCTCTGTGTTGTTCTATGGGTGCAGCAGCTCTAGGCATTGTTCAGAGTCCACTTTTACATAGTGTGGAACTGGTGTGGAGGGGAGCACCTTGGAAGTGTTGTTTCTACTCTGCCACCTTGGCTCCACCCAGCAAAATAGTATTAATAATAATAATAATAAATATATATATATATATTTGAAACATTTAATTTTAAAACTTTGAATTCCAGACACATTCATTTGTCCCTTGTCACCCACTCCTGCTGGGAAGATAAGCAATTCAGTATATATTGTATATGTATTGTATATGCAAAAGATTACCACAGTAGATATATTGTAAAAGACTGACTATATTTTGCTCCCACCCCTCCCACTCCCCACCTATTCCATTCACTACTTTGATCCTGTCCCTCTTCAAAAGCTGTTGCTTCCAACTTCCCTTTCCCCCAGGCTGCCTTCCCTTTCATCATCCTCCCTCTCATCCCCCTCCCCCCCTACTATCCTGCAGGGTGAGATATCCCATTTAGTATGTATGTCATTCTCTCCCTGAGCCAAATTCATTGAGATTATGATTTTGCCTTTTTGCCTTCCTGTTCTTACCCTCCCCTGTAACTACTTCCCCTTGCCTCTTCTACATGAGATTGTTTACCCCACCCCCGTCTCTCCCCATATCTTCTTGGCACATTCCTCTCTCAACTCTTAACTTCACACCTTAAGTATCATCCCTTCACATCAAATCAAACTGTGTCCTTTATCCATGTATACCTGTAAAGATATATACACATATTTACATATGTGTTCATATGACCATATACCCTTCTTCAATTATTTTCATACTGAGAAATGTTTCATCAGTCACATGTATTGTTTTTCCATATTGGAATGTAAATAGTTCAACTTTGATAATTTCTTTTTGATTTCTTTTCCCTCTTTACCTTCTCAAGTATCTCTTGCTTCTTGTGTCTAAATGTCAAATTTTCTATTTAACTTTGTTTTTTTTTTTCCTCAAGAATGGTTGAATGTCCTCTATTCCACTGAATGACCATATTTTCCCCTGAAAGAAAATACTCAGTTATGCTGGGTAGGTTTAATCCCAGCTCCTTTGCTCTCTGGAATATCATATTCCACGACCTTTGATCCCTCAGTATAGAAGCTGCAAGGTCCTGTGCTATTCTGATTGTGTTTCCAAAAGATTGAAATTGTTTCTTCCTGGTTGCTTGTAGTATTTTATCCTTGATCTGGGAATTCTGGAACCTGGCTATAATATTCCTAAGAGTTTGCTTTTTGGGATCATTTTCAGGTGATTGTTGGATTCTTTCAACCACTATTTCACCTTCTGGGTCTAAAACATCAGGGCAATTTTCCTTAAGAATTTCTTGAAGGATGATTTCTAGGTTCTTTCTTTGATCATGGCTTTCAGGTAGTCCAATAATTTTTAAAGTATGTCTCCTGGATCTATTTTCCAGGTCAGTGGTTTTTCCCATGAGATAGTTCACATTGCTTTCTATTCTTTCAATTGTTTGTATCTGTTTAACAGCATCTGGATTTCTCATAAAGTCACTAGCTTCCATTTGCTCCAGTCTAATTCTGAAGGACTCTATCTCCTCAGTGAGCTTTTGAGATTGTTTTTCCAACTGGAAAATTCGGATTTTTAAGGCATTCTTCTCCTCATTGCCTTTTTGAGTCTCTTTTGCCATTTGAGTTAGTCTATTTTTCAAGGTGTTATTTCCTTAGTCAGGCTGTTGACTCTCACTTCATACTTTTCCTGCATCTTTCTCATTTCTCTTCCCAATTTTTTCTCCACTTCTCATATTTTTTTAATCCTTCTTAAGGTCCTCTATGGCCTGTAACCTGCTCACATTTTCATTTGGGGCTTTTGGTGCAGGAGTTCTTACACCCCAGTACTCCTCCTATTCTATGCTTTGATCCTCTTTGCCCCCAAAATAGGAGTTTAATGTTGAATTTTTCTGTTTATTTTGTTTCCTTTGCCTAGGCATGTTGTCACTTAATTACTTTACTCAAAAGTCAAGTAATGTGGCTCGTTGCCACAGTAGGACCCTGCCACCAGACAG
The DNA here is from genome assembly GCA_011680675.1 of Gymnobelideus leadbeateri. NCBI lineage: Eukaryota > Metazoa > Chordata > Mammalia > Diprotodontia > Petauridae > Gymnobelideus > Gymnobelideus leadbeateri. The sequence goes on from WOXC01001830.1 coordinate 122,337, forward strand.
GGGAGCTACTGTCCCAAAAGTTGGGCTCTTCTCAACTACCAGAGGTATTAGTTTGGTGCCCTCCCTGAAGCCTCCACACACTCTGGCAAGCTGGATATACACCCCAAGATCTCAACCCCAGATGGCAATCCCCATCCAGGGAAGTTAAAGCAAGAGCAATTACCCCCCATACTGATCACTGGATCCCCCTACAGTCAGCAGGCCAGGAGATGAAGCTGCAACTGAAGCTGCAAAATGGTAGCTGTGCTGCTGCTCCTCAGAGGCTTCTCACCCCCATTGGAAGAAGCTGACTCACCCCCAAACACTGGTCGCAAATTCCATAGTGCACTAACCTCTCACTTTGTCCATGGCATCTATGTGTCGATAATTCTGTAAATGCCACAACTACTGGTATTCTGGGGTCCCTCCAGCCGGCTGCTGGTCCTGCAGCCCTGGGGCTAAAACCTCCCACTCATGTGGTCCTGGGATAGGCTCCCAGAGTGCTGGGCTGACCCCTCCTTGCCAGGCTGCCAGGCTGTCCTCAGTAGGAGGTTAGCTTCCTGAGGCAAACAGGAGCTCCAGAGGATGTTCAGAGTCCCCCTTCTGCACTATTTTGAAGTGGTATGGGCTGGAGCACTGTGGAAGTGGTGTTTCTACTCCACCATCTTGGCTCTGTCCCCCCATATTCTGTCCTTCTACACAGTACACTGCCCAAACTTCATGCAGCTCTATTTTAGAGCACTCCAGACCAAAATAAGAAAATATCACTAGCTACATATCATGTGGAAAGTTATCACTTAGATGTATGCATATAATGTGGCTTACTCTCTTCTTTGTGACCTTTATGATAGTATCAAATGCTGATTTTTATTTAGGGCTTTAAGATTCAAAAAAGCATTTTACAAAAATTATTTCATTTTTTTGAAACCTCATGAGGCTGATGATAATATTATTGTAATTTTGGCCAGAAGGAAACTGAGGATCAAAGTGAGTTTTTCATGGACACAAAGCTAAAAGTGTTTTGGGTAAAATTCTAAAACATTTATTCCTGGTTCTATGTCTAACATTTTTTGGTATTTTTTTTCTCTCCCAGGGCCATATTAGTTATTGTTTAGTCACTTTCGGTCTTGTCCCATTCTTCATGACCTCATTTGGAATTTTCCTGGCAGAAATCCTAGAATGGTTCATTGTTTCTTTCTCTAACTCCTTTTACAGATGAGCAAACTGAGGCAAACAGGATTAAGTGACTTTCATACAACTAGTAAATATCCGAGGTCAGATTTGAACTCAAGATTAGTCTTCCTGACTACAGGTTCACTATCCACTATCTGTCCACTCAGCAGTGGGTCAGTAAATTCAATGATCAACACTTCATTCAGAACCATTGCTGACTCTAGCATTTAAATTGTCCCTGTAACATTACAGTTTCCATTTTCTTTGCTGGGATGTATCCATACCTACTCTTGTTACTCCAAAGTTCTTGGCATGGGGTAGAATGATAGGCATGTGACATTTGGGAGTTACAGAACCTGCCTTCAAATACTATCTCTGCTACTTATTACCTGTGTTATCTTGGTTGAGACACTAAGACTATCTATTCTTCTTTTTCCTCAACTATGATGTGAAGGAGTGGGGCTTGACAGTAGGATCAAAGGAAGACCTAGAAAGGGAATGAAAGTTATAGTGCCTCTATTCTAACAATCTTATTTCATAATTGAGGAAACTTAGGCCCAGATATCTTAATGAACTTGGATGGGTGACACAGTGTCACTGGTTCAGTGTAAATCCAATATTCATTGTGATATGAAATTTTACTTCTCTAATAACTTTCATTAAACTCTCTCTAATTCTAAAACTATGATGCTGAGTCTGTAAGTTTAGGGACAGGAGTTAAATGTTCAAGTGTTTATGGCATCTACTTCTATGCATTTCATCGAGTGTAAATTGTAAATTAGGAAGCAACATTAGCAACTGAGCAAGTATCTGCTGAGCAAGGACATTTCTAAAACCTGACCTGCAATATAGTTAATATACTCAGAATTTAAACTCATCCAATGGCCCCCCAAATTTGGTCCTTAGGATACCTGTATCTTAGAACTGAAAACAAATTTCAGCTCAAAGATGATGAGCCTCCTTATTCCAAAGTTCTTGGTGTCTAGTGGAGTCATTTCAGGCATGTCTGACTCTTCATGAACCAATTTGGGGTTTTCTTGGCAAAAATACTGGAGTTGTTTGATATTTCTTTCTTCAACTTATTTTGCTGATGAGTAAACTGAGACAAACAGGTAAAATGACTTTCCCAGGGTCACACAACTAATAAGTGTTTGAGGCCAGATTTGAACTCAAAATCAGGAACTTAATTCCAGGATTGATGCTATATCCATAGTACCACCATTCACCATAGCTTGGGGTGCTATCAATATCACAGTGATGTGCATTTACAGATGAATGTGTAAGCCTAGTCTTGATCAGACATAGTGTTCTGTGGCAAAAGATCATCAGTGATAATGATGATAGCAAACACTATTATTCACTTTAAGGTTTACAAACAACCTAGCAAATACCATCTCCATTGATCTTCACAAAATGTCCAGAAGGTAGGTCCTATTATTATCCCCATTTTGCAAAGGAGGAAATTGGGGCAGAGAGAGGTCAAGGACTTGTCCAAGGTTGCACAGCTTCTTAGTATTTTAGGCTGTAGTTGAACCCATATCTCCCTGATTTCAGGCCCAACATTCTATCCTTATATGTAGAGGCAAGCACCCCAACATCCCCAGGGTGGCTGCCAACTCAGTTTCTTAGATCTGCTTTTTTAAAGGAAAGCAACTCAAAATGGGGTTAACAAGCTTACTTTAATCATTCAAACATATATCATTTACCTAGTTTAGGGGTAAAAGGTCAGCACCCTGAACTTCAAAGTATATAGACAGAACTTATGAGACAGAGAAACAAACAGATAAAGCAGACAGGCTTCCAAACTTTCCAACCATTACATCAATACCAAATCATAGTTACCAGAGAGGAAAGCATCAACATCTGGGTTTTCAAAGCTGGGGGGGGGGGTCTCTAAAAGGCTACAAAGAGTCTCATTTGGTCAAATCATACAACACTTCTCAAACTCAGCATCAAAGCAAAGACTCACATCAAGGATTATATAGGCTTCTCCAGGTTCATAGAATGTAACAACCCTTTAGAGCCACTCCCCAATCACACAGCATCTAGGTGTGGTCAATACTGAAAACGAAGCCTCCTGTCACAGGTTCCATATGACCACATTCAGCCTATTCAGAGTCTCTCAATTCGACCTGTGCCCTCTATCCATGTATACCTGTAAACACACTTTCACATATATATTCATATGCCCATATACCCTTCTTCAGCAATTTCCATCCTGAGAAAGTATTCATCAGTTACAATTATTTTTTTTTTCCATGTAGGAATGTAAATAGTTCAACTTTGATAAGTTCCTTTTGATTTCTTTTCCCTCTTTACCTTCTCAAGCATCTCTTGCTTCTTGTGTCTGAATGTCAAATTTTCTATTCAACTGTTTTTTTTTCCTCAAGAATGCTTGAAAGTCCTCTATTCCACTGAATGATGATACTTTCCCATGAAACAAGATACTCAGTTTTGCTAGGTAGCTTATTCTTGGTTTTAATCCCAGCTCCTTTGCTCTTTGGAATATCATATTCCATGCCCTTTGATCCCTCAGTGTAGTATCTGCCAGGTCCTGTGCTACTCTGAATGTGTTCCCACAGTACTGAAATTGTTTCTTCCTGTTTGCTTGTAGTATTTTCTCCTTGATCTGGGAATTCTGGAACCTGGCTATAATATTCCTAGGAGTTTGCTTTTTGGGATCATTTTCAGGAGGTGATTGATGGATTCTCTCAACCTCTATTTCACCCTCTGGGTCTAAAACATCAGGGCAATTTTCCTTGATAATTTCTTGAGGGATGATTTCTAGGTTCTTTCTTTGATCATGGCTTTCAGGTAGTCCAACAATTTTTAAATTATCTCTCCTGGATCTATTTTCCAGGTCAGTCGTTTTTCCCATGAGATAGTTCACACTGCCTTCTATTCTTTCAATTGTTTGTATCTGTTTAACAGCATCTGGATTTCTCATAAAGTCACTAGCTTCCATTTGCTCCAGTCTAATTCTGAAGGACTCTATCTCCTCAGTGAGCTTTTGAGATTGTTTTTCCATCTGGCAAAGTTGGCTTTTTAAGGCATTCTTCTCCTCATTGCCTTTTTGAGTCTCTTTTGCCATTTGAGTTAGTCTATTTTTTAAGGTGTTATTTCCTCAGTCAGGCTATTGACTCTCACTTCATACTTTTCCTGCATCTTTCTCATTTCTCTTCCCAATTTTTCCTCCACTTCTCTTATTTGGTTTTTAAAATCCTTCTTAAGGTCCTCTATGGCCTGTAACCTGCTCATATTTTCATTTGGGGCTTTTGGTGCAGGCGTTCTGACACCCCAGTCCTCCTCCTATTCCATGTTTTGATCCTCTTTGCCCCCAAAATAGGAGTTTAATGTTGAATTTTTCTGTTTATTTTGTTTCCTTTGCCTAGGCATGTTGCCACTTAATTACTTGGCTTTTGGGCTTGTTGCCACAGTAAGACCCTGCCACCAGACAGGGGGAACTTCTCTCCCAAACCTTGGGGTCCTCTCAACTGCCGGAGGTATTAGTTGGGTGCCCTCTCTGAAGCCCCCAGACACTATGGCAAGCTGGACACACACCCTAAGTCCTCAACCCCAGACCTCAATCCTGATCCAGGAAGGTTAAAGCAAGAGCAATTACCCCACAGGCTGATCACCGTATTCACCTACAGTCAGCAGGTCAGGCGCTAAAGTGGCAACTGAAGCTGCAAAATGGTGTCTGTGCTGATGGTCCTCAGAGGCTCTTAGCCCCCAGGGGAATAAGCTGACGTGCTCCCAAATACTGGTTCCAAAATCCATAGAGCACTAACCTCTCATTTTGTCCTTGGCATTTATGTGTTGGTAATTCTGGAAAAGCCACAGCAGCTGGTGTTTTGGGGTCCCTCCAGCAGGCTACTACTACTGCCACCCTGGGGCTAAAACCTCTGACTTAATGTTGGCCTGGGCTCTGTTCCCACAGTGCTCAGCTGGCTGTTCCCTTCTGGCCTCTCAGGCTGTCCTCAGCGGGAGGTTAGCTTCTCTGTGTCATTCTTTGGGTTCTGGAGCTCCAGAGGTTGTTCAGAGTCCCCTTTTACATGATTTTGAAATCATATGGGCTGGAGCGCCGTGGAAGTGCTGTTTCTACTCCTCCATCTTGACTCAGCCCCCTGGGGTTCTCTTTTGAATAGGTAGACGACATGATGATTTAGACTTGTGATTTAGCAAGGTCAGTTTGCCAGCTAAATGGAGGATGAAGTGAAATGAGGAAAACCTTGAGATGGATCATCAATCATCAGATTATCGCACTAGGCCAGCAGGAGGTGATAGGGATCTGGCCTAGGGTGGTAGCAGTCAGAGAAGAAAAGGAGGTATATAACAGAAGTGTAGCAAAGTCTGAAAGGTCAGAACTTGACAACTGTCTGAATATGAGAGATGAGAGTGAGGAGTCACATATGATGCCCAGGCCTTGTGCCTGGGGGATGGAAACAATAGGGGTATCCATGATATTAACAAGGAAATTAGGAATAGGAGAGAGTTTGAGGGGAAAGATAAGAAATCCAGTTCGGGTCTCGTTGAGTTTAGATGTGTATGAGACTTCCAATTCTTGATTTAAAATACATTTTTGGAGATGCAAGGCTAGAGGTCATTAAAGTGGTTGAGGCTCAACAAATAGACCTAATATTCACATGCATAGAAATGACATTATCAATGAGACCATAGGCAAAAACTTATCATCTCTGAGACATAGGTGTTTCTATGTACCCATTTAGACTTAATTTTGGGTATATGATGTTAGATAATGGTCTATGCCCAGTTTCTGCCATACTATATTCCAGTTTTCCCAACAGTTTTTGTTAAATACTTCATTTTTATCCCCAAAATTGGGGTCTTTGGGCTTATCAAACAATAGATTACTATACTCATTGATTGCTGAATCCCACGTGCCCAATCTATTCCATTGATCCACTACTCTATTCCTCAGCCAGTACCAAGTAGCTTTGATTACTGCTACTGTATAATACCAATAAAATCTTGTATAGCTAGTCCACCTTCCCTAGCATTTCTTTTCATTAACTCCCTTGATATTCTAGACCATTTGTTCTTCCAAATAAATTTTGTTACTATTTTATCTAGTTTTATAAAGTAGTTTTTTGGTAAATTGATTGGTATGGCACTAAATATATAATTTAATTTAGATAAAATTGCCATTTTTTATTATATTAGCTTGACTCAGTTACAAGCAATTGATATTTTCCTAATTAGTTAGATCTGACTTTATTTCTGTGAGAAGTGTTTGTAGTTGTGATCATATGTCCTGGGTTTGTTTTGGCACATAGACTCCCAAATATTTTATAATGTCTACAGTAACTTTAAATGGGATTTCTCTTTCTATCTCTTGCTGTTGAATTTCATTAGGGATATACAGGAATGCCGAGGGTTTATGTGGGTTTATTTTATACACTATAACTTTGCCAAATTTATTTATTGTCTCAAGTAGTTTTTTACTTGATTATCTAGGATTCTCTAAGTATATCATCATATCATCTGCAAAGAGTGATAACTTCGTCTCTTCTTTGCCTAATTTGATTCTTTTAATTTCTTTTTCTTCTCTAATTGCTACTGCTAATGTTTCTAGTACCAGATTGAATAAGAGGGGTGATAGTGGACACCCTTGTTTCACTCCTGATCTTACTGGAAATGCTTCTGATTTATCCCCATTGCATATAATACTTGCTGATGGTTTTTAATAGATGTTATGTACTATTTTAAGGAAGTCTCCATTTATTCCTATACTTTCTAGTGTTTTTAATAGGAATGAATGTTGTATTTTGTCAAAAGCCCTTTCTGCCTCTATTAAGATAATCATGTGGTTTCTGCTAGTTTTATTGTTGATATGATCAATTATACTGATGGTCTTCCTAATATTAAAACATCCTTTTATTCCTGGAATCCTGCCTGATCAAAGTGTATTATTCTTGTGAAAAGTTGTAGTCTTTTAGCTAATATTTTATTTAAAATTTTTCATCTCAATTCATGAGGGAAATTGGTCTATAATTTTCTTTCACTGTTTTATCTCTTCCTGATTTAGGTATCAGTACCCTATTTGTGTCATAGAAAGAATTTGGTGGGACTCCTTCTTCACTAATTTTCACAAATAGTTTGTAGAGTATTGCAATCACTTGTTCTTTAAATGTTTGATAGAATTCACTAGTAAATCTATCTGGCCCTGGGGATTTTTTCCTAGGGAGTTCATTGATGGCTTGTTTGATTTATTTTTCTGATATAGGGTAATTTAATTAAATTTACTTCCTCTTCAGTTAATCTGGGCAACTTGCATTTTTGTAAATATTCCGCCATTTCACTAAGATTGTCAAATTTACACGCATACAATTGGGAAAAACAATTCCTAATTATTGTTCTCATTTCCTCTTCATTGGTGGTAGATTCATCCTTTTCATTTTTTGAAACTCATAATTTGGTTTTCTTTCTTTTTTTATCATATTGACTAAGTGTCTATCAATTTTATTGTTTTTTTCCTAAACCCAGCTCTTAATTTTATTTACTAATTCAATAGTTTTCTTAATTTCAATTTTATTAATCTCTCCTTTGGTTTTCAATATTTCTAACTTAGTACTTAATTGGGGATTTTCAATTTGTTCTTTTTCTAGCTTTTACAATTGTATGCACAATTCATTGACCTCCCTTTTCTTTAATTTATTTTTATTTTTTTTAAACAAATGCTTTATTAACTTCTGTTTTACATCATTCATTTCCGCCAGATTTTGAGTTACAATCATTTTCCCCCCATTATTCCCCTACCCAACCTCCCTGAATAGCAATCCCACAAGATATCGCTTCCTCCAATCTGCTCTCTCCCATACCTTCTCCCATACCCCCATCGACTTTTCCATTAGAGGAAGATGAATCTTTGTGTCCCAATGCCTGCACATTTTATCTCCCAATTATAGGCAAAAGAGTATTAATAATAGTATTTATATATATATTTGAAACATTTAATGTTACGATTTCGAATTTCAGATACATTTCCTTCCTCCCTTGTCACCCATTCCTTCTTGGGAGATAAGTAATTCAGTATATGCTGTACATGTCTAGCTATGCAAAACATTATCATGGTAGATATATTGTACAAGGCTGCTTATAATTCCCTCCCACTCATCCCACCCCCCACCTGGTCCATTCCCTACATGATCCTGTCCCTCTTCAATAGTGGGCACTTCCAACCTCCCCTCCCCCCAAGGATGCCCTCCCATCCATCATCCCTCCTCTCATCCCCCTTCCCCTATCCTGCTGCAGGTTGAGATATCCCATTTAGTATGTATGTCATTTTCTCCCTGAACCAAATTCAATGTGAATGTGGTTTTGCCTTTTTAGCCTTCCTTATTCTCCCCCTCCTTTGCAACCACCTCCCCTTGCTTCTTCTACATGGGATAGTTTACCCTACCCTGTCTCTCCCCATCTCCTCTTGCCACTTTCCTGTCTCACCTCATAATTTCATCCCTTGAGTATTCTCCCTTCCCAACAAATTCAACCTATGCCCTCTATCCATATATAACTAACCATATACACACACATTCACATATGTATTCATATGACCACACCCCCTTCTTCCATTGTTTTCATAGTGAGAAAGATATCATCAGTCACAGATATTGCTTTTCCATATAGGAATGTAAATAGTTCAACTTTGATAAGTTCCTTTTGATTTCTTTTCCTGATTACCTTCTCAGGCATCTCTTCCTTCTTGTGTCTGGATGTCAAATTTTCTATTCAATTCTGGTTTTTTCCTCAAGAATGCTTGAAAGTCCTCTATTCCACTGAATGACCATATTTTCCCCTGAAACAAAATACTCAGTTTTGCTGGGTAGGTGACCCTTGGGTTCATTCCCAGTTCTTTTGCCCTCCGGAATATCATATTCCATGCCCTTCGATCCCTCAGTGTAGAAGCTGCCAGGTCCTGGGCTATTCTGATTGTGTTTCACAATATTGAAATTGTTTCTTCCTGGCTGCTTGTAGTATTTTCTCCTTGATCTGGGGATTCTGGAACCTGGCTATAATATTCCTGGGAGTTTTCTTTTTGGGATCTTTTCAGGAGGTGATTGGTGGATTCTTTCAACCTCTATTTTGCCCTCTGGATCTAAAACATCAGGGCAATTTTCCTTGAGTATTTCTTGAAGGGTGATTTCTAGGTTCTTTCTTTGATCATGGCTTTCAGGTAGTCCAATAATCTTTAAATTGTCTCTCCTGGATCTATTTTCCAGGTCAGTGGTTTTTCCCATGAGATATTTCACATTGCCTTCTAATCTTTCGTTTGTTTGGATCTGCTTAACAGTATCTTGATTTCTCATAAAGTCATTAGCTTCCATTTGCTCCAGTCTAACTCTGAAGGAATGAATCTCCTCAGTGAACTTTTGAGATTCTTTTTCCATCTGGAAAATTCGACTTTTTAAGGCATTCTTCTCCTCATTGCCCTTTGGGCCTCCTTTGCCATTTGAGTTAGTCTATTTTTTAAGGTGTTGTTTTCCTCAGTCAGGCTGTTGACCCTCATTTCATACTTTTTCCTGCATCCTTCTCATTTCTCTTTCTAATTTTTCCTCCACTTCTCTTATTTGATTTTTAAAGTCCTCCTTAAGGTCCTCTATGGCCTGCAACCCACTCATGTTTTCCCCTGGGGCTTTTGGAGCAGGACTTCTGACCTCACAGTCCTTTTCCGCTCTATGCCCCCAAAATAGGAGTCTAGGGTTGCATTTTTCTGTTTCCTTTGCCTTGGCATGTTGCCACTTAATTGCTTGACTTTTGGGCTTGGTGCCACACTATGGCTTTAAGGCCAGATAGAGGAATTTTCGTCCGGAACGTGTGGGGGGCAACTTCCGTTTCTGGCAAGCTGTAAACCCACCCACAACTTCCACCCTAGATCACAATCCAGATCCAGGGAGGTTAAAGCAAGAGCGATTACCCCCCAAGACCGATCGCTGGATCTCCCCACGATTTGTAGGCTGGGAGCCGGAAATGCCTATGAAAACTACAAAATGGCGTGTCTCCTCAGAGGCTTCTAGCTCCCAGGGGAGGGAGCTGACGCATTCCCCAAATACAGGTCCCAAAGTCCATAGGACACTAACCTCTTACTTTGTCCTAGGCATGTCTATGTTGATAATTCTGGAGTTGCCACAGCTCCTGGTGTTCTGGGGTTCCTCCAGCTGGCTGCTGGCCCTGCCGCCCTGGGGCTAAAACCTCGGCTCACGCGGACCTGGGCTCGGCTCAGCTGGGCTCCTGCGCTCTTCGCGTTGCCGGCTCCCAGACCGCTCCGCTGGTCCTTCCTGCAGGGCTGCTGGGCTGTCCTCAGCGGGAGGTTAGCTTCTCTGTGTCGTTCTGTGGGTGCTGGGGCTCCAGAAGTTGTTCAGAGTCCTTTTTTACATAGTTTGTAGGGAATCTGGGGGCAGAGAGGCTTGGAAGAGCTGTTTCTACTCTGCCATCTTGGCTCCGCCCCCCTTCTCTAATTTATTTATGTATGCACTCAGGGATATAAAACTTCCCCTAAGAACTGATCAATACAAGAGTCTTGACAATAGCCTAATAGGGTACTGGACTTGAATTCAGAATTTCATATCACCCATATAAGGGTTCATATCACATTTTCAGGACATAGTAGGTGTGTGATCTCATGCAATATATCTCTCTCTGCTCCTGTTTTTTAATTCACAAAACTGTTATGTTACATAATGTCAGATCCCTATTACTTGAGGCTACTCTAAGGGCAGTGGTATAGTGGAGAGACTGCTGGACTTGGGATCAGGAAGACCTAAGTATGAATCTTCTCTTAGAAACTTTTTCGTTGCATGACTAAAGAATCACTTAACCTTTCTGTACCTCAATTTTCCATATCTGTAAAATGAGGATGCTACTTTGACGTGCTTCCCCTTGTTTTTGTAAGGTTTAAATGATATCATGTATGTGAAGCACCATGTGAATATGAACCATTAATTCAGAGATATTAGTGGCTAGTGTTGATATTTAGGTGCACCTAGGTGGAGCAGTGGATACAATTTTAGGTCTGGAGTCAGGAAGATTTAATTTCAAGTCTGACCTCAGACATACTAGCTATAGAACTTTGGCCAAATCATTCAACCCTTTTTTTCTCAGTTACTCATCTGTAAAATGAGCTTGAGAAGGAAATGGTAAACTACTACAGCATCTTTGTTAAGACAACCCCCAAAAAGGGTCACCAAGATTATGTAAGGTGTACAGAGGATCTGAGGTAAAAATGAAACAATCTTTTCCCTAGAGAAGATTGCATTCTGAAGTAGGAAAACAGTGCTTCTGCAGATATATCCACATGTATAGGTAAGGTGTATATGTGTAAATGCACATAGATAAAATATATATATATATATATATATATACATATATATATATATATATATATATATATATACGTGTGTGTGGGCATAGTAATATGCACAAGTATTTTGTCTTAATAGGTGATCAGGAAAAATCATCTGTAGAATGTGACACTTGACCTGAATCTTGAAGAAGCTAGTGACATACAGGGATAGAGATGACAAGGGAGAGCATCAGTTGAATAAACATGAAGACAAGAGAAGGGGTATCACATAACGGTCTTCTAAAAGATGGAATAGGTAAGGAGGAGTAATCTGGAATCAACATATTCCAATGAGCATACATAACATTTAAAATTTGAGGGAATAGAGGGAAACTTTAATTTGGAAAAGCTTAGCAAGTAGTAGCCTTCAATTCCTAGACCAAGGCTTCTTAGCCATTTGTATGACTGCAAAATTGAATTACAAAAAGCTATCCAAGTAGTTCTATTGGATTCATCAAGATTTAATGTATATGCTCATTTGTTTGCTTTCATTTTAGGTGTTTCTATGTTTCTGTGTGTGTGTGTGTGTGTGTGTGTGTGTGTGTGTGTGTGTGTGTGTAGGTAAAAACTAAAACTGTACTTAACCTCACAGTGTTTTTATCAGGATTAAATGAAGTATTTGAAAAATCATGTAACTATTACATGTAGATGTGTCTTGAAAAATGTTTGTCTCCTTTATGAACTTAGATGGGACAGAAAAAATTCTTCATTTTCACTAACTTTTAACTGAAATAAAGTTTTCCAACAATTGTGAAGGAAGGCCTGGAGAATCATACTGACATTCTTCTCAATTTAATTGCCATTCTTTCTTTTTTTTTTTTAAAGCAATTGGGGTTAAGTAACTTGCTCAAGGTTACACAGCTAGTCATTTTTGATTTATGCGTGGGTGCTCATTTTCTGAGGCCGGATCTGATCTCAGGTCATCCAAACTCCGAGGCCGGCGCTCTTACTCACTGCGCCACCTAGCCGCCCCTTTAGGGCAATTGGGGTTAAGTAACTTGCCCAAGGTTACACGGCTAGGTTTTTGTTTGTATGGATTAAGTGTCTGAGGCCGGATCCGAACTCAGGTCCTTCTGATTCCAGGGCTGGCGCTCTATTCACTGCGCCACCTAGCCGCCCCGCCATTAATTTCTGATTTCTTTTGGGCCCTAGGAGAATGCAAATTTTTATTCAAAATATTATCAATAAAATAATATATCTGTCAAGAAATAATTACTCATTAATATGTATTGGGAATCATAATGAGGGGGGCTTAAGTTTGACTTCTTGCAGTCTTGAAAATTAAACTAGTCTTTAGGCTATAGGGGACTTTAATTTAGCCAATATTTAGTATTCAGGCAAGCTAGAGGATGATTTATATTACAATTCTTATGTAAAGCTCCCATTTATTTCTTTCATTTTATATGATAACCCACCTGAAGTGGGTTGAGTAGGCAATATTACCCTTATTTGAGAGATAAGGATGAGAGGGACAGTTAAATTGAGTAAGAGGATAGAGATCTTGTTAGTTCCATTGTCCCATCTAGATTAAGGGTATATGAAGAGGGAGGGAGGGAGGGAGGGAGAGAGAGAGAGAGAGAGAGAGAGAGAGAGAGAGAGAGAGAGAGAGAGAGAGAGAGAGAGAGAAAGAGAGAGACAGACAGACAGACATACAGACAGAGACAGACAAGGAGACAGAGAGAGAAGAAGAAAGGAGAGGAGAGGAGAGGACAGGAGAAGAGAAAAGAGGAGAGGAGGGGAGAGGAAAGAAGAAGAGAGGAAAGGAGAGAAGAGAGACAGACAGACAGAGGCAGAGCAACAGATGGAGGAGACAGAGAAACAGAGATGTGGAGAAAGACAAGAACACAGTGAGAGAAAGACAGAGACATAGAAGAGAAGATAAAAGACAGAGAGACAGAGACAGAGAGACAGAGACAGAGACAGAAAGACAGAGAGAGACAGAGAGGGATATTCCTCTCTAGCCTATTAGGTAATAATAAATTTTGGTATTATCCTCAAAATACCTGCTGTTTGGTTGTTGGTTTTCCAGACAGCTAGACAGATGGAGGATGTGATTGAACATGGATAATCTTTAACTCTTTCATAAGGAAAGATCCAGGATAAAATAAAGTGAAAATGACTACAATTAACAAAGAATGAAAAAGGAACAATGTTCCCATTGGTTTCAGTGATTTATTATCATTTTCTTCCAAAGACTTTGTCATGAGAAGACAATGAATTAATCAGAACAAAGATGTCATGTGAACTTGGTCATTTGGAAACGACAAATGGCTGTGTGTTGAAGATTTATCCAGTTCCATTAACTTATTTGAACTCTGATCCAACAATATTTTGAGTGTGTGCAAGAATGGAGCAGTTGTTTTATCAAGAATAATGAAAAGAAGGCTTTGACTCAGGCTTTTCCTGTGATTTGTACAGAGACTGTACTCCGCAGCTGGAAAATCACTGTGGCTGCAGTTTTTTGGGCTCACTTGAGTCTCTGACTTTTCTTAGAGTGTCTTCTTTCTATGTGAGAGAAATAAAAACCATGAAGGAATAGGCCCCTCTTCCCAAGGCTTAATCACCTTTTCTTTTTCCTTCCTCCCTTCCTTCTTCCCTCCTTCCTTTTTTCCCTTCCTTTCTCTCTTCCTTCCTTTCTCTCTCTCTCTCTCTCTCTCTCTCTCTCTCTCTCTCTCTCTCTCTCTCTCTTTCTTTCTTTCTTTTTCTTTCTTTCTTTCTTTCTTTCTTTCTTTCTCTTTCTTTTTTCTTTCTTTCTTTCTTTCTTTCTTTCTTTCTTTCTTTCTTTCTTTCTTTCTTTCTCTTTCTTTTTTCTTTCTTTCTTTCTTTCTTTCTTTCTTTCTTTCTTTCTTTCTTTCTTTCTTTCTTTCCTTCCTTCCTTCCTTCCTTCCTTCCTTCCTTCCTTCCTTCCTTCCTTCCTTCTTCCTTTCTTTCTTCTCTGTCTCTCTATCCATATCTTCTGTCACTGTCTCTGTCTCTTTGTCTCTCTCTCTGTCTCTCTCATTTCTAGCCTTTAGCAATAGCCTTCAAGGCTTGATCTCAATTCATTTTTTTTATTCATGCTTGATAAAAATGTGAATTGGAAGCTATCATCTATTCATTAAAATATATATTTTCCTTGGAAAGTATCCTGGGAATGTTGGTGCTATATGTAGGAAAATGTTGACTAAATATTAAACTTAGATTGAGCAAAATTACTCACTTTTATTGGGTCAACTACATATAATGAGGTGTGTGTGTGTGTGTGTTCATGTGTATGTTGAAAAATATAATCTGTCCTTCCTATCTAGTTGAGTTGCCGTAATGATCAAATGTGATGCTAACTATACATCTATATCTATATCTATATCTATCTATCTATCTATCTATATATATATATCTACCTATCTCTCTCTCTCTCTCTCTCTCTCTCTCTATATATATATATATATATATATATATATATAAGCATAGATCTTGAGGTCAGTGTATGCTAGGGTATATTGCAAAATATAAAATACTACACACATAAGATATATTGATTATAGATCTTAATATTAATATAATTATTAACAATATTTGTTCAAATCTAATTTATGTGGGGAAAATCAATCAATCAACAAGATATTTTAGAAACCTTCTATGTTCTAATCACTGAGCAAGGTTCTTGGGTTACAAATGTAAAAGGAAAGCAGGATTGACCCTGAGGGCGATTGAATTCTATTGGGTGACACTACTTAGTGTACTCGATTTTGAACCACCTCACTTTAGAGGTGAAGAACCTGTGGTTCAGAGAGATAACTGTACATATGCAAGTGTGGTATATGTGTATGTACAATCAATACACAATATTTTTGACAAGGAAGGAAAACACTAGCATCTAATAGTAGGGGTGAGGAACAGTCTCATATGGGAGGTGATATCTGATGTGAGTAAAACTGAGAAGAAAGCACATTCTAGAAATGGTACACAGACTAAATAAAAGTCCCATGGGGGATTACTAAATCCCTTATTCCAGGAGAACAGATTTGCAATGTCACAGTAGCTCACCAACAGATTAAAAAAAATCACAAGTCTAATTCCTTTGGGTTGATTAATTGGAATGTATTCCCACCTGACAAGAGATCAAGGTTAAAGGGTTAAATGATCAAGGTTAAATTTCATAAATTAAATAATTTATTTATTTAATAAATAATAAATAAATACATTCATAAATTAAATTTCATAAATCTGTAATGTTGTAACTTTATCCTTCTCACTTATGAGAAAACCAGGAAAGAATACCCAGAATTCACTGTCTGCAGTTCAAGATTAGATTGTTGTTTCAAAGGGCCTGGGATAAGGAAGAAGTTATCTAGTTAAAATGTAAAGGGCAGATATCAGTTTAATTTTATTTGGGGGGAGGAACTTATAACCCCCCCCAACTAGGCATGATATCAGTAATAATAGATACTTCATAAGTGCCTGGCTATCTTCTCCTCCACCACTGTATTTGGAAAGACTGTATAGCATTATCATAGGTTGCTGTATTTGGAGTGAGAAGATCTAAACTTTGGATCTAGCCTCAAACTGTTTTTATCTGAGTGGCTTTCAGCAAGTCCCTCCACCCTTCTGAGAAACACTTCACTCGATTGCAAAGTGAGGTTAATAATACTTGCTTTACTGAGCTTGTGCTCTTTTTGTGAAGATCAAATGAGATAATGTATGTATGTTAGTGTATGATATGTAAGCTATTATCATTAGGGTCTATTCAGAAAATTGTCTCTTGGGAACTGAGCAGATTATTACTGTTACCATTCCACTTCACTGTCCCCTCCATATATGTGGCAAGCTGGTTTTATCTCCATAAATAAATATGCTAGTATAAAATTCGCAGTGGGTTAGTTTTAGTAATATGCCTTCTAATGTCAGTGACGAATGTCTTAGCAATCCTTTGAAGGTGGACTTTAAAGGGAGAGAGAGATGAAGAAGGTCTATTCATTCATTCAACAAAAGTCTGTTAAATTCCCACTTTATATAAGACATTGTACTAGGCACTGAAGATACATAAACAAACCAAAAATTCTAGTCCCCATTCTCAGTAAACTGACATTCCACTGAAGGATACAAAATGCATACAAATAAGTAAATGTGAAATGTGGGTAAAATAAAGCCAGTGACATTTTGAGAAGAGGACAGGATACAGATCACTCAAGAAGGTTTATTATAGGCCTGTGTAGGAGGTGGCACATGTGGCCCAATACAGGCTTTGCATATAGCTGAAAGAAACTTCCTGAGCATTAATCCTAAACCATATCTAACCATGACAATGAAATTAAAGCTTGAGTAGGGTGATGAGACCTTTCTCCATTTTGACTGATTGAAAGTTGCCTGATAACATATTGAGGCAGTTAGGTGGACCACTGGATAGAGCACTGGACTTGGAGTCAGGAAGACTCATTTTCTTGAATTCAAATCTGGCCTCAGGCTCTAATTAGCTGTGTGAATATGAGCAAGTCACTTAACCCTGTTTGTCTTAGTTTCCTCATCTGTACAATGACGTGGAGAAGGAAATGACAAACCACTGCAGTGGTTCTTATCCTTAGTTCCTGAAGAGAACCAAAATTACATCATCATGTTGGAGTGTAATAGCAGGCATCCTAGCGTACCCAGGATGGCTGCCAGCATAGATTTTTTGATCTGCTTTTCTAAAAGAAAAGAACTCTAAACAGGATTGAAAATCTTGCTTTGTTTAAGCATCATTCACTTAATTCAGAGGAAAATGTTAGAACCCTGAGCTTCAAAAAATATAAACATAAATTGCAAGCAGACAAAAAAAATATAGATAGAGAAAACACAATTCAACAGACCAATGGACAGGCCTTCTAGCTGTCCGATCATTACATACATACATTAAGTCAGTAAGCAGAAGAGAGAGAGGCACTAACATCTGAACAAGCTTCTCTTGTTGGACTCCAAGTGAGGGCCATTAAGGGGCAGGGAAGATCTTCAAATTCCACTACCATTACATGGAGTCAAGGTACATTGTGTCTGACTGTAACTGATTAGACCAATATAAAGTCTGAATGTTCTAACACAATTGGCCACAGATAGTCCACATTAACTACTTCAGCATTTTCGAATAAGCAAATCACTCCAGCATCTTTGCCAAAACTATAACAAAAACAACCTAAATATTATCATGAAAAGGCAAACGTGACTGAACAATAACAAACTGCAACATTTTCAGGCTTTGAGTAGCATTAACATAACAAAGGTGTTGACATTTAGTTAGCAAGAACAGTTTGTTAAAATGGGAAGTTATCAAATTTATGTGAATTTAAGTTCTGTCCAGCTCTCTATCCCAAACACATGGTGAACTTCACAGTGGTAGCCTGAAGTCAGTGTTGAAAATACTCTACACACTTTGTCCATGAGGGCTTATTCACCTTCCCCCTTCTTCAGGACACACTTTTGGTGTCTTGATACAAGTGTTGTTTGTGATAATTCCTTCTGATGTTTTGTGTGTGTGTGTGTGTGTGTGTGTGTGTGTGTTTTGTTTTAAAGTCCTTGTTGCAACACTAGCTGCACAACTTCTGAGGAGGAGCCATGATGTGCCTTACTGATTCCCATCCCCTAATCTGGGTAAATATTTGATATACATGTCCTGATAGTGAAAGTACCAGAAATATGATTTGGCTTGGATAAAAGCTCTTCCCTACAATAGAGTGGGTATATTCTCCTCCAAGGTCAATATAATTCAGTGTTACAGCTTGTGACCCCCCCCCGCCCCCCGCCAGTAAACTACAAACTCCCTAGAGATTTTTATAGTTCTATCTTTGTATTTACGACTCCAAGCTCAGCATTTGACCTATAGCATTAAAAATGCTGGTGAAATATAATTTAAATTAGTTTTGCATTCCTTTGGATAACAGCTTTTGGAAAGGCCATTTCTGACTAATAGAAGATGCTTGGGAAGATCCTGTGAGACAGGGACGTCAAGAAGAGGTAGCCCACACCCTATATTCCAGATGAAATGATTCAGACTCAAAAAGTTTAAATGGCTTGAGCACCTGACATAATTTGGAAGAGACTGAGACAAGACTGGAGTCTAGGCTATTCCTGACTCTAGATCCAGCCATCTTTATGTCACATTAAGGTGACCTATACTTGGGAGTATAGACTAGAATTATGCCTCATAGGTCACAGATTTGAGAACCCCATGGTCATCTGCAATGAAGAATCAAAACAGGATTGTGAACACAGTTCAAATGCAAATTAAAACAAAAATAATTCCCTCAACATGGAGATGTGACTATGTGATTAGGGTGAGGGATATCAGAGCAGATATTCTCTCCAAAATTCCATTTTGAGGAGTCTGTTTTGATGTCTTTGAAACCATTGATGTCTACCTATAGATCAGTATGAAGAAGAAATATACAACAGTGCATTTTTCTTGGCTTATTAGTTCTATTGAAATTTTAAAAGTATCGGATTCAAGTAAAAGAGCCATACATTCCAATAAAAAGCTAGCTCTTTGAGGACCCAAGATATATATTTTTTGTCATTAAAATACAATGTATCACATAGTAGGTGCTCAGGATTTTTTTTTTCAGTGAAAACAACACTGTCCATGGTTTCAGAGAAGTTGAATGAAAAAATGAATAATTTATTAAGGACACTGCCTACCAACTAGATAGCAGTATGTAGGCAGAGTGGATAGATTTCTGGGTTTAGAGTCTGAAAGGCCTTAGTTCAAATTGGATCACAGACAATTATTGACTGTGACCCTGGACATAAGTCATTTAACTTCTAGTTGCCTCAGTTTTCTTAACTGTAAATGGGGATTGTAATAGAATCTACCTTTCAGGGATATAGTGAGGATCAAATGAGATAATATTTGCAAAAAGGGCTTAACATATTACCCTGGAATATAGTTGGATTTTTCCCTTTTCTCCTCTCCCCATATCAATAGAGTGAAAAATATTGTGGAGTTAGCTGGCTTTGGAGCTGGGAAGACATGGGCTCAAGTCCTTTTTCTGATACATACTGACTTTAGAGGTCTGGACAACTCACTTAAGCTGTCAATGCTTTGGGCACCTTTTCTATAAATTATTTTTTTATTAAAAATGGCACTGATTGCACAGTTAAGAGAATATCCCCATTGTGGAGTTCTTAATATCAATAGAATCACAAGACCAGTTAAAAATTCAGTCCCATTCCTATGTAGCAAGTCCTGGGGATACAAATGCAAAATGAAAACAGACCTTTCTCTCATGAATTCCACCTTCTAGTGGTTTAGATAATATGCACAGTAGATTTCACCTTCAGGGAACCTGGTTTCAAATCTCTACTTTGATACTTGTATGACCTTGAGCAACTCAGCTAAAATCTCTGCATCCCAGTTTCCTCATCTGTCAAATGAAGGGTTCAGTCTTGTATGGTGTCTGAATTTCCTTCCAGTGTTAGCTCTACGATCCCATGAAATTAACTGAATTGAAGAAAAGTGGTTTCTTTGGATTCATGAAGGACAATTAGCTTTGGGAATAGGCTCAATCTCTATCCCCCAACAGTCACCCTGCAAATATTGGCGACAAAGCAGTCTAGACAAGGATATGGCTGGCTCTTTCCCAGTGATCAAAACACAGTTCAAAGTGTATGTTTCCCTGATGTTAAGGTGATTACCACCATAATTTTCACATGTTTGTGGTCATTAATTCAGCCCTTTTACTAATTCAGGCCAAGTCTTTGACTTGTTTTATATTTTCTAAGTAGGAGCACCTCCCTTGAGAATCATCAAGTTCACTGTTAAGTACATTGAGGGTGGGAGCTCCTATACCCAATTCATTTTGGGGCACTTCCACTGTGTTGCCTGGTCGACAGCTCTGGGCTACAGAGTCAGGGGATTTCTGACAGCTGCTTTGATGGACACATCGAATATAGAAAAGGTTAATGCATTCAGGTTCCTGTTTACATGAGTGTCTGGAGGGAGTGATTATTATTCTGTGTAAGGGGAGGGAGGAATGAATGAGCTGATCTGTAACTCTTTACCTCCCCATTAACATGGGGATTGTTGGCACACATAAGGATCAGCTATTTTTTCTTATTCCTAAGCACCTAGCATCGTTCATACCCTATGCAGATATTCTCCACTTTCTAATATGGCATATAGGAAAACTAACAGGATCTAGGGCTACATTAAATGAGTCATGACTTTTACACATAAAGTGATGATATTCATTCTCTCTAGGTCAGACTATTTCTGAAGAAGTATGGTTACCCAATTTTCAGAAAAAAAATAAGCGTGAACATTTTCTACATAGGAGCTAAAATAGAATTTTAAAGAACCTCAAGTTTATATCATATCAATCATTAGTCATTATGCACTTATTAAATACTTTTCATATATAAGGCCCCTTTTCATATATAAGGTACTGGAGTTACAAAGGCAGAAAAAATGAATTAATCTCTGCTGTCTGGGTATTTATATTATCTTAAGTGTATTATATATATACATATATATATATATATATATATACACACACACACACAGGTACAGACACATATATCTACCCTCATATATATGTGCATATACACATATGCATATAATAGGTATAGATGTACATATATACATATACATACATATATGTAGATAAATAGAAGTGTACAATGAAAGGACCTCTAAAGTTGAACTATGATTTATAAGATCTGAGTTCAAAACCTGACTTCCATTCACTACTGCTGTGATCTTGGGCAACTCACTTAACATCTCATTTGCAAACAGGAGTTGGATTAAATGGATTCTAAGTTCCCTTGTAGATCTAGATCTATTATTCTATGAAACTAACTTTGAGAAGGAAGGCATCATCATTTAAAGAAACAGGGAAGGCTTTGTGTAGTTCATGAGCTATTTTTATGTGTAGAAATATTGGTTGAAGGAAATGGAAAAGATTATCCTAAGACAAGTGTCAAGGATAAACATGGTTACTGTCATCAAATATTCGATAATAAGGAAATATGGAAACATGGAAATATGACTAGACATAATCTGCTGAGAACACATGTTCTGAACCTAGAAACAACAAAGATAAGTGAAAACAAGGCAAATTTAGATTTGACATAAGTATTGGCTTTGATACCCATTAAGGCCAGGAAGGCGGCAACCCTGGATTGTTGCTCCCCTTATGGTATGCATTGTGATCCATAGTAGGATGATTAAGAAACAATTAAAAGCTAGGGCAGATAAATTGTAACCAGCATGCAGAGAATATTGGGCCTTTGTCACATTACATGACTAGTTGGGTAGAATGCAAAAACAAAGAACTGGAGACATGAGGAAATCAACACAACCTTTGCCAATCCACCTGACTTCTCCCTTTCTTCTACCATTATATTCCAGGACAAGCAGTTGGGATCTGAACACCAGAACAGATGCCTCTATCCTGCAAATGGGAAAGGAAGGCCTGAAATATGACTGGGCTCCATCTGGGTATGCTTTCTCTATTATCTTCTACTTTTATGGTAAATAGGTACTTAGTTATAAAAATTACCTTCCTGAATACTAGAAATATAGGAGACAGAGAATGAACTAAGACATTTCTCTGATTGGGAAGAGGGATATGTCTATATATCTCTATGATAAATCTGTAAATAGAGTTTTTTTTTAAGTTTAGGTATGTTTTATATCAACACTATGTCTATATTTCAGGATTAAGACAGGAAAAGTCTGTGTGTGTGAGTGTGTGTGTGTGTGTGTGTGTGTGTGTGTGTGTGTGTGTGTGAGATTCCCCCATTCTCTTTGTCTAACTGTTTAAAGTTACAAGACTGGGTAAGGGTACTGCA
This sequence comes from Gymnobelideus leadbeateri, assembly GCA_011680675.1. NCBI lineage: Eukaryota > Metazoa > Chordata > Mammalia > Diprotodontia > Petauridae > Gymnobelideus > Gymnobelideus leadbeateri. The sequence continues at coordinate 144,646 of WOXC01001830.1, forward strand.
CTTTTATAGCAGAGATAGTCTCCTGAACGTGTGTTAGAGAGACTTTGACAAAACCACTAGTATAATGAATTGAGCAGAATATGGCCTAGTTAAAAGTGTTACACTCAGTGAGCAGATAGTGGAGTGACACAGACATACTGTAGGAAAACAGGAGCAAAAGAGAAGCCAATGAGGTATGTTGCTGCTGTTTCAGCATTTTAAGTGTAACATGGGTCATCCATCAAGTGTCCCTGCACCTTATACCATGAGTCATAAGTGAAACAAAAAAAGTGGGAAGAGTTTTGGTTAAAACCTTCTAGGAGGGGCAGAGCCAAGATGGCAGAGTAGAAACAGCTCATCCAAGTCACTCTGCCCCCAGATCCCCTCCAAACTATGTAAAAGGGGACTCTGAACAACTTCTGGAGCCCCAGCACCCAAAGAACGAGACAGAGAAGCTAACCTCCCACTGAGGACAGCCCAGCAGCCCTGCAGGAAGGACCAGTGCAGCACTCTGGGAGCTGGCAGCACACAGCTCACAGAGTGCAGGGAGCCGAGCAGAGCGGAGCCCAGGTCCCTGTGAGCCGAGGTTTTAGCCCCACGGTGGCAGGGCCAACGGCCGGCTGGATAGACCCCAGAACACTAGCAGCTGTGGAGATTCCAGAATTATCAACATAGACATGCCTAAGACAAAGTGAGAGGTTAGTGCCCTATGGAATTTGGGATCAGTATTTGGGGAACACGTCTGCTTCCTCCCCTGGGGGCTACAAGCTGCTGAGGAGACATGCCATTTTGTAGTTTTCAGAGGCAGCTGAGCTCCTGGCCTGCAAACTGTAGGGAGATCCAGCGATCAGTCTTGGGGGGTAATCGCTCTTGCTTTAACCTCCCTGGATCTGGATTGTAATCTGGGGTGGAGGTCGTGGGTGGGTTTACAGCTTGCCAGAAACAGAAGTTGCCCTCCCACATGTTCAGGATGAAAATTCCCCTATCTTTCAGCAAAGACACACTGTGGCAACAAGCCCAAAGGTCAAGTAATTAAGTGGCAACATGCCAAGGCAAAGGAAACAGAAAAATGCAACCCTAGACTCCTATTCTGGGGGCATAGAGCAGGAAAAGGACTGTGAGGTCAGAATTCCTGCTCCAAAAGCCCCAGGGGAAAACATGAGTGGGTTGCAGGCCATAGAGAACCTTAAGAAGGACTTTAAAAATCAAATAAGAGAAGTGGAGCAAAAATTGGAAAGAGAAATGAGAAGGATGCAGGAAAAGTATGAAATGAGGGTCAACAGCCTGACTGAGGAAAACAACACCTTAAAAAACAGACTAACTCAAATGGCAAAGGAGGCTCAAAAGGGCAATGAGGAGAAGAATGCCTTAAAAAGTTGAATTTGCCAGATGGAAAAAGAATCTCAAAAGTTCACTGAGGAGATCCATTCCTTCAGAGTTAGACTGGAGCAAATGGAAGCTAATGACTTTATGAGGAATCAAGATGCTGTTAAGCAGTTCCAAACAAATGAAAGATTAGAAGGCAATGTGAAATATCTCATGCGAAAACCACTGACCTGGAAAATAGATCCAGGAGAGACAATTTAAAACTTATTGGACTACCTGAAAGCCATGATCAAAGAAAGAACCTAGAAATCACCCTTCAAAAAATTCTCAAAGAAAAGTGCCCTGATGTTTTAGATCCAGAGGGCAAAATAGAGTTTGAAAGAATCCACCGATCATCACCTCCTGAAAAAGATCCCAAAAAGAAAACTCCCAGAAATATTATAGCCAGGTTCCAGAATCCCCAGATAAAGGAGAAAATACTACAAGCAGCCAGGAAGAAACAATTTCAATATTGTGGAAACACAGTCAGAATAGCACAGGACCTGCCAGCTTCTACACTGAGGGATCGAAGGGCATGGAATAGAATATTCCAGAGGGCAAAAGAGCTGGGAATGAACCCAAGGGTCACCTACCCAGCAAAACTGAGTATTTTCTTTCAGGGGAAAATATGGTCATTCAGTGGAATATAGGACTTTCAAGCATTCTTGAGGAAAAAACCAGAATTGAATAGAAAATTTGACATCCAGACACAAGAAGGAAGAGATGCCTGAGAAGGTAATCAGGGAAAAGAAATCAAAAGGAACTTATCAAAGTTGAACTATTTACATTCTTATATGGAAAAGCAATAACTGTGACTGATGATATCTTTCTCACTATGAAAATAATGGAAGAAGGGTGTGTGGTCATATGAATACATATGTGAATGTGTGTGTATAAGGTTACAGTTATATATGGATAGAGGGCATAGGTTGAATTTGTTGGGAAGGGAGGATACTCAAGGGATGAAATTATGAGGTGAGAGAGGAAAGTGGCAAGAGGAGATGGGGAGAGACAGGGTAGGGTAAACTATCTCATGTAGAAGAAGCAAGGGGAAGTGGTTGCAAGGGAGAGGGAGAATAGGAAGGCAAAAAGGCATTCTCTTTGAATTTGGTTCAGGGAGAGAATGACATACATACTAAATGGGATATCTCAACCGACAGCAGAATAGGGGGAAGGGGGATGAGAGGAGGGATGATGGATGGGAGGGCATCCTTGGGAGGGTAGGTTGGAAGTATCCACTATAGAAGAGGGACAGGATCATGTAGGGAATGGACCAGGTGGGGGTTGGTATGAGTGGGAGGGAATTATAAGCAGCCTTGTACAATATATCTACTATGATAATGTTTTGAATAGCTAGACATGTACAACATATACTGAATTACTTATCTTCCCAGAGGGAATAGGTGACAAGGGAGAAATGAAATGGATCTGAAATTCGAGGTCTTAAGATTAAATGTTTCAAATATATATGAATACTATTATTAAAAAACAAAAACAAAAACAAAAACTAAACCTTCTAGGAACCCTTCCCCTAAGCTTCATTCATGTGGCTGTCTTAGAGTTAGTTGGGAATATTGATCTGGATCTCAGGAGATAGAGAAGTAGATTTGAGAGAAATCTACATAGAGGAAGTGATTGAAGTTATTCAATGTCATAAAGTATATGAAACCTTCCAGAAAAAAAATAAAAAGACTGGAGAGAATAGAGAAGGCAGGCAAGGGCAGAGTCATGAGAAAGTGCCACAATCAGGAGTTAGAAAGGAGATAAATGTGCAAGCAAATATATGCAGTTAGAAAATCAGAGAGAGAAAAATAATCAGAAGAATGTGTTGTCATTGAAGTCAAAGAAAGAGACAATACCTAGTGAAAGTGTAACCTAAAGGTGCAGAAAACTGCAGAAGAACCAAAGACGAAGTATAAAATCGGTAGGGAAAAAAGGACCAGTAGATTTGCTGATTAAAGGCGGTTGTTGTTTAGCTGTTTCAGCTGTGTCTGAATCTTCCTGACCCTATTTGGGGTATTCTTATCAAAGATACTGGTGTGCTTTGCCATTTTCTTTCCAACTCTTTTTACAGATTGACCAAGGTCGAAAAGCTAGTAAATATCTGAGACCAAATTTGAACTGAGGTCTTCTGAATTCCAGGTCTGGCATTCTATCCACAGTACCATCTAGATGCCAACCAGTTAGTTGATTACTAGCCATTTAATTCTATGCAGTGAGAAGGAGACAGAAGCTGTATAACAATGGACTGAAAAAAACAATGATGGTGTTGTTGACAATGAATAAAATTTACATGGCATTTGTTCTATAAAGCACTGTGTTTAACTCATCCCAGTTGATGTTCATACCAACCCTAAGAGGTGAATGATCTTATGATTCCCATTTTGCAGCTGAGGAAATTGAGTCCAAGAAAATAAGAGTGATTTAATCACGTTCATCTAAATAAGCATTTAAAATAAGTTTCCAATGCATCTTCTTGGTCCAATTTCTAGCACTCCATTCACTAAGCAGTCTAATTCCCTGAGGATCATGGAATTTAAAATCAAGATCGGGAAGGAGCTTCATTAGCCTTCTAGTCTACCCTCCTCGTTTTACAAATAAGGAAACTCTGACCAAGGACAGTTAAATGACTTGCCAAAATCCCATAGGTATTGCCAGAGGTGGTCCTTGAAATCAGTGTTCCTGAATCTACGTCTAGTCTAGTGCTCTTTTTCCATGTACTCTAATGCTCCCTACACTGTTTCATTTCTCCATAAGGAAAACCAATCCAAGAGATCGGAGTCCATGAATATAGACAATTTTTTCAAGGAGTTTGTCAGTGGAAGAGAGGGGAGCAGTTGAATGAGAGTTGCTCATGGTAGAAGAGTAAAAGCTTTTTTTTTTTTTTTAATAAGATTTGCAATCAAATCCTCTCAAGTGTATTGTCTCCCCTTGTTAGAATGAAATCTACTTGGGACCAGGAATCATCTTACTTTTCTATTTGTATTGCCAGAGATTAGCACACTGCTAGGTCTAGAGTAAGTGCTTTCTTCTCCTTCTCCTTCTCCTTCTCCTTCTCCTTCTCCTTCTCCTTCTCCTTCTCCTTCTCCTTCTCCTTCTCCTTCTCCTTCTCCTTCTTCTTCTTCTCTTCTCCTTCTCCTTCTCCTTCTCCTTCTTCTTCTTCTTCTTCTTCTTCTTCTTCTTCTCCTTCTCCTTCTCCTTCTTCTTCTTCTTCTTCTTCTTCTTCTTCTTCTTCTTCTCCTTCTCCTTCTCCTTCTCCTTCTCCTTCTTTTCTTCTTCTTCTTCTTCTTCTTCTTCTTCTTCTTCTTCTTCTTCTTCTTCTTCTTCTTCTTCTTCTTCTTCTTCTTCTTCTTCTCCTTTTTTTTTTTTTTTTTTTTTTTTTTTTTTTCTTCTCCTTCTTTCTCCTTCTTTCTCCTTCTTTCTCCTTCTCCTTCTCCTTCTTCTTCTTCTTCTTCTTCTTCTTCTTCTTCTTCTTCTTCTTCTTCTTCTTCTTCTTCTTCTTCTTCTTCTTCTTCTTCTTATCAGTCTGGACTGGGAAGACCTAAGTATAGATTTTTCTAACTTTGCATAAAGGATTCCTAAGGAACAGAAGAATAGATTGATGCATGAGAAAGTGATGAGTAATGGAACAATGTGCTGAAGGGTGATGAAGTTTGGTTGTTGGTTTGTTGTTGTCTTTTGTGCTGAAAGAGGGCCTAAATGCCACCACAATGTTGCAGCAGTAAGCACCCCAGCATCCCCAGGGTGGCTGCCAACACGGGTTCTTTGATCTGATTTTCTAAAGGAAAGCAACTCAAAATGGGTTAACAATCTGGCTTTAATTAATCAAACATATCATTTACCTAGTTCAGGGTAAAAAGGTGAGCACCCCAAAATTCAGAGTATACAGACAGAAATATTTCAGCAGACAGGCCTCCAACTTTCCAACCATTACATCCATACCAAATCACAGTTACCAGAGAGGGAAGCATCAACATCTGGGTTTTCAAAGCTGGGGGGCTCTCAACAGCTGCCCAGAGTCTCATCTGGTCAAATCACAAAATACTTCTCAAAGTGAGCCCCAAAGCAAAGTCTTACATCAGGGATTATATAGCCGTCTCGTGGGTCAGAGAATGTAACAACCCTCTCGACCCACTGCCCAGTCACAAAGCACCAATGTGTGGTCATTCTTGAAAAACAAGCCTTCCACCACAGGCTCCAGGTGCACTTAACTTAGGGGAAGGGAAGATCTTAAAAATTTACATTCCTATAACATATGTCATTAATAAGGTACAGTGTGTTTGAATCTGGTTAATCAGAACAATACAAGTTCAGAAGAACCTATCACAGGTCAGGCAGAAATAGTACATATGAACATTTGAAGTGGAGATACTTCTAAGGTTGTGCATCTCACATTTCTTTTGAGCTACGGCAATTCTGCTTTACTCATAGATCACACTACCTTCTTTGATGTGGTCATATGGTGCTAAGTGATACTGTGCCACTGTCTCCCACATCTCTCAATCCATATGAAGTTCTTCAGAGATACCTTAGGTGTGATTTTGTTTCACTTCTGACCCCTCTGTGAGCACTTGCCTTGTGCAAGTTCTCTGTAAAATAGTGTTTTAGGCAAATGTGCATTTAGCCTTATGAATAACCTGGTCAGACCATTGGAGTCACACTATCTGCAGTAGTTTCAATGATTGGTAGTTAAGTTCAAGAAAGGAGCTTTGTGTCTGGAACCTTATTTTTCCAGGTGCTATAAGAAAGGCAGTGGTATCAAGGATGCAGGCAGTAGCTTTACCTTTAGTGAGTAATAAATATATTTTGTTTTCTGTGACAGAGGGTGAGTGGGTAAGAACACAGAACTTTTGGAGAACAGAGGAAGGTGTGTAAGTATTTGTATCAGTTGGACTTAAAAGTGTAGCAAACATCTGAACTGGGTCTTTTAATATCAAAACTAGCTCCTCTCTCATTGACATTGGGGTCAGCTGAAGGTATATAATTGTACCTGTTGCCAACTTATGCATATCTTCAGTTAACTTTTTTGAACTTCTGTTTAGAGTTTTACATTTATCCCTTTAATTTCATCTTGGGTTGAGTTCAAGTAAAAAAACAAGTCACAAAGCATTTCTTAAGTACTTACTGAGTATCAGGTAATGAGATGCAAGGACAAGCATGCAATATAAGGCCAAAAAAAAATATAATGACAGAATTAAGCTGTAAACATCTGTGTACAAAATATATGCAGAATATATTTGAGATTATCTTAGAGGATAGGCAAAAGGAATAAGGAAGACAGGAAACGGCTTCTTCTAATTTCTCATGAATTGCTTAAGCCATTTGTTACCTAGGTATCCCTGTAATAAAATATAGCATAACCAAATATTATATTTACAAATTAATTAACATTGATTTGTTGATCATCTTAGCCATCTGTCATACTGAATTGGAGAGATCACCTCCCTGGAGAAACTTGAAATATGGCAGATCAGATTTGTTTGATTATTAAGAAAAAAAACATACAAAAAACCCCTGAACATGGTGCTTTGAAGAACTAGAAGAGGTCTGATGGTGTGTTGTAAGATGGAGTCCCAGAGAAAGTTTAGAGATGCTGAACACCATCACAAGTCAGATTAGCAATCATTGAAAATCTTCCAAGGATTTGGAAGACAGAGCTGAGCCCTGCCTCTGGCTTTAAGATATTCTTCCTGTTTATAATAATCACTGCCAAGTTGTCCTAGCTTTACTGGTCCCACCTTTTGCTAGCAAATCTGAAAATTCTCCTTGCTCTTCATATAACTATCTGATTTACACAAAATTCTGGGTTTTCTTTGAATTGGCATTTTGATTTGGATTGCTTTTTGACATTAATGTTGAGAAGACTTAAAACCAATATGATCCAGATTAAGTTGTTTTCGCCTTCTTGTCTGCACCCTCAGCTTTTCCCTATTGACTTTCATTTTCACTGTCCAGGGAAGGAAAGGTTGATGTAAATTCCCTCTTGCTGCTCATTCATTTGGCCGTTGGCAGGTGGTGACAAATGTCATTAGTTTAATGACCATAGTTATCCATTGTCATAATTAAGGAGATCACTTAACGGGCCTGAATATATCACTGCTTAATACATCAAATTAAGGATAATGTCATGGCTGGGCACACAACATCACCATCATTTGCACATATGAGTCAATACATTACATCCTTCCTATTAAAACAACAACAGAGACCTCTTGAGTTTTAAAAATCCAGGAGGAATCATAATGAAGTAGGTTGTTGGAATGGGCTATTCCCAACCTCATTGATTAACACTGTGACAAACTTGGAAAAGATCTCCTTTCTAAATGAGATCACTTCTTGCCAGAGCTAGTCAAGCCTGAGAGCAAATGAAGTGAAGAACAGAAGAAATGCTGCCCTCCACTGGAAAGGGTTGCAAGGGGTTATGCTATCTGTCCCAGAAACAGATATATTTCAGTTAAAGTGAGGAGGTAGAAGGATTTAGTAAAACACACACACACACACACACACACACACACACACACACACGTGTGCGTGCACGTGGCTTGGAAAGGGGGATCTCTTTGAAAATAAAATGGGGATTCCAGAGAGCAAAATTGCAAAATTGGGGAGATTAGTTACCAAAGTGTTATAGGGCCTTATCCCCTGATTGGAAAGGATTGATTCCATAGGGTTATTGATCAGTCCAATCAGAGAATGGACAGCTAGGTCCCACTCCATGCTTAATACAGTATGTGATTCTGAGATCGTTTCTCACTTAAGTTTATCTACCCTTATTTCCCAAGAATCCTTTATTCTACCTCTCCCACTTCAGTGCAAGCTCCCAATCTCTTCTCCTTTTCCATTTCTCCTTTCTGATAAGACTCCTAAAAGAGCAACTTTATAGTTTTTGTAAGGAAATTTCTTCTTCCAAAATAGCCACTCCCCTACCCAGTTCATTTCTGCTTTGATAAGCTCCCAGAAGTCCAACTCTTTGCTTTGCTGTGAGTGGTGAGTAAAAGTTCCATTCCCTACACTTTTCATTTTGGGTAGCATAAAATGGGTCTTTCAAGATAAACAGGTGAAGAAAGATTAGGTAGTTCAAAGTTACTAATACATTATCCTTTCCCCTAAACCCACTCTTCTTACTAACTTCCTTATTATTGATGCAGGCACTGTTGTCTTTCTCGTCGCCTACATTGTCATAGCCTTTATTTCATCTCCAGTTCCTTATTTTCCTCCATCTTAGAATCCAATCGATTGAAATAATTGCAGTTTCTCATTCCATAACTCTCACATCAGTCATCATCTCTCTACTTACACCTCATCCTCTGTAGTTCAGGCCCTCATCACTTTTTATCTTATTCTTGTAGTGGACTCTTTTTCTCAAGGTTCTCTTCTTATAATATATCCTCCATTGAGCTACAGAAATCATTCTTTTCATTTTTCTAAAGTATAGGTTGAATCATGCCATTCCCAAATTCTATAACCTCCAAAAGCCTTTCTCAAGTTTAGGAACAAAGACTGTTTTATATTTATTTGATACCTTTACATTTCTATTCTTATATAAGTTATATGATGTACATAAATATTAGTTTACCAGTACATACATATATGTGTGTGTGTGCGTGTATATATATCTATATCTATATCTATATATATCTATAGATATAGATATATATATATTATTTGAAAAGAAGTTAATAGTCACCTAGAGAGGTAAAATGATAAATTACTAATACCACTACTACTACAAGTGATACATTAATCATAAGAAATGTAAAGCAATAGGGGCGGCTAGGTGGCGCAGTGAATAGAGCGCCGGCCCTGGAGTCAGAAGGACCTGAGTTCAGAGCCGGCCTCCGACACTTAATCCACACAAAAACAAAAACCTAGCCGTGTAACCTTGGGCAAGTTACTTAACCCCAATTGCCCTAAAGGGGTGGCTGGGTGGCGCAGTGAGTAAGAGCGCCGGCCTCGGAGTTGGGATGACCCGAGATCAGATCCGGCCTCAGAAAATGAGCACCCACGCATAAATAATGACTAGCCGTGTAACCTTGAGCAAGTTACTTAACCCCAATTGCTTTAAAAAAAAAAAAAAAAGGAAAGAAATGGAAAGCAATGGTCTTCAAAACCGGATGACCATGGGCTAGACTGAACCTGAGAAGGAATAAAATTATTACTCACAGGACTGAGGGCATAAGAGAAGGTGGTCTGTTACAGACAATATGCATGGAAGATAGAGAAACTAGATACTGAAGAAATATGTAATTTGAAGAGGAAATTTGCCTTATATCATGCAAATAGAATCGTGCTTGGATGAGGATTAATATTTGACCTAATCCCATGTACACTTCTGTCCCCTGGTGGTAGCAGTAGGACACTTAATTAAATGCAATTACAATCATATTTATGATATACTTACTATGAATCAGACTTTATGAGGTTCTGGGGTCACAAAAACAAGAAAAAGAACATTCCCTCCTGGAAAAATTCTCTAGTCTGAGTCAAGAAATGTGCAAAGTGATCTTCCTAAAATAAAGATAAAACATATAACTCCTTCTTCCCCATTCAATAAACTCCAATAATTTATAAACTTTGGTGACATATGTCACATTCTATACCTGTACCTACACACACACACACACACACACACACACAAACACACTGTACACACACACACACACACACATACACGCAAACACACACACACCTAGGAGATAATTTGACTTCATCTATTTTTTTATGTTTTCATTTATATCATTATAGACATTTGGAATATTGATCTATCAGTTTCATCAATGTATAGCTGTACACACATATTCCAATGTTTCAGGCATAAGAAGTGAAGCTGTGATTTCCTCGATATAGTGAACTACTAGGTGACAAAATTTCTTCCATCGGTTCAGGTCATGATTCCTCATATTCACCATGGGGAAACACAGTTATATTCCACGGTATTTATATAGTGGTGTGTTCATTCATTCCCCTGTCATTAGGCACCTCCTTTCTTTCTAAATTTTTGTCTCTCCCAAAAGTCCTGCTGCAAATATTTTGATATACCTGGAACTATGAGAGAAGTTTGGGTGAGCTCCAAGAGCTATTACACATCTTGAGGCTGGGCAAGGCTTTTGCTTTTTCTTCTTAGTTCAGTAAAGCCTGGTGAACTCATCTGTTTGGTTGAACTATGAAAGGATAGAGGGTGGAAATGGTGGGACAAGAGGAGGTGGAAGACCTAATGGATCTTTTCCTAAACTCCCACTTCCTCCCATTCTTATCTTGCAGGCTTGATATGGTGACTGTGGGAGAAGAAGTATATATACATAAATACATATGTATACATATATATGTGTGCATGTGTGTGTGTGTGTGTGTGTGTGTATAGTGGTTAAATGACTTGCCCAAGTTCACACAGCTAGTTTTGTGTTAAATGTCTGAGGCCGGATGTGAATTCAGGTCCTAATACCTCAACTCCAATAATAGTCTATTAATATGACCATCTACCTATAGCCCCTCCAAAGTTGACTGTTTCAGCCATAAAAATGTGTGCACACACAAATGTATACATGTGTGTATGTATGTATATGTGTGTTTATACTTGCACATGGGTGTACACAAATGCATATCTGAATTGTTGTATATATATACATATATAGTCACACAATATATCTGTACATGTATGTGCATGTGTACACAAACATGCACATACATATATACACAATATTATAAACACAAAAATGTGCATATACACACATACATAAAAAAGTGGATTCTTCCTTTACACAGAATGTCATAGGTGCATAGAGTCTTATGGGTGAGTGAACTACAGTGAGGGGAAATTGACTGATGTTAGAGATGTCTGGAAAATTTCCCCTATGTAGCCTGTATGGTTGATATTGTTAGAGAGAGCAGTAGCTTCTTTTATCCACAAAATGGGCTCTTGATGGCCCTTTCAGAGGCAGGATGAAGGACCATGTAACTGAGCCTCTGTAGAATTTCTTATCTATCTATCTATCTATCTATCTAATCAATTTTCTTATGAGTAACACAAATAAAAGTGTACCCGTAGATTCCTTCTGCTTGTATTTTCTTTATTCATAGAGCTGAAAAAAATTTTTAGAGAGAAGGCAGGATACAGACCCATTGAGCATTGAAGAAGGAAGAAATTGCTTATGAACATTACATGGAATGATTTATTGCCAAACAGGTGACTATTTCGTGTGTGACACTAACTTAAGGAATCAGGGAGGTGGGGAGGGATAGTTCAATTAGCTTTATTTTATTTTATGTTTTTTTTAAAACAAATGCTTTATTAACTTCTGTTTTACATCATTCCGCCAGATTCTGAGTTACAATCATCCCCCCCGCCCCGTTTTTCCCCTACCCACCCTCCCAGAATAGCAATCCCGTAAGATATCATTTACTCCAATCTGCTCCCTCCCATATCTTCTCCCATACCCCCTTCGACTTTTCTATTAGAGGAAGATGAATCTTTGTGTCTCAATGCCTGCACAACTTATCTCCCGATTACAAGCAAAAGAGTATTAATAATAGTATTTATATATATATTTGAAACATTTAATCTTAAGACCTTGAATTTCAGATCCATTTCCTTCCTCCCTGCTTACTGGGCTTGGAATCAGAAAGATCTTAGTTAAATATGCCCTCAGACACTTAACTAGCTGTGCGACTCTCAACAAGTCACAACCTCTTTTTACCTTAGTTTCTTGAACTGGAAATTGTGGGTAATAATAAAACCTACCTTTCTGCATTACTATAAAAATCAAATGAACTGATATTTGTAAAATACAATGTAAACCTTGAAGTATTATATAAATGCTAGGTATTATAATACAGTGATATTCCCATGTTGCTAAAAGACTTGCAAAGTGTATATGTGAATGTATGAGTATATTACTGGTGATAACTAGCCTGTGACTTAAGTGATAATATTATTCCCATTTTGTTCATGATGAAATTGAGGTCTAGTTGACTTTCACAGTCACCTAATAAGAGAAATTAAGAAGTGGAATGTGAACCTAGATCATTGTAAGTGTCCCCTACTCCACATTGTCTTGGCATATCTGATTACATACATTCAGTCAAAAGATATTCATTTAGTAATCGTAAATAAACATTGACAAAGAACTTACTATTTGTGATGTACTATCCTAGGTACCGAAAATACAAATACAAAACTTAAAATTATCTTTATTTGGGAAATTATATCATAGTAGTTATCATTTGCATATCTAGGTAGAACGAATACACATTAAAGCATTTAACAGTTATTAGTATTTGGAATGCTGTGTACTGTCCTGTGCATAAAAATTCAGTGATGTGAAGACATAGGCCCTGTCTTGATGGAGTATCTGACCTATTCAAATGGAAACACAATTAATCACCACCATCAATCAATAATAATCATCAATAGTAACAATAAAACTATAGTAAGTATAACAAAAAAGTAACAAAAACAAAAATAATCAAAGCATCGGTAATAATATATATATTTATAATATTTTTAAATCTCCATTTTACAGATAAAGTAACTGAAGTATATACCAGTTAGGGGATTTATCTGTTGTCAGACAGCTAGTGAGTATCTGAGGCAGTGTTTGAATTCATACATGTTTTTTTCCTGATTTCACATCCACCACTACATCCATAGCTTACTCTAAGTAAGTATAGGAAAAGGCCTTAGCCTAAAAGGGCCAGGGTCTCCCATTGCATCGTAGGTCATTTCCAGTCATCTTGATGTAATTCTGGTCACTAGATCCAGCTGGCTCTGGAGGAGAAAGTGAGCTGCTAACCTTGAACAGCCCTGCCTCATTGAAAGTCAACTGCAAGTTATGTCATCATATCCCTGATGCCATGGTCCGCTTCAAAAATGAAGGATAAACAAATCCATAGCACTACCTGATAGCTTCAAATAAGGAAACACTACCAATGAGCATTTGCTGAGTAGAGAAAGGAGGCATAAGTTATATAGCATAGCAGAAAATATATTTATTCTTGGTTGTTTTCCTTCATGCTCAAAGAGGACCAGAATGACATCACTATGTAAGGCTCAAGGTACAGTATTACTGAATGCTTGATCAGTCCAGTGTGAGCCACAGGTTGAGCACAGATTGTCCTTATGAACATTGAGAGTGGAGATGCCTCTAAATTTGTGTATTTCATATTTCTTTTGAGCTACTGCAATTCTCCTTTGTTCATAGAGTACAGTGCCTTATTTGATTTAAACACACCGTGCTGGATAGTCCTATACCAGTGTCTCCCAAATCTCACAATCAATTCCAAAAATCTTCAGAGAGACCTGGAGAATGCCTTTGTATCTCTTCTGTCCTCCATGTGAACACTTGACCTATGTGACTGCTCCATAAAATTGACTTTTAGGTAAACATAGGTTTGGCATTAGAACAATGTGGCCAGCCCGTTGTATTGGGTTCTCTGCAATAGTGTTTGAATGCTTGGCAGATGAGGTGGAGAAAGAACCTCAGTGTTCAGGAATTTATCTTGCCAGGTGAACTTCCTTTAAATGAAAACAATTCAGTTTCTTAGCATGATACTGCAGAAGCTGTGAAGCAAACTAATAAATACAAGGAGCCTTTCAGAAGGAAGTGAGTTTTGAGGTGAGCTCTAGATTAAAGATTTGGTGAGTGGTGATGTAGAATAGAAAGGCCCTACCCATCATGGTCAACCTCTCCAATATTTTCACCTAAATAATGGCAAGGAGAGCCTTACTAGTCAGGGCATTTACCAACAATTGTAACAGCTGAATGTAGAATTGAATAGGATAAAACAAATAAAGTCCAACAACAATACTGTGTACTATCCTGAAATTATATTAATAGTTTAAGACCAAATAAGGAAAACAAATTTCAAGGAGTGCAATTAAGATTAACTCTGAAAATGGGATTTTATTTCCTTAGTCCATTTAAAGACAGACAAAGCACTGTTATGGTGATTTGGCCTAAAATACACACACACACACACACATATTATACACATACACCTGTATACACACATAAATATGTATGTATACATGTTCATGTATACATATTCATAGCTGCACAGGACATTTTTGTGGTATGTGTGTGGGTGGGTGTATTTTTTTCTTCATTCATTTAATTTGACATATTTATCTTGCTTTTGAATCTACCCAAATTCGGAAAGTTGGCTCATAGTAAAGCCCAATTATATTTGGAAGAGTTTCTGAACACTCTGCTAATTATTAAGAAGCCAACTGCAAAGGAACACATTTTGAAGTTTAGCCAAGAACCTGAAATTGAAATACAATTCAAAAGAAAAGTAAGGAAAACAAAACACCAGCCTCTATTGCAGAGTAAATCTGAAGCTTCTTCCATTAAAATTTTAATGAAGTTAAGTTGTACCAAAAGCAATTAACAGAAATTAAAAATGCGCTGAATATTATGTGTAGAAGGGACCTCAATGATGAACTGCCTCATTCCTCACATATTATAGGTAGTAACCTGTTGTCCTTCATTCTCAAATAAGACAAAAATGACATCACTATGTTGGGGTCAAGCTACAACGTGTCCAAATGTGGTGGCTCAGATAAATACGAGTTCAGATGTTTCTGCCACAGGTGGGGGCACAAATAATTCATAGGACATTGGGAGTGGAGATGGCTTTCAGTGCATCTCGCATTTCATTTGAGCCACTACACTTAT
This sequence comes from Gymnobelideus leadbeateri, assembly GCA_011680675.1. Lineage (NCBI taxonomy): Eukaryota > Metazoa > Chordata > Mammalia > Diprotodontia > Petauridae > Gymnobelideus > Gymnobelideus leadbeateri. The sequence continues at coordinate 159,663 of WOXC01001830.1, forward strand.
GTTTTGCTCAAGGAATACAGCATCTCACCTAATGTGGACATGTCATGATGGTTGATTCTGTGCCAACATCTCCCATGTCTCACAATCATTTTCAAAGTTCTTCTGAGAGACATAGAGAATGTCCTTGTAGCTCTTCTTTTGAGCAGTGTATGAGTGTGTGCCTTGTGTGAGTTCTCCATAAAATAGTCTTTTAGGCAAAATATATGTTTGGCATTAGAATAATGTGGCCAGCCAATCAGAATTGTGCTCTTTGCAGTAGAGTTTTAGTTCCAAGTGATCTTCAGAATCTTCCTAAGATAGTTCAAATGGAAATGGTTCATTTTCCTGGCATGGCACTGATATACTGTCCAGGTTTCACAGGCATATAAGAATGAGGTTGTCACAGCAGCTTTGTGGACCTTCTGTTTGCTCGGTAGTTGAATATCTTCTCTTTTCCACACTTTCCTTTGTAACCTCCCAAATATTAAGCTAGCTCTGGCAATGCATGAGTCAACCTCAGCAGCTTCTCACCCCAGGGGCAAAAGTCGACCACAATTCCAACTCCTGGGTACCAAAATCCACCCTTCACTGACCTCTCACTGTGTCCTTCACATCTATGGGTTGATAATTCTGGAAACTGCCACAGCTGCTGGTGATCTGAAGTCCTTCCAGCCAGTGGTTGGTCAGGCCTGCCCTGGGGCTAAGACCTCAGGCTCTGGCAGGGATGGGGTTGGCTCCCAGATTGTTGTTCTGGCTGCTCCCTTTTGTCCCACCAGGCGTCCTCAGAGGGAGGTTAGCTTCTCTATGTCATTTTGTGGGTTCTGTAGCTCCAAAGTTTGTTCAGAGTCACCTTTTCCTTGAATTGTAGGAAGTGAGAGCCTGTGCCCTATGGAAGTGCCATTTCTACTATGCCATATTGACTCTGCCCCTCTGCCTCCTGTGATTTTCACAGGACAACTTATTTTCTCTTTCTTTACAGAGATGGACAATGGAGACAACCTGAGCCACCACCACTTCTGAAAAAAAAAGAAGATATTTACTTAAGGTCAAATAGTTACTTGTAGGCACAATTAAAAATATAACCTATATCCTCTGAGGACTGCTTTCCTATTCTAGGATTTTACCTTTTTTCTGTTTCTTTAAACAATTTGTTTTCTTTTTCAATAGCTATTAGTGATAACTCTTCCCATTATATGAGAAATTTAAGTTTTCTACTAATTATGCTGCAGCAAATCAGCCCAAATTATTTCTATCTCTATATCTGTTGAGTTGTTTATTCACATCTGAATCCTCATGACCCCATTTTGAGTTTCTTGGCAAAGATACTAAAATGGTTTACCATTTCCTTCTTCAGGTGATTTTACAGTTGATGAAACTGAGGCAAACAATGTCAAGTAACTTACAGAGAGTCACATAGTAAGTAAGTCTCTAAGGTCAGTTTTAAAGTCATGAAGTTGAGTCTTCCTGACTCTAGGTGCCACCTAGTTCCCATACTAATAGAAAGATATGTTTGTATATCCATATCTATTTATTTATGTATCTATATCTATATGTTTCCCTATATGTTTGTGTGTATACACTCACAGATAAAACAGAAATGCTTATGTTTGCATGCATATGTATTTATGGGTGTATACACACATACATGTGTGTATATTTATATACCTATATACACAAATGTATATAAATATACATAATACATTTATGCGAGTATATGTGAGTATATTTGCATTTTGAATGAAATAAAATTTATACTAATACTATATAATAATGCTCATTTACACATAGCACTTGCAGGTTTATAGAGCACTTTCCTCAAAATAATCATGTGAGGTAGAGAGTGTATTATTATCCCCACTGTACAGATGAGAAAATTGATGTTCAGTGGGAGGTTAAGTGACACGCCTAAGGCTCTAACAGAAGCAGACTAACCAAGTTTTTAAAATCAATTAACAAGTATGTGTTGAGGTCCTGTTATGATCCTGCCAGAAATGATAGGTATTACAAAGCTCTGAAAGAAGTTCTCATTGATTCATTTATGACAGGAAAGCTAGAGAGACTTTGGACATCATTTCACTATATCTCATACACAAAAAAAGACCAATGTCTCATTTAAGTTACTGATTTCTTTCAAATTTGATGCCATCAGAAAATTATGCTTCAATTTTGGAACATAATGCAAATAAGCTTAAAAGGATAATTGGGACATTAAAAAAAAACTACTTTTAGTTTGGAACATTTTTTTAAGAAACAGTTTATTGTAGAGTCTCTAGAGTATTTAGTTGTATTTAAAATAATTCCACAAAAAAGAAAGAGGTTTAGGGTCAGAAATTTGATTCCCTAAGTTTAGGAAGGTCCTAATGAAGAATTCCCTACACCAATGCAAATCTGTACCTTTTTTGCGATTTTGATAATTCTGAGATGACTAAGGCACTAAGGAATCATGTGATTTCCTCAAAATTACACAACAGTATGTGCTCAAGTGGGCCGTATATAAGAGATATTATCCTTTTTAAATAAGCTCTCTGTCTACTATCACATGCAACCTCTGATAAAATAAATATTAAGTTTAAATGAAATTTATTTTTACAAGATCTTTCCGCCAACAATTAATTCTACTATAAGTACGCTTTGGTCATGTTAGACCTTTTCTTTTATCTTTTCATGAAAACAAAATGAACAGAAAACAACAACAATGACAACACCAACGATCGCAAAAGGGACTCTTTCAGAGGGGAAGAAGGCAGAGAAATTATCAAATAAGGAAATAGATCTTTTTAAAGTTAATAAAAACTTTGTTGAATTTTAAAATGTTACTATATATATGCATATATATATATATACACATACATATACGCGAATATACATGTTCACATATGTACATATGCATACATTTGTCAACCTAATCCACATGTTAAGTTGTGATATTTGTTTCCCCTTCTTTCATTTCTTCCTTCCCTCATTCCTCTCTCCCTTCCTTCTTTCTTTCCTTCCTCTCTTCTTTTCTTCCTTTTTTCTTCCTCCCTCCCTCCCTTTTTCCTTCCTTCCTTCCTTCCTTCCTTCCTTCCTTCCTTCCTTCCTTCCTTCCTTCTTTCTTCCCTTTCTTCCTTTCCTCCTCCTTCCTTTTCTTCTTTCTGTCTTTCCTTCCTTCTGTCCTTATTCCCTCCCTCCCCTCCTTCCTCCTTTCTTTCATTTTTTCCCTTCCTTTCTTCCTTACATGCAAGGGCCCCTCATGGGCTCAATCCCTCTCTAATCTAGATATTAACTTTACCTTATTCCATTTCTTACCTGCTCTGCTTCACTTTAAGCATTCTGATGCGTCACATACCCCCATCCCAGAGGCACCCTAAAGTAATACATCCCAGAGGCATCACACAATAATAATGGACACCCCATTGGATTAGCTCTCTACAATTCAGGACACCCAAGGCCAAGAGATCTGAGAGCCTCCCTAGTGACATGGATCCCACCCTGTTCATCTTAGCTTCTTTTTCAAAGCCAAATACAGAAAAACTAGGAAAACTCAGTATTTTATTCTGTCCATGCTTTCTCTTTCTTCACTGGCCAGGGGTTCATCCAGTTAAGTAGTTTTTTTAAAAGGGAGGAGGAGAGGCCAAAATTTTATTGTACAGAGGGTATTTGAAATGTTTATTCCATCACTACTCCATCTATATTTATCATAAATGAGGCTGTTTTTGAAAGAATAGAAGTAGCCCTGGCATTGTGGGTAGAGAAAAATTCTTGGAAATGGAAGTCTTATTTTAAGTCCCACTTCATCACATATCATTTGTGTGACTCTGAGGAAGTCACACCATTTGAGTGTTCCATGAATCCTACTAAAACACTTAGTTTCAGAGAAGATACTCTTCTAGAGTGGTCCAGGAAGATTTTCAGTGGGATGTCTGAAGTTTATGAAATCATAGTAAGGATTCAAAGTGAAACAAACCAAACATTTCTGGGAAGCAGGCTGTGGGGGGGGGAGGGTGCAGGGGTGTACATACCTATAATAGCTTCACACTCTGTATGATTCATTTGAAAGAACATTGTCTTTAGATTCAGAGGACCTTTAGGTACAAGTCCCATCTGTGATACTCATTCCTTGTATTACTTTGGTCAAATTATTTAAAGTTGCTGTGCTTTGCTTGATTCATCTGTAAAATGAAGGTTCTGAACTAGGTGACCTCATGAAGCCCACTAGAGCTGTGGATGTGTAAGGCTCTGACATTTCCTATCAATCCCATATGACAGCTATAGGGGGAAAATGGCTTCTGCATAGCAGGATTGCAAGCTAGTCACTTAGCAAGCTATAGACTGGGCCTTGTTTGTCAATATGTAGGATTTAATAATGAATCCTAATAAAGTGTCTCCTCACAAATTGGTGGTGAGGGTCTTGTTTGTACTGTGAAAGGGGGCTTATAGACAGAGAATGGACGTGCATCTATCAGTGACCATGTAGGCATACTTTTGCATTTGTGTATTAAGGCAGTTACCAGTGGTTATTATGAGACCTTAAATACAGTAGGCTATGGAGCAACAAGGCCCATCAATCACTTTCTTGTTCAGCAGAATGCCTTTAGCCCCAGGTTTACTGAGATGAATTTCTGATCTTGGAGTCCAAGGGAAGCAGCAGGTTTTGTTCAATATGAGGAAGTGCCATTTTTCACCTTAAAGTACCCTGCATTTGCAATATGGAACAAGCAGGCATACACACAAGTGAGTGTGCACACACAAACACACACAGGTATGTATACATACATGTGTATATATAATTATGATATATGTGTATGTGTGTCTATATCTATATCTATTATATTTATCTATTTCCACACATACATATCCCAGTGATGTTCAGTTTGTTCAGTCATATCCAACTCTGTTTGGGGTTTTCTTGGCAAAGATACTGAAGTAGCTTGCCATTTCCTTTTCTATCTCATTTTACAAATGAGGAAACTAAGGCAAAAAGGGTTAAATGACTTGCCCAATAAGTATTTGAGGTAGGATTTGAACTCAGGTCATCCTGACTTCAGATCTGCCATTCTCTCCACTGCACCACCTAGCTGAAAAATATTTTTAAATATTTTATACACACATATATACATGTTTATGTGAATGTATGTCTATGTGTATACACACATGCACATATATCTACATATCTATATCCGAATATATATACTAGATAGATACAGATACATATATTTGTATGTACATACATGTATATATAAATATAAATATCTATCCATCGATCTAGTGTGTGTGTGTGTGTGTGTGTGTGTGTGTGTGTGTGTACAGGCCAGAGATAAAGCAAAGAAACAGAGTTCTGTTAGAGAGAGAAGCATCCCAGCTGTCTCTAGAGGGTTGAATATGGCAGGCTTAGTGCATGGCAGTGCCACAGACAGAAATTGTGAAGTCAGAAGGGAGAATAAATGCTGTTTTTTTAAATTGGATTGCTTTGGCACCACTACACTCACTCTAATTGATGTGAAGTGAGATATGCTTCCTTGAAAGTTCCCTTGTATTTGCAAAGACTTTCCTGCTCAGTTTTTTCACTCTTTCTGTAGCAAACATTCTGGACATTGAAGACACATCCCTAGTTCACTACTGTGCCCCTTTCATTGACCACAAAAGATTAATCATCTCTATTTTTTTATTAACTGGACATTAGAGCCTATTTTTTTCCTTCTATTTGATATACTTCTTCCTGAACCATACAACCATTACTTCATCTCCTGGCTGTTGGTGCAATGGGCTGAATGCTGACATGAAGTCAGGAAGGCTTGAGGACAAATCTGGTCTCATATACTTAGTAGTTGTGTGACCTTGGGCAAGTCACTTAACCTGTATTTGATTCAATTTCCTCAACTATAAAATGAGGATTATAATAGCACATATTTTGCAAGGTTGTTGTGAGGATCATATAAAATTTGCAAAATGCTTAGAACAATGGCTGATAATTGAATTCAGTAAACATTTATTAAGCACCTACTAGGTAGTGGGCCATGTGTTAAGTGCTGGGTATAAAAATTAGCTTACAGTCTAATGGAGGAAGAGAAAACACAAAAGGAGTACAGAAAACAGGAGGGCAACACCAGAGGGTGCTGTGTGCAGGGGTATCTTGCTCCATCGAGTTCAAAACAAGAAGAGCTACAGAGTGAAAGTGGGTAGTAAGCTACAAGGTAAAGGTCCTACCCTCTATAGAAGAAAGCATCAGGAACAATTTAGTTCTCCACTCTCCAGCATTCTAATCAGAGAGGAGAGGGAGTTGGAAGGTGTTAAATATCGAAGGGTGAGTTAAAAACCATGATAAGGATATTTCTTCAGCACATCTAGACTTTTGGCACGTAGTAGGTGTTATAGAAATGCTTATTGCTTTCCTTTTCTCATCTCCGTGCCTTTTGTTAGATCATCCCTATGCCTGTAATGCATTTCTTAACTTCATTTACCTCAAATAATTTATCTTCTTTCAACGTGTAGCTCAAATATGACCTTTGGCATATGCCTTTCTTTATTCTCAAACTGTTAAAAAATTAACTCTTCCTTTCAAAATATTTGGTATTTCTTTCAAATATTTATTTGGTTTGTCTTTATATATGTACCCTTCTGTCCCAATAAATTATAACATTTTTGAGAATTGAGACCATTTGATTATTTATATCTCTACCCTATCCTTCACCCAAGGACAATGGCTGGCATATAGTAGGTGATTGATAAATGCTTGTTCATTGATTGATCACTCTTCTAAGTATTCATAGAATCATGGATTTATGACTAGAAGGGAGCTGAAACTCCAGTAAGTTGAACCCTCTTGTTTGACAGAATCAAGGTACTGAGGCAAAGAAAGATTGAATACTTGATAGTGTCATATAGGTAGTGTCTAAGGTAGTGTTAGAACACAGGTCTTTGTGAGTCCAGGTCTCTGTTTAGTCCATGAACCCACAGAACCTTAAAAGGTGGAAGGAGTTACTGTTTCAACCTATTCCAATCTGAATTACAACATTAATGCATTGCATTGCCACAATTTTTGCTGAATGTCCACTAAGTGCTTGTTACTAGAGAAATGAAGGGAATGGGTTAAAAAAAACAAACTTGCATTGGGGAGATTATATTCTCCTTGGAAAGGTACAAAATGCTCATAGATATGTTTAATATGAGGCAGGGAGTGAGAAAAATAGTTCTTTTAGGTAGACTTGAGGAAGGAGGGAACACTTCTGTCTGTGGTCATCAGGGAGGACTTTCAGCATGAGATCACATATGAGCTGTGCATTCAAGGGTTTCAATAGAATCTGAAAACAGACATCAAGGGCAACTAGGTGGACCAATGGACAGTGTCAGGTCTGGAATCGGGACAACTTGTCTCCTTGAGTTCAAATCTAATCTCAAATATTTCCTAGTTGTATGACCCAGGCAAATCACTTTGCCTTTTTGCCTCCGTTTTCTCAGCTGTAAATGAGCTAGAGAAGGAAATAGCAAGACACAGAACTATCTTTGTCAAGAAAACCTAAAATGAGATCATGAAGAGTTGGACATGACTGAAATAACTATTCATTAAGTATTTATTCTGTGTTAACCAATATGTTAAAGTTTGGAAGCTATAAACACAAAGAATGTGAAAATCTCTGTGTGTTATGAGGTTACATTTTAATGAAGGAAAATGCATTTAAATTTACTATAACAAATATAAAGTTAATAAATACAAATATATACAAAGCAATTAATTACAAAATCTTTTGGGCAAGGAGAGTTCTAACTGTTGAGAGCTGGCCACCAAGGATCATTTCTCCTGATCATCAGTTGCTATGAAGACAGAAATTAAATAAATACCTGCCTTCAAGGAACTGCCATTCTATAGGGTGAGATGATATGAGTATGTAATAGGACATGGGCTTTGAATTCCCAGCTGTGGGACTTTGGGAAAATCCCAAAGTTTCTTTTTCTTCTCTCAAAAATGTAGAGAATGGACAAAATGATCTCTGAAGTTGCTTCCAACTTTAAAAATAATGAATGTCAACCCTTGCACCATTTTGATTATGTAGTCCAACTGAAAATTTTTCATATATGGAATGTTCTGCTTAACATAATATGCATATTCATAGCATTGATTTAGGGCTAGAAAGATCATCTAGTGCAAGTTCCTCATTTTTCAGTTGGGGAAATTGAACACCTAAAAGGATGTGACTTGCCAAGGTCACACAAGCTAGAAATTGGATCTAGGAATACAATTTGGGTTCTCTGACTCAACATTTAAGAGTCATTCCACTGCTTCATGCTATTCCCTTTCATTACAAAGATGTTAATTTTTCCCCTTTTTATTGACAACTGTATTTCAAATGATACAGACAGAATTTATAAAAGGAATTGTGGTTTGGCATGGACACTTTTACAAAGGTGAATGTTAAATTTTTACAATTCCATGTCCAGTTGGGCCTAGTCTAGCTACTTAATTCTTCATGATATTGAGGAGTTCAGAAAAGGCCTGAGTTAGTCTGATCTTATGCCTGGAACAGAACAGTATCTCTATTTGTTCAGTAATAAAGAAGATCTATATTCTTCAAGTCCAGAGGCCTGGATCTAAAATAGGATACATATTTAATGCCACTGTTTAATGAAGGTTTCCATCCTCCGTGGAACTTTATGATATGTTGGTTTAATTGGAGTTTGAGTTGATCTTTTGCCCTTCAATGTAAATCTGGAAGCCACCTGGGAGAATCTCAGGGATGGCATCAAGGTACAATATTTCCAAGTTACTAGTCATAATTCATTAATGAAAATATTTAACTCTTTGAGTGTGAATTCTCCTAGATATGGAGAGTGTTTATTCCAAATTCAGGATCCATATAATATTTAAGACATGCAAAAAAGGGAGATTGCAGAGATTGGTCTCAATGTTTCACACATATCAAAGAGAGCAAATGATTTAAGCAGATGGAAAAATGATATTAGTCTCCTTAAAGAATTGTGTAACAGTATGGATTGTTTTTATTATGGCTTCATTGGAGGAAGGAGTGTCTTGGGTGGGAAGGGTCTTTATTATGAAAGATCATCCAGTCCAAACTTCCCATTTGCCTGAGGGAGGAAATGAGTTGGAGTGAATTTCAATTGCTTTCCCAGTGTTACATTGACTGAGATGGGACAATGATTCCAAATAATCAGATTTAAAATGTAGTGTTTTTTACATGATCACGTTTCAACACAGAAGCAATTGATCAAAGTTATGGACTCAACAGAGTTAAACAAAGGACTCACCTTTGTGACTTGTCCAGAAGCATGTGTATTTCTGAAAGTGGGATATATGTCCATTTAATTCTAATAACAAAAATAATAATAAATTTCTAAGTGTACTGTGCTCTTGGGTTTAAAAGTCCTGTCCTCACAAGGGAGGTTGGCTGTGTAATATGCCTATGTTGAAAGGCCACAAGAACATGTCAGAACAAAAAACCTGAAAGAGAATCTTCCATAGGTAACACTTCTTTACCTGTGGAAAATTAATGAATGACGATACGAATCCCATTGTTAGAAATAGAAATGTAGCTACATGTGTGCAACTTCAATAATTTGTCTATGCTCCCTATTTTGAAAAAGGTGAATTTATGTCATATTGTATGCTCTACCTTCCCCCTTTCCTCTTGCTTCTATTTATTCTTCTTTTGGGAAAGGCAGTTGTATGTGGGGTGTGTGTGTATATGTGTATGTGTGTGTGTTCCTTTTCCTTTCATATCTCTGGTTCTCAGAAGAGCTCAGAAGAACCTCCCCCTTTTAAAAATATAAAATCTCCCTTATTTTTGAAGACTCAGAGTCTAAATCACTATCTAAAATTTTCTGTAGAACCAGGAGTTTCAGCATACCTTATCAGAAGCAGTCCAATGGGACTCTAGCTAACGGATCTTCGTTCTTATGTTCAGTCTTCCTAGAGGCACTTACAAGCTATAGCTGTCACTTCTGTCTTTAGCCTTCTCCCCTTGTATGTTCATGTTTGTTTTTTCTTCCTAATGAACCCTTATGTTTAGAACCTGCTCATTCTCTATGCTGTGAATATTGTTACAATCTACTCTCCTCCACTCACTGTATATCCAGCCATATGTTGTTTCTCCCTCCTTATGATATCATATCACCTGGGGATATTGTCCAGGAAACTATTTTTTATCCTTGCAATTCTCTCCATCCTCATCTCCAACTCCTAGGCTCCATGGCTTTCTTTAACACTTATTCCAAACTCTACATATTGCAGAAATCCTTTTCCAGTCACCCTAGCTGTAAATGACTTTCTCGCTAAGCAGTATTCCCTCTAATCTTTGTTTAAAAAATACATAATAGGAGTCTGCTCCCTATGAAAAGTGACTCAGATGGCATCTCTTTATGTGAGGACACTTTCTGAGAAGTCATGATGATGAATAACAGAAATACATTGGAACGACTGTGGAATACATTAAGAAATTGTGGAATTGATTCAGATTGTCTAATCATATAGTGAAGATGATTCCCTTTGATTGGCAGAAGTGACATTCAAAAAGCCAGAGCATCCTTAGACCAGGACTAGGCTCTTTCTCCATTGTCACTTTACTTATACTCTGTTTCTATCAACCAGTTACATACAGAACCCATAAGAGAGAGTACTACAAATCGAGTTGCTATGGTCTTCCCCTTTCTGAAGCCATATGGTTGTGGGGGAAGTGTCTTAGTGTCTCATGTCTAATTTTTTTTCTCTTTTTTCAGTGAAGAGGGTTGGAGTCTCCAGTCTTATCAATAAAAGTTTAGTGTCGCTGAATTCTGTAGTCAAAATTCCAAAGGCAGTGCAGCATCCATACACCAAGAAGTCAAGAATGACATTTAGGAATGACCTTCTTGAGCCAGGAAAATGAAATTTGAAATAGGTGTTTATCTGGCAGTTGTACCACATCTGAGCATTTCACATTAATGTGACATTTCACATTTAGGTGGGACCAAAGCTTTTTAGGAATTCAACTAAGTAAAGCCTACTTGTCCCAGAGATTGAGACAGCACATGCCTTCAAGATACTGACTTAGGAAGATTGTTTTTACAGAAGTTCAAGCTATATATTTGAAGGAAACATATCTTTGTAAAATCTTATTGATATTTAGTGGTTAAATGGAACTAGGATGCTAGACAATGGCACCTCATAGTTGACAAATACAGCTCTTGTGAAGAGACATACCCAAAGTCTTCTGGGTACTCTAAAATTTTGTGCAAAAATATCATGCTTGATTCTGGGAGAGATGCCAGAACAGACATGGTATATTATATATAGCTTTTATGCATATGATCTAAACATGTACAAAAACCATTATAATGCAAACACATCAAAACTATAATCTTCTTCTTCTCCTCCTTCTCCTTCTTCTCCTTCTTCTTCTCCTCCTCCTCCTCCTCCTCCTCCTTCTTCTTCTTCTTCTTCTTCTTCTTCTTCTTCTTCTTCTTCTTCTTCTTCTTCTTCTTCTTCTTCTTCTTCTTCTTCTTCTATTTATCACATGAAGTTTTCAATGGTACTTCCCTTCAAATTCTAATGCTATACCTTTTGAAGTTATGGTCCCTTTGATCTGTTTATCTTGTATCCACTGATTTACATATGCTGATTTTTCCATTTGAATGTAAACTTCTTGAAGATAGGGACTGCTTTTAATCTTTGCGTGGTGAATGGCACATAGTAAGTAAGCACTGGATCATCTTGTGTTTATTGTTTCATTTATCTCCATTTTGGGAATATGTCTCCTCTGAGAGTGACACATATGTTTTCCTGTTGGAAATTAATACAGCTGTGGTCACAATGCAAATATTTATTTAAGGGTAGAATTGAAAGTGATAAGTAGAATTTGTAAAAAGGAAAATAAATGCTTGATGGCAGAAGTGATCAGAGCTATCCAGATGTAGCAAGAACTACTTTTGGAAGTAGTGGTTTCCTTTTCAGTATAGATATTCAATCAAAGATTGTCACTTCTGAGAAAGGATGCAGAGGCGATTCTTTTTGATGTCAGGGTCTAGACTAGATGTCTGTCAAGGTTCCTTCCAAGTCTCATTTTGCAGTAAAAAGTAATTTACCTACTGATTTGTGGGCTAATATAATCAAATTTAATAAGTAACGTCTGTGTTCTTTAACAGTATTTTTTTTTTATCTGATGCCCTGTCCTGTACCATCCCCTTAAAACAAAGAGGTAGAGTCATGAAAAATTAAGGAAATATATTGGGCAGATACGAAACCATAAATCTCATCACACAATTCTAATTAGATTTTTTTTGCAAAGATGAGGAATGTATTAAATTGATAAAATATATGACACTGGAATATGAGTCTCTCAGCTTGCAAGATGTCCAACATGAGAGCAGAGGACAACTAAAAGTAGCTCCTCTGCTAAGGTTGAGGGAAAAATAAAAGGAAAATCAGCTGTGACTGTGTCAAGTGAAAAGAGGAAGTTTGATTCTGTAAAGATAAATAGTGCTTAGGAATCTAGAATATCCAATAAAGTAATCTGGACATGGTCAAACAGGAGATAGAAAGATAAATATCAATATCTTGGATGTCAACAAACTTAAATTGACAGGAATGGATTAATTTAATTCAAGTGGTTATTAACTATACTACTGTGAGCAAAAATCCTTTTGAAGAAATGGAGCAGCTCCCATAGTTGATAAAAGGGTGAGAAAAATAGTAGTGGGGTAAAATCTCAAAAAATGATGGCATCATATCTGTTGCATTCCAAGGCAAACCATACAATATCCCAGTAATTTAAATCTAGGCTCCAACCACTTGATGCTGAAGAGATTAGAGTTAAACAGTTCTCTGAAAAAAGTATAATATTTTCTAGAAATAACACACATGAGCACACACACACACACACGTCACATTCCTCCAACAGGAAAGGAATGCTAAAGTAAGAAAGAAAAAAAAAAAACAACTGTAATAATAGGCAAGTTTGATTTTGGAGTACACAATGAATCAAGGCAGAAATGAAGAGACTTTTGTCAAGCTAACTCACTGATTATAGCAAACATTCTTTTTCAACAACCCAAAAGGTGTAGCTACACATAGACATCACTAGTTGGGTCAATATAAAAATCAAATTGATTATATACTTTGTAATCAATGGTGGGAAAGTTATATACAGTAAGTTAAAAGAAGACCTGGAGCTGACTATTGCTCATATCATGAGCCTCTTTTTTACAAAATTCAGACTTAAACAGTAAGAAATGGGGAAAACCACCAGACCATATAGGCATTTCCTAAATAACATCACTGAAGAATAGATATAAGTGATTAGACATGGTAAATAGAGTGCCTGAAGAATTATAGATAGAAGTTTACAATGTTGTACAGGAGATAACAGCAAAAGCAGATGAAGAAAGAAGAAAATTGAAAGGTAAAGGAGGAAGGAAAAATATGCTACCCAATGGAATGCAGAATTCCAGAGAATAACAAGGAAAGAAAAGAAGGTTTTCATAAATGAGCACTGAAAAGAAATAGAAGAAAGAAATAGTATGGAAAAGACAAGAGATCTCTTTAAGAAAATTAAAAATATCAAAAGAATGCTTTCTGCTGAAATTGACATGATAAAAGATAAAAATTTTAGGAACTTCACAGAAGCAAAAGAGATTAAGAAGAATTGGCAAGAATATACAGGAAAAAAATACAAAAAAAAATATGTTAACAACAGTGACCCTAATGGTGTGGTTACTAATCTAGAATCAGAATTCCTGGAGAATGAAATCAAGTCGGCCTGAGGAAGTATTGGTAACAGTAAGGATAGAAGAGGTTGATGGAATTCCAGCTGAGCTATTTAAAATCTTAAAAGATGGTGCTGTAAAAGTGCTGCACTCAACATGCCAGCGAATGACAAAAAAACCCAACATTATCCAATGGATTGGAAGATAATTTTATGTCTCAATCCTAAAGAATGGCAATGACAAAGATTGTTCAAATTACTGAACAATAACACTCATTTCACATGCCAGGAAGGTTATTTTTAATATTCCACAAGCTAGACTTCAGCAATATAAGAACTGAAAATTATCAGAAAAGCAGGCTGCTGTTAGAAGAAGAAAAGGAATTAGAGACAAAATTTGGCCAAGATTCACTGGATTATGGAAAAAAAAACAACAACAGAAAAACAAACAAAATCAAAACATCTATTTCTGCTTCACTGATCACACTAAAGCCTTTGACTGTGTGGAAAACAGCACACTGTATCGAGTTCTCAAAGTTATGGGAGTACCATATCATCTTATTTGTTTTCCCAAGAAACTATATGCAGATCAAGAAGCACAGGCTAGAACCAAACATGGATCAACTTGGTCTGAGATTGGAAAAGGAGTACTACAAAGGTTGTATATTGTCGCCTTATTTATTTAGCTACTTTGCAGAGTGTATCATGTGAAATGCAAGACTGGATGAATCAAAAATCAGGTTGCTGGGAGAAATATAAAAAAATTTCTGACATGCAAATGATAACCACATTGATGGCAGAAAGTGAAGAATAATGAAGAAACCTCTCGGTAAGGGTGAAAAAGGAGCGTTTTAAGTGTGCCTTAAAGCTAAAAGAAAAAAAAATAAGCCTAAGATCATGGCAACTGATTCCATCAGTTCCTATCAAATGGAGGGAGAAAAAATGAAAACAGTGTCGTCTTTTATATTCCCTTGTTCAAAGATCACTGCAGATGGTGACTGCAGCTATGACATTAAAAGACACTTGATCATTACAAGAAAAGCTATGACAAAGTTGGAAAATATACTAAAAATCGGAGATATCACCCTGCTGACAAAGGTCTATATAGTAGAAGGCATGTGTTATTTTACTTTGTTTCATTTTTTGTTTTGCCAGTAGCAATGTATGGGTGTGAGTTGGACTTTAAGGATAGGCAAGTGCTGCAGAATTAACTCTTTTGAATTGTGGTAATGGAGAAGAATGTTGAGAGTCTCTTGAAGAACAAGTACATGGTGTTAGTTCTTAAAGAAATTAATTTGAACTACTCATTTGGAGGAAAAATACAGAAGCTGAAGCTTAAGTATTTTGGTCACATCATAAGTAGACTGGACTCATTGGAAAATACCATGATGGTGGGAAAGGAAAAAAAACAAAGGTTCAGCAAAGGATGATAAAGATAGTGTCTGTCTCTCTGTCAGTCGGTCTGTCTATCTGTCTATCTAGCTAGCTAGTTAGCTATTTATCCATCTACCAAATGTGTTTGAACAGAATTCAGGAGATAGTGAAGGATAGAAGGGCCTGGTGTACATGGGGTCATAAAGAGTCAGATATGATTGAGGTACTGAACAACAGGAAGGTTGGCTTGACTGCCAAAACCCTAACCAATAAAAATTGACTATGTCATTTCTTTTTTTTTTTTTTTTAAAGCAATTGGGGTTAAGTAACTTGCTCAAGGTTTCACGGCTAGTCATTATTTATGTGTGGGTGTTCATTTTCTGAGGCCGGTTTCGATCCCGGTCATCCCAACTCTGAGGCCGGTGCTCTTACTCACTGCGCCATCTAGCCACCCCAACTATGTCATTTCTTAAGTTGGTTTTTCAATTTCATTTACTTTTTAATTATTGCTATAATTGTTTATCTTGCTAGGTTAAAATCTGCTTACTTTGCTCGGCTTCAGGTTAGAGATTTACAAAATATTTGATTTTTTTAGATCTCATTTTTTAACCAAACCTATGATTTCTTTCATGTAGGGGATGCATTTTGAAGAAATGCCTTCTGCCAAAGCAGATCTGGATCTTTCAAGTCACTTATCTTCTAAGAGTGTGACCTGGATCAAGGAGAGTTTTAGTAACAGTAGTAATAATAACAGCAGCTAACATTATGAAACACTGTGTGACAGACCTTGTGCTAAATATTTTACAATTACTATTTAATTTGATCCTCACAATAACTCTGGGTGGTAGGTGTTATTATTATCCTTATTTTATAATCAAGGAAATTGCTGCAAATCAGATGGTAAATTACTTTTTCAGGGTAACAGAGCTAGTAAGTGTCTGAGGTTGTATTTGAACTGACACCAAGATCAGAATTCTACTGTACCACATTTGTCATTTCTTTTAGTGCAATCATATTCTGTTTATCCCTGTTATCACATTGTCCTTAGTCTTGCCATAATGAATGACCAGCCATTTTGTTTCCAGTTCTTTGCTACCATGAGAAATTCCCTGTAGTTTCATTCTTATACTCTCCTACATTGATGACTCATTGTGATATATGTAAAGCAACATTTCTCTTGTCAAATAAAGACCTGTGAAGCTTGAAGATGTTACATGAAATTGATGAAGAAAAACCCATTATCACGGCCAACAGATCTTAAGTTCTGGGAACTTTTAATGTATTTATAAAAATAGGCACATGCACATGAGAAGATTTCAGCTCTTAGAAAAATCCTGTATGTTAATCATGTGGATCACAACAAGACCCAGGGGATAAAAGAATAAAGGTTAGTTCTTAGTCATAAAGGATCAGAGCCCTTCAGTGAAAAAGCTTGAAATCAAAAGAAAAAATCACATGGATTAAACAAGAGGGTATAAATTCTTCAATAAGAAACTTAAAATATTAGAACAATAAGTTTGAAGAATGCCCTTTTCTGAAAGGCTATGAGCAGTTAATAGCAGTGCCTTGCAGAGAGGGTGATAGACAATATTGGCAGGCAGAATAGAGAGTAGATTCTACTTTAAAAAAAATCCTTGAAAACAGAGGCGGATAGCAGAATGGATTAAAAACCATAATCCTACAATATGCTGTCTTCAAGAAACACATTTGAAACAAAGGGATACCCACAGGGAAAAGGTAAAAGGTTGGAGTAAAATTTATTATGCCTCAGCTAAAGTAAAAAAAGCAGGGGTAGCAATACTTATCTCAGATAAAGCAAAAGCAAAAATAGATCTAATTAAAAGAGATAAGGAAGGAAACTATATCCTACTAAAAGGCACCATTGAGAATGAAGCAATATCACTACTTAATATATATGCACCAAGTGGTATAGCATCCAGATTCCTAGAGGAGAAGTTAAAGGAATTAGAGGAAGAAATAGATAGCAAAACTATACTAGTGGGGGACCTTAATCTCCCCCTCTCTGAACTCGATAAATCTAACCTCAAAATAAACAAGAAAGAAGTTAAGGAGGTGAATAGAATCTTAGAGAGACTAGATATGATGGATCTCTGGAGAAAACTGAATGGGGATAAAAAGGAATTTACTTTCTTCTCAGCAGTGCATGGTACATACTCAAAAATAGACCATGTACTAGGGCATAAAAACCTCACAATCCAGTGCAGAAAGGCAGAAATAGTAAGCGCATCATTCTCAGATCATGATGCAATAAAAATTATATGCAATAAAGGGCCATGGAAAGATAGACTAAAAACTAATTGGAAACTAAACAATTTAATCCTAAAAAATTGGTGGGTCAAAGAAGAAATTATAGAAACAATCAATAATTTCATTCAAGAGAATGATAATAATGAAACAACATACCAAAATTTGTGGGATGCACTAAAGGCAGTTCTCAGGGGAAGTTTTATATCCCTGAGTGCATACTTAATTAAAGCAGAGAGAAGGGAGGTCAGTGAATTGGACATGCAATTGAAAAAGCTAGAAAAAGAACAAATTGAAAATCCCCAATTTAGTACTAAATTAGAAATATTGAAAACCAAAGGTGAGATTAATAAAATTGAAATTAAGAAAACCATTGAATTAATAAATAAAACTAAGAGCTGGTTTTATGAAAAAATCAACAAAATTGATAGACCCTTAGTCAATATGATAAAAAAAGAAAGAAGAAAACCAAATTATGAGTATCAAAAATAAAAAGGGTGAATCTACCTCCAATGAAGAGGAAATCAAAAAATAATGAGGAATTATTTTTCCCAATTGTATGCACATAAATATGACAATCTTAGTGAAATGGATGAATATTTACAAAATCACAAATTGCCCAGATTAACTGAAGAGGAAGTGAATTACCTAAATAACCCCATCTCAGAAAAAGAAATCAAACAAGCCATCAATGAACTCCCTAGGAAAAAATCTCCAGGGCCAGATGGGTTCACTAGTGAATTCTATCAAACATTTAAAGAACAATTGATTCCAATACTCTACAAACTATTTGGGAAAATTAGTGAAGAAGGAGTCCTACCAAACTCTTTCTATGATACAAATATGGTACTGATTCC